>JAACJM010000061.1:0-403825 GCA_013368315.1 Tetrapyrgos nigripes
TTCTCTGAAGTTTTCTGGACCAATAGTAGTAGAATATTGACAAAGGTGATGCTTCTGGAGCCTCAGGCATAGTGCTATTGAAAGGAGGATGGCAGAACAAATTTGAGACACGACGCGTCTGAGCCACCGCGTGAACGCCTATTCACGTGCGTCCATTATGTCACATTATGTCATGTCATAACATCAGCGATCGTTCAACGTTAGGACACATACAGGCTAAAGGGCGAGAAAAACGGGACACATGTTACATGGTAGCAAGTCGCACAGATCGGGCAACTGAAAATTATTGTGCACATTGACTAGCGTAGGTGTCCGAGGTCTTATTGACTATATAAGTACATATCACCGAGGTTATAACTACGCGGGCTAACGACTGATCCGGAGCAGTGAGGGCCTTCCGGCTTTCCATAATCCCAAGCAATCAAAGACTGAATTCCACAAGTATTTCCGGGCTAATTACCTTTCTCATACATCCCCTCTTAGGGCTCAGCATGGGTACACCCGCAGATTACCTGTATCCGGACCCGCGGGTTTAGCTCAAGTCAAAACTCAAACCTGTATCTGGAGTATCCGACCCGTGGGTGGTACAGGTATCCTGTATCCGTATCTGAGTTTTGTCCAGGTACTTGCTGTAAAAATGTAGTTTTTTTATTGTAAAGCCTACATATTGAAATGTTTTATGCAAAAATAAATGTTCATTTTCGAATATATATCTTCTCTCATGTGATTAGAACATTTTTTGTTTATAGAGTCAAACAATCCAGCAACAATACATATTTTTAATTGAGCCAAACAACTAAAAAAGTGGTTTTTTAAATGAAAAAACCATAGATCTTGGGTGAATTTATGCATAAATATATAATTATTTCTACACATATATCCTTTCACATTTAATTGGAACATTTTATATCTATAGAATTAAGCAGTCTGACTACAATACATATTTTTAATTGAGAAAATGAGTCTCAGCCACAACATACATGTAGATACCTACACTTTTTGGGTTGCGAAAATGCAGATCCTTATCCAAAACCCATGTTTCTGATGAAAATAAACATTGTGTGTGTATTTTTTTACCTACAGATTTGGAAACAGGCTGTATTATTTTTATTTTCTGGATACCTGCGGATACTGGGAAATTTTCAAAGTCAAACCCGCATCCGGTGGTATCCGTATCCGACAGGTGTGGCTGTGTCAGGTATCCGGGACCCGCGGGTGTGGATACGGGTATCTGGCAAATACTCGTACCCGTGCTGAGCCCTATCCCCTCTTGCCCCTTCTTCCTCAGCCACCCCAATCGACAATGACGTTGTCTATGTTGATGAATCGCCCCAGAAAAAGAAGATCTCCTGTTATCATCGCAAGGTAGATGCTCCGCGCGACGAATTGACTGAATTCTGGAAGCCGTCACCTCAGGATAGCAAGAAATACAACCCGATTGTTTGGTGGCAGGGTCAGAAGGCAGCATTTCCAAATCTTTACCGTCTGGCTCTGGATATCCTCTCTATCCCCGGTATGTGTCTCTGTATATTTTCTTTTGAGAAATGTGACTGACATTCATCTACAGGGTCTGCCGTCGCTGTAGAGTGTGTGTTCTCTGGTGGCCGTGACACTATTTCCCTTCGCCGTGCCAGTCTGCATGCAGATACTATTCGTATGCTTATGATAGCTAAAAACCGATTGCATTTAGCCCGTCGTAGTAGAAATTAGACATAGTTTTCCTGCCTTAAATTTTACAATAAAATTTCTACCCGTATCACCCGTATTACTGGTATATTATTACTGGTCCCGTACCATACTCGCCAGGGACTTGACCCCGTACGAATACTGATACGTGTACGGATTACCCGTATCTGACCCGTCATTTATACGGCCGTACCCGTACTACTGGACGGTGCGTAGCCCTAGCACCGATTAGGCATTGCCACACGCGGATTTCTACCGTTAACAAGTCAGCCTCATTCATTGGCTTCGTAAAAGTCCTGGATTAAGTGAGCGGCCGCCGACGTACAACTTACACTTACATTCCTTTGATCTCCTCCCTCGCTTTTGACAATGGAATGTCCTTTGGATGGGTCTACTTACACTATTTCACTGTGGCAGAGAACCAACTTAAATACACTAAAATCCTGGATTAAGCGGGCGGCCGCCGAGGCATACAACTTACATTTAAGTCTTTTGGTCATTCCTCCTGCCGAAGCGTATCAGCGCATAGCAGGGGAGGGTCTATCTTGCTCAAATATAAAACCTCCATCACAAAATCTTCCCTCCTTGCTTCTAGCCGTCATCATGGGCTCCTCTACACTCTCCTCGCCTTCTCCTTCAAAACCTCCTCCGATTTGGTGGTCCCAAGGCATTATCTTCATCTCTATTCACGTCGCAGCTATTGCTGGAGTCTGCTACTTTCCGCCAAGTGTAGTTTCGTGGTGGAATCTCGTTCTCATGTTTGTGCTATGGCGAGCTGCGGTATTTGGGTGCGTGTTGGACTTTCTGTCACGAAATGGCGCGTACTGACGGACTTGAAGCGTAACCATAGGTTACCACCGCCTGTATTCTCACAGAGCGTTCCGAGCATCATTCGGACTTCGTGTCGTATTAGCAGCTATGGGTGCGGCTGCATTCCAGGGGTCTATCAAGGTGAGATGCTCTCCCAACTCCTGATTATCCTTTTCTGATGAAAATCTTTGTAGTGGTGGTGAGTGAGACATCTCTTGTCCCCCGATTCCTAGATTCCCGATTATCCTGAACCCATTAACTAGGGCTATGCTTCATCGTCTTCATCATGTGCGTTGTTTCTGCGTCCCGATGGCCATATTCAGTACTCATAATATTGATGATTGCAGCGCTTCACAGATGATCTCGTTCACGATCCGTATGTTGTAAATTCTAAAAATGAAAGATCGAAAAGTCTGATGGAATGATAGTTATCCTGCAACCAGGGGAATGTTGTTCTCTCATATGGGTTGGATATTCTTCAATCCAACGTTTGAAAAGATGAAATTGGTGGATAAAGAGGATTTGGATAACGACTCAGGTGCGTAATGTCGATTTTGAGTATGCCATTCTTTG
The DNA here is from genome assembly GCA_013368315.1 of Tetrapyrgos nigripes. Classification (NCBI taxonomy): domain Eukaryota; kingdom Fungi; phylum Basidiomycota; class Agaricomycetes; order Agaricales; family Campanellaceae; genus Tetrapyrgos; species Tetrapyrgos nigripes. The sequence continues at coordinate 3,070 of JAACJM010000061.1, forward strand.
TTACTCATTCTTTTTACATCAGTGGTACGCCTTCAACATCGATATTACGGTTCGTCAGCGTTTGCATCCACCTACGTTCTAAGTTCATCCTAACTTGGTCTGTAATACGTCTAGTCCCACTTGCACTGTTCATTGGGTTCGTTTTACCGTCCTCGCTTGGTTTACTCTGGGGAGAACCACTTCAAGCCTTTATCTGGGGTGGACTGGTTTCCAAGTTATTCATTTGGCATTCCATTTTATTGCTGAACTCGTGAGTGATTTATTTCAAAGCTTTGACGCGGAATCAAACAAATTACTGATTTTATTTCTCGTCATTCTCACTCTGGTCTCCTCTACATCGTTCTAGACTGGCCCACTGGAACGGTCATCAACCATACTCTGACGAGGACACATCTCGCGGTAATTTGGTGCGCCCACAATGGTCCTCATCGTTCATCGGCTTCGCACATTAATAAATCATCAGATCGTTGCCGTTTTGACAGGTGGAGAAGGAAGCCATAACTTTGTGAGTATTGGTTCTGTATCCACTTTATTTCCCTTTCTGACTCTTTCTCTTAGCACGTAGGTCATGCTCGGTGCTTCTAGCCTCGAAGCTGCTAACATCCTCATTGCTCCTTTGCATACTACTCCGTCGGCGAAATGGGTTTTGCGGTGTTGTTATTGGCATCTGGTTTCCCATATATCGCTATCCCTGGTTTGTTGGTTTGGTCGTTCATCACTGACTCCATTATATTCTGTGATTTCCGCATTCATGCAACGTTCTCCATCCGCATCGATCCATATGTTCACATTTGCAGCATACATTCCCTCACGACTTCCGTTCTGGACCAACTCTCTTCTCATGGGATCCCAGCAAATGGTTCATTTACATCCTCCACTATTGCGGCTTGATCACTGGTCTTCGTCGTGCTCGCGAGAAGGATGTAAACGAAGCTCGGTCTTATATGACTTACAAAGAAACCTACGGTGTTCCTCCTCCTGAAGATAGCGAAGAAGAAGACTTTGAATTTTCTTCTGTGGATCATTCTGGTACTCAGAGTGACGGTGATTCTGCTTCGTCTCATGATGAAGAGGCATCAGGATCAGGATCAGCGTCGGGTTCGAGTTCAAGGAGTTCGGGTAGTAGTACCAGTACTATGAGGACGAGATCGTCAAATGGTAGAGGCAAATGGCCGATGTGGACAATGAAGGACGTAGAGGAGTATGTGGATGCGAAGCAGGGGAGATGTGTGTTGGTGATTGGGGAATGGGTCGTTGATGCGACTTCGTATCTTGGCGAACACGTACGTGAATTGCATTTCTGATTAGCTGTGTGATTGATAGTTATCTATCTAGCCTGGTGGTGGTGCTCTCCTGAGGAAATATGCGTTCAAGAAAGCGAATCCCGGATCAGGCTCGGACTCCAAGTTAAATCCGGAAAGTCAATGGCCCGACTCTACCTGGGCTTTCGAAGGTGGACTGAACAACCACTCAAGAACTGCAGTTAGGAGAATGAAAGATTTTAGGCTGGGGCGATATCATACAAAAACCGCTGCTCCGGACGAGAATTGAGAACCTTGAGAAGGTCGGGAAAATTCAGTTTATCGAAGTCATTATTCATTGCTTAGCGGACGCGATGAGCCGAGGCCGTTCTTTTCATAATGTACGGGTGTACGGGCTTACGGGTGCGGACGACATATACAACATTCACTGACATTCCCTTCCATCCTCATTGTATAGATATGGGTTTCCATCTCCTCGTGTATGAGTTCATTCATCTCTGTCCCTTTCTTTCAGTTCTCTTCACTTCTCTTATCTATCTTCACATCTTACCACTCTCTACTATCACATCATGGCCGGTCTCTTTGCACATGATATCATCTCTCTCTGTCTCTTTATCTCGTTCCTCTGTCCCTTTGTTTTTACCAGTACAGAGGGATTTTTTGGTACACTTCTTAGGACTTACCTTCACTTAAGTGTTCATTTATGTATTTATTGATTTATTTATTGATGCATGGGTCGAGGCATGGGAGAGAGGGATTTTCTGGTACACTAGTTAGGACTTACCTTCAATTAAGTGTTCATTTATGTATTTATTCATTGATTGATGCAGGGACTGAGGCATGGGAGATATGAGGTTGATGAAAATATGTTGGTATGGGCCACTGTATACAGCAGCAGGTATGAGTCCCCATACCATTGCCCAAAAATCAATTAAATTATTGGCTCTGAGGGGGTAGGTGTGGGCCATGGACTGGGCACTGGTTCACTGCTTGGCGAAAGCTTGATGGGAGAAGGTGCTTGGTGGCGGGTCTGCTGTGTTGGCAGAAGTATAACCCAGATCCAAATAGTGCAACAATTTGAGCTCAGAATAAGACTCATTGCTGTGTACTTGGAAGCATACTTACTGTCATGAATCCCTTCCTGCCTTCACTTCCAGACCCTGTGTCCCATTCCTTCTACTTCTTTTGTTCTAGATCTCATCTCCTGGTACCTATGGCTTCTATCTTCTTTGGTATATCATTTCTCTGACTGACAGATCATATCTGCTTCTACTGCACATATTGACATCACTTAGACATATGACTATCATCCTATGATTGCCTCCATCAGATACCTGCCGGTCTAGCTTCGCACTTTTGTATATTTACTACATGGCTTTGTAGATAGGTTCCTTAGTCTGTCCATACTGCTCAGCATTGTCCTCAGTACTATGTAGACTCTGGCCCAGTACTGGCTTACTCACTTATCTATCTATTATCTTTGTTGTTCTTGTCTTTGCTCCTGTGTGGTGGCCTGAGAGGCATCCAGTCCCTATCAGAACCTGTTCTTGACACTTATGAAAATATTTATTCTGCTTCAAATCAACACTTTGAACCTCCACTGTTTTACTCAAGGCCTCCAGGTTCTTTCAGATTTCACTAAAATCAGGACAAAAGGTCAGTTATTTTACCATTCAGTTTATTCATTCTGTGGAAATCTTTGTTTGGATAATTTGGCACTCACCGTAATATCAATTGGAAGAGCTGGACGCAACTCTCGAACATGATGGTCTGCACACATACGTCCCTGGCTGATTTCATTCAAGTCCACATCTAAGCCAAATGGATGTCAGACTCAGTTTGCTGTAGGTGTAACATGCCAGTCAGCTTATTATGCCCTGAGTTGTCATGAGGAGTTGTCAAAGCAATCCAAGAGTCAAAAGATTCAAAAGATTTATAATGATCAAAAAATTTGGCATAGGTACATACCTGAACATCCAGCAGAATTTTTCCACCTCGAGCCATTGCTAAAGGGTGCCTTGACCAAGGGTCCTCATACAACCTTGAGTTCAAGCTACAAAAATTTCAAGATGCTGATCAACTAGTCATCAAAAATCATCAAGGCTTACCTCTTCATCTTCCTAGGATACCTTCAGCCTTTTGAGGTGTGTATCCTATCCATGTTTCTGCACTTTCGCTACATCTTTGTCTTTTTGTTTTGCTTATCAATGCTTTTTCCTTTTCTTTATGTCCTCCTGTGGCCTGCATTTCACATCTCCTTACTCTACCTACCTGTGCCTGTGCTGTTCATCGTATGCATTTTGCCCACATCCCCACCTACTGGGTCTCACTTCACCTTTGGCCCAGCCCATTCTACCTACCCAAACATCCAAACATCTGACAAAAAAGCTTCCCTTCCCTTTCCACCTCCCCTCCATCCTATTCATCCTCTTCTTCATTCTCTCTGCCGTACTCTCCTTTGTGGTAAGGGTTATGTTGATTTTTGCTTTGTGGGTGGTTATCTGAGGTGAAACATCCATCAAAGTCCAAGACAATGGGTGTATAGAAAAGTCACGTTGAGTCGGGGGAAAGGGTAGGAAAAGATAGGGCCTATATTGGTCTAGAACAATAAGATATACCAAAAAGGGTAGGACCTTTTACAATAATATTGTCCACAATCCACAAGCATAATGAGGAGTGATTTGTCTCCTTATTGCTCCTTCTCCCTGTTCCATTCAGCAGGCTCAGAATTTTTGCTCTTTGTTTTCTTTGACCGAGTGGGAGGGGCAGAGGTAGCTAGTATGATGATATGCTGCTGGGGCCATATGACACTTTGTGTTTCTCAAGGGAAGAAATTGGAAAGTTGATTGATTTATATCTGGCAAGGGATATGATCTGCTCAAAAGAGAGGACTGTACAGTATTCCTTGGGTTCATTGAGCTTTATCAAGGATCTCGTCTGCATAAAACACATGCTATATCTATGCAACTCTGAGTCACAAGATATTAAGTACTTCTAACTTGCTTCAAGACCAAGTTTTTTGTACATGATCTCCTATAGATGAGGCAAGATTGAAAACCAAAATCCCTATCCATAATGCTTTATTTATATGCTCTACCCTCTCATTTGGCCTCATCAACATCATGGTCCACCTCTGTGATTGCGTTCATTTCAATGGCAATAACAGGCTGAGTGTGGTTCTGGAACACTGTCATTGTCAATTACTTCTTGTACATGCCACCTGGAGTACCCAATAATATTAATAAGATAAATACTTAATGCAGACAGTCATAAATAAGGACAGCTTTTAGTAAGTGATTTGGCCATATATATGGTATGCAGTCTTCAGTATCATTCAACCTACAGCCCCAAAGAACAAAGTAACAGACACAAATACAGAAGGAGGGGACAAGAAACCCAGAAACCTACAGACCAGATATTTCTAAATCTAGAATTTATTGGCAAAACCCTCTTCACTATCACTGTAAGCAGTGCTGCTTCCGAGTCCAGAACCCAGCTCATTGTATGGAGCAACCTTGAGTCTCTGAGAAGGAGGAATAGCCTTGTTGTCCAATGTGTGTGGATGACCTCCTTGTAGTACACCAACACGTTTCATAGCAAGGAGCTATGATGGAAAAACCATGATGAGGAACACATCCACCAGTGATATTGCTCCACAAGACTTACATTGTGTGCAGCATTAGAGTGGTCGTAGACACCACCAAAGAATGTCATGGTAGCATCTTTGCCTGTGAGATGATAGTCACTAAAGATGAAAAGATAACTGAAGGAGACCAATGAACTGATGAATTTGATCAGTAAATGGGCACCTCCAGGGTATTCCTCAATGAAATTGGAGACATCCTGGATGAAACCAGAAGTCAATGATTGCTCTCAGACTAAATAAAGTTTCATGGTGAGAAATACTGCAACTCTAGATCAACCAATCATGACTACATGTTAATGGACCCAGTTGTTCTCATTAAGATTGCCCTTTTACAAGCATGACTTTTTGGCTAGACTCAAATTACGAGGCCGAAATGAAATGAAGGACAAGTTCTTTACACTCCATTTCTGCATGTGGCTATGTCAAATCGCCCCCTGGTTTCCCTGTTTGTCTATTCCTAAATCTCCCAAGCTTTGTTTTGGACAGTGATGTCACAGTTTGTTTGCTTAAAGCCTGTGTCTAACAACCCCGCATTGTCTTCCCATTTATTGCCCATTTACCATCATCTCAAATACAATTTAATGGCTAGTATGAGGTAAATTCTGCAGCCTCGTACTCGCCACGCCACAGCGCTGGCCCACATCCCTTTCATCAATCAATTTATCTTGTTATACGAAGCCTTGTGTGCTGGGTCAATACAGCTCATATTGCCCACTATCATTTAGTTCACCCTATATTTGATTTTTTGGCACATTTCTCTCTTGTTTCTATGCAATTGGAGAGTCAAGAATCTGGATATCCTTCTCTCCTTGGCAGTACTAGTGTTGCACACAGCTCAGCTCCACTCGGCTAAGCCATTGAGCCGAGCCAGTTTTGAGCCATGGCTTGAACTGTTGGAGTCAATGCTAAGAATCCCATGTTGTACTGGCTCTTTGAGGCTGCCCCAGCACTCCCAGACAGTCTTAATAGCTTACTGAAGTACCACAAATGCTAACTGCTAACAGAAAGTGTTTTGGTTGTCAGTGAATAGAATTTGCAAATCACTGCAAATCACTGTTCCTTGACAGCACTGTTCCCATGACTTCGGATTTAGTGGTAGTCACCAAAAATGCAAGTAATGCATCGACATCACCCTAAGTAGTGCTCTGAGCAATCGCAGAACATGCAAGAAGGCATGACAAGACAATCCCATAGTTATAGTACTGTAAACAATGTGACCAAAGAGTTTTGCATTGACTCAGCATGGCTCGAGTCAGAGCGAGCCATTAATTTAACAGCTATGGTCTGAGTCGAGCCGAGTCTGTGCAACACTAGGCAGCACTAGAATAAAATAATGTGTATTTCACCATGGTTGAGTTCTTCAGGCCTTGTACTCGCCACGCCTCGGTGCTGGCCCATACCCCCTTCATAATAAAAGCCAGTACCAAACAGTTGAGCGCTCATTAAGCGCTCGCCATTTCCTCTCCTTCCTTTAGGCCTCGTTATTGCCACACGCAGTGGTGGCCTACATCTCCTTCATGCTGAGTAGAGAGCTCTCAAAGTCCTTTAGATGACTACGCTACTTAAACATACCAAATGCTTCCCTTTATCAGACAAGAGGTCATAAACCAGGAGAAAACATGTACCTTGAGAACGCTGACCCCGTATACACATAATTTGGTGCGTCATGATTGTCGATGTCATTACTGTCGTGGTTCAAGAGCAAGCTTTGAAGCTTGTGAAGTCTGGTCACCTGCCAACACGACATGACGCGCCGCGTCGGTGGTGTTGGGAGCACTGAAAATTACACCGTCATACTGAATCAATTTGCCCACAGACTCTGAGTCTGATCTTCAGCAAACATTGAGATGAAACATTCAGGTGAGCCAAAGTGGCAACAAAGTGGTGACAAATTCATCCATTCTCAAATCAAGTATAGATCGCCCGGATGCATATGGTATGTAAACAGTAATGTGAAAGCTTGTTATGAGTGCTTTTTCTTCTAGTCGAGTAATGTACCATACAGTACTATACGCTGAAGCAGTACGAACCCTTCCTTCTTCCTTCCCTAACACCTTGTGATATTGTTGATCTGATCTGTATGATCTAACGAAGACTGCTTAAAGACTTGTCATTGGTCAAAGCTCGTCTCTGGGGTCAGAACATAATATTCAAATAAGTATTCCTCAAATGTACAATAACTGAGAAATGAACAATCTGAGTTGATTGCTGAGATATCTGAGAATGTAATAGACTGGACCTAATAATCCAGAACCAAGAAGTCTTGGACGAAATACATAGAGTGTGCAAAGTCATACAATATTTAACAGAAAGCTCTGAGTCAAAATATCTTGATCAGAGAACTCAATGTTCAATAAATCTGTCTTTGGCATAGATGTCGGGATCACACTCTGTGAGAGAGTAGACGTAAGTGAGAATATAAGATATAGATTGAGTGGTACTTCACAGGGGAAGTAGTAGCTTGGTAGGTGAAGTAGTTGTTAGGGAACTTGTTTGTATAACTTCTTCTTGTTATACACAAAATTGGGCTACTTATATACTTGTAGAATAAGTATTTCAAATTACTGTGCAACTGAGGCGCAGTAAAAAGTGGTACGATAAAGAAATAATGACTACGGAGCAGTAACTGCGGCTAAGTAACTGTGCCCAAAGTGACTTTATTGCGCAGTGACTGTGGACTGTAGGTAAATTGGTAAATGAAATAGAACTTAGTCTCATGAATGAAATATCCAATAATCCTAATAAGTAAAATTATCTCACACTGTGGCAATATCTGTCCAATGTGTAAAAACCACAAAGTGGGTTTACAGATATCCTATGTATTACAACATTTACAATGCATCGGATTCACTGGCAGAGGCAAGGCTGTCCGAATTCGTACTGACTGGGCCGCGGGGTGCAGCGACGAACTTGATAGATTGGCTCATAGATATCTCGTTCGGTTGCGATGAATCCCTCTTTGATTCAAGCGTCACGATGAGAATGACGACGATTGGGTATAGACCCTACATTCAACAGTTGCAATTAGTAGATGGCCAATACCTCCACAACCTTTCGTTTAATTGTAGTAGACTAAGACTCACTGATAATAATGGCATAGCGACACCAAGAATTTCATAAGACGCTGTCGACTTTACGGCACCGTTGAGGAATGAGGTGACGCTATAACATATCTATATCAATGGAAGAGTCTTGCATGAGATCCACGCCAATTCAAGGTATCAGAGCAAGTAAAACTGACCCAAAGGATGCAATAAGCCACACCCGATTCCACCAGAAGTAACAAGACCTTCTGCACTTTAATCACAGAGCTACTGCACGAAGCGAGATTCCTTCCCATGTCCTGACGATGTATACTAAGTAGATGTTTATATTTTTAGTGACGAGTCCCCGATGAAATAGAGAATAGAATAGGTACAACTTACTGTGCTTTATACCCGATAAGAAGCGTAGCAATTGCATTCGTAATAAAAAGGGGAAGGGTCATAATCAAACCCTCGGCTGGTGATCCTGGAGCTTGACCAGTATTGGTGGTACCTGGATCTCCTAGGATTCTTACTGCGCCTCGTCCAGCATCGACAAGGATACCAACTTTGAGAGTCAAGTTCGTCAAGCCGTCGCGGGCGGAGAGAGAGGTAAACGTCAATTTCCAGCTCACCAGTAGACCCAATCATACACAAAGTGAGAACGATTCTGACAGTCAAGTTTCGTGGAAAAAGGACCCAGGCTCGCCAAACAACGATACCATCCGATCCTAAGAACTATGTGCAGGGCCAGTAGTAAAACACAGTACAATTAGTTGAAGACTTTAAGAATATTTAACCTCTTGAACAACTCACATTGAACCTATCTATAAACGCACCCGCAATCGTTAAATTCATCATAACTCGAACCAACAAATCGGGGTCTGGAGGATTGTACCCGATGGATGGGATTTGCACGATGCTGTATTCGAACATAAGAAGTAGAGACGCGAGGGAGAGAATCAGCATGGCTATTGCCATGATGACGAGTGCTACTTGAGCCCTTGATTTTGATTTGCGGAAACTAGTAGTATCGTCAAGAGCATATCAGCATCTGGGCAGGAACACCATCGGGATCCGGAGGAAAAAATGAAAGAGCGAAAGACGAAAGTAAGAGAAAGGACTCACAGAAGTAAACACACAACCGCGGATGTCAAGGTAATATGTATACCAAACAAGAAGAACCCCACCGCTGTCTTCGCCATCCAATTGCGCAAGACAACTAGGTCAGAGTCTACGAGAGGAAGAGATTGTTGGTCCTGTGAAGATGTCGACATGATATTCGGAGTTATCGAGTGTGCGAATGGGTGACAGTCTGCTAGGATCACCAACGAAGGAACGAAGGAAGAGTTCCCTTCCAGTCAGCCTTGGACAGATTCCCAGCTTCATTCCTTTATACGTGAATCGAATCACTTGGCAGTATCAGGATAAGTATAGATTTATTTGACTCAAGGTCAGACGACGATCCGAGACCATTTCGGACATGCTGGGTAGCCTGGGTTCAGAATTCGATATTGGCTTCCAATTAGTTTGATGATCTTCAAGAACCAAAAACATTACGCTAATCTTATCTTTATAATATCCAAAGACAAAGATGGACCTGAAAGCCTGAGCGCCTGACACGAACTGCTGGTGGCCACAAAGTTCAAACTGCGATCCCTTTTTCGATGCGATGACAGGTCTTCTTTCAAGTGCGTTCCATGCGTGTTCTGAAGTGTAAATCAGGGCCAGACCTGGAGAAACCACACAGCATGAGAGAAAAGAAGCCCAAAGTACGAATGCCAAGTGCACAAGGTCGGAGAGAAGCATCAGGTACTTACACTTCAGCCCGAGGTACATATCCAGCGCTGCACAGTATTTGCATAGTATCCCATGATTCAGACATTGAGATTGATGCCCTACCTTGAAATTGAGGATATGAGTATTGATAGTAGTACTTTTCAGTAAATCGATGCGAAATCCGCACTCTGGCTGCGCTAAAACTGTGCGCTTATCTGCTACTCGCGTCCTGATAACCAATGCAGTGTGCAGTTCCAGATTGGACTCGATCATTAACCAAAACAGCAACTCAAAATGGAACATTGATGCACTCACACTAGACATTGGACAGCTAGGACATCGTCCATCACCCATCATCTACTTATCACGTCCACGTCTGTTGACGTTTTCCCTCGCATCCGACAGAACGAAAGTTCAATTTGGTCAAAGGCTAAAGGTCATGGGTCAAACGAAGGCCTCACAGCGGAGTCCATCGATTGAAAGCGTCCCAAAAACAATCCCCCGGATCATATCGAGGGATAGAGTGATGTCAACAATTACCATAGTCATAGATAACCAAGCCATAAGCCATGTATGGAAGGTCCGCCACGTCTGTCCAAGTTAACAAAATCAAAGTTCCATGGTTCCCTGAAGAGGATAAGAATACTATACTGTTACAACGGTTAACGTTAAAACTTCAACAATTCCACTTAAAAATGGCAGTGGGAAGAACGAGAACGAGAACGACTTCACCATACTAAGCCTCCGGCAACGTCTACCTAGACCACTTCATTGTCCACCTAGACATCGCCCTGGCCTTATTCCTTTCGCCTTCATCTTCATCACCTATTGCCTTAGCCCCAACCTGGCCCGCAAGGGAAAAATACCGGAACCGTCCTGTTATACTTCTGCCACTTGGGGTCGGTTCCAAACTTTTTGTCGCCTGCTTTTTCGAGAGGGGGGACGCCAGAGACCTATGAGTATGTGCATGATGTATAAGGGGAATATATAAAGAGCCAGTCAGTCATCCGCATCACATCAGTGTACAAGTCAGTCCAAGTCAAAAGGGTGCCACGAACAGGAGAGAAAGGGATGAGAGGGAACGACAAGAAGGAAACGGAATGAGAGATAAAAGAGACGAGAACGCAAAAACCCACGTTTGTCAAAAGCAAATGATGGGTCTAAAGGGACGATACCAGCCTTCATTACGCCCAAACTAGAGTGTTATAATACATACTTCGGATGTCTAATAACCCCCCAAAGCCTAGTCGAAATAAACTTCTTATCATGCTGTTTGAGCTCTTGAGCACGTCTCCAAGACGATTTCTGATACCCTCCAACCGTCGAAAACACCCGAGTTGCGTTGACGATACAAAACTTTCCCGTACACTCCGGTGGGTAGCTTGTTGGACGTATTCCCTGATTTTACCGTTGAGAGTGAGGAGGGAGAGAGAGACGTTGGTGAGGTCGAGAATGGTACAGGAGGTGGTGACGGTGTGACGGATGGAGGGATGGAAAGAGGAGACGGGTGGTGAGGAAGACTTCGTATTCGTAGGCGAAGCGAAGTTGGAGTTGGCGGGTTTGGTTGTGCAGGCATAGAGGATTTAGATGTCGAGGAAGCCGAGGCGTTCGATGTAGATGGGATGGCCTTCCTGTGGGGGCGTTAGTAGGAGGAACACCGAGGGGGGAATGAAAAAGAAGGACGAGGTACTCACCTTGTCCGTTTTGTGATAAAACTGAGGATAATGCTTGTCTACTTCGTCCTTTTCCTTAAAGTCAAACGTCCTATAATCACGAATAATGAACATTCGTAAACAAACCACCCCAAAAGAAACGGAAGAAGAGAAAGAGTCAGACAAGCTACGCACTTCATAGTCTCATCAACCCCAAATTCCACCCTCTATCTCTCGTTATCCATCAACACCTCGTTCACCTTCTGTACATCCTATTTCCTCGTCCTCAAAATTCTCAAAATCAGAAATCGTACCATCCAATCTCTTCTCGTCCCAAATCAAACCCTTCGACTTGTCTTCACTTAACCCAGTCCGATTCTGCGCCTTATCGAATTCCCTTTCTAACGCTTTTACTGCTCGGAGAGATTACCCAAGTGACTTGGAGCGGGTTGGTAGTTCGGATCGAGTTTGTAGGGGAGGTGCTGGAAGGGTGCTAGGTTGAGCGGTGAGGTCGAGGCCAAGCGCAGGCGGGAGCGTCGGGGTTAGCATCGCCATTGGGAACGGTGTTAGCGTTGAAATTGACCGAGAGAATCAGAGGTGGAAGCCGACACAGAGGCAGATGTAGGTTCGGGAGCAGACATTGTCGGCGTCGGTGTTATCGTCGGCCTATTTATGTGTTTTTGTGTGTGAAGTTATCGCTGACTGAGGACGTCGTTGTCGGCGGTGATGTGCACGTAGAGCGTCGGCGTCGTCAGAGGCAAAAGTCGCAGTGCAGGTCAAAGTCCCTGGCGGGACGCGAGGAGGAGAAGAATTCTATTACCACGGCCATGAGTGCTGAACCACTCGGCGGCGATTCAAGTTTTTGATCGGTCCGGTTGGAATTAAAATTCAACCACCGACACCATCAACCACAGATGCTTCGACTGTGGACTCTGGGCAGTCTCCTGCTGCGCTAGCAAGTACTGGGACGATGGAGTCAGGGAGTCAGGTACGGGTTTCTATCGATAGCACCTCCTCCCAGGAACCTCATGTTGATAGTGGGCTTCGATTTGACTCTCCGAGTCGGCCTCCACCGTTGTATACCGAGCAGTAAATTTGTTTTCGTACCTGTCTCAAAGAAGAATTAACACGCTACCTAGTTGTACGTCGGCTTAAGTTATCGCACTGAGGCCTAGGATTTACTATTGCACTACGATAATGAGTGACCATGAGGAAGTTCCTACACCGAGTACATATTTTATCAAAAGGAGAAGGGAGCTTTCTACACTAAGGACTTATTATAGTACTAAGACAATGAGAAGGGAGCATTCTAGGTGCAATAATGTTCGGGGAAGCGTGTAAGACAATCCATCTACAAGCTTCAGCTTGAATTTATCCATCAAATATATTGTAGTCTTCAGTTTGACTTCCAAAGCTTGGATCATGAGGCACACCGAACAATTGGTGGACGTTCATCATAAACTCCTGCCAATCTTGTTCACTGCATAGAATAGACGTAAGGAAGATGAAAGCAAGACCGTAACGAAGAGAGCCGTTCTACTTACCTTGGATTGCCTGGCCATTGAGGCAAATCGGCATTTGCTAATGATTGTGGTGGAATCGTGTATCCTGCACGATGAATCAGATATAAATTTATCTTCAGCCGCATCATTGGAAGGAAATCTAATCATACATACCATGTTCATCCGTCGCATAATGAACCATATTCTCTGCTATGGGACCTTGACCGTAACCAGGAGCTGCGTTCAAGTTTTCGGACTGGGCGAATTGTTGAGGACCTAGGGCCACGTCTGACAGTGACATTGACGACGCGTCGATAAAGCCTCCCGTGGAAGGTAGATAGGAACTTGAAGAAGTCGAAAAGGTAGAATCGTATACACTCAGATCACTGGTATACAAAGGGATCTCGAAACCTGGACTCCCAAAATTCGACCAAGGCAAGGTTGAGGCTGAGGCTGGTTGTGGATGAGGATGCGCGGCTTGGAAAGCAGAAGTTGACGATTCTGAGGAGGCTCCGTCAAGTGGGAGATATGGAGCCAAGTGGCTTGCTGACATTACAGTATTGAGCAGATCGCTGAAACAATCATAAGCTTACAAGACGAAAACGAAATGGGGGTAGAGATAGAAGGAGGGACACACATGAATCGACCAGCAAGTAGGACTCTGTGATGAAAGGCAAGTAGTCTCGTTCAGTACGTTAATGTGACGAGAAAAGGAATTATACACCGTACCTAGGTTCATAGGACTGCAACAAATCGATACAATTATGGATACATGCGATTTCCTTCTGCACGATTTGAGCTCGAAAAGACTTTGTGCTAATCCCGTGCCACAAGTGGATGGCTAGGATCATCGCCGGATAGAAGAGATTGAGCACCTTCAGAATAAAATACGAATAAGTGCTGATACATAGTGGATTACTCGAGAAGACGCACCAAATGGTACCCAGCTGTCAGGGATCTCCTCCTCAGATGGGCTTCAACAACACCGATACATAATCTAGCTGCATTCACACAAATAGATAGGGAAGGGAAACGTGACTCCCCAGAATAGCCTGTCTGGGGTATAAATCGTCTATGAACTTGAATCTGAACCGAATAGTAAGTGCTCCAGAGGAGTGCGGATTGGGTAAAAAATATGTCCGTCTGCTGGGGTGAGTCCCATCGCACTGTCCATTACCAGTTGAAGTCGGTCAATAATCAGTAAACCTCAGTTGAAAGGTTACCCTTACGATGCGCCGGAACAGAATCTACCCAACTGTTCAAAGCAGAGTCCAGTTTCGTAACCACTTCATGAGGCGGTAAGACGTTCACTCCAAAACCAGGCTTCTTAATGGAATACTGGGACTCTTTCAGACTGGCATCAAAAACATAGGAACGAGAGAACGTACAATAGACTCGTGCGCAATCGCATTGATCTGCATCAGCTTTAGATAGCAAGCCCAGAACGAAACCTTTGACGGTTTCTCGACAGGTTGCTTGAAACGCTGACTGGGAACTTCACTCAGCCAGTACTCATCATCGCACTCGATGATGGGATCAAGATCAAAACTGTCGATGAACCAAAGCACAATCGATACAGATTCTGTAAGTGACGAAAGGCCAGGACCACTTACTCTTGAATAGAGGTGGCTCTCGGACGACCATAGTATTCCGTCAAATTCGTATCAATCGTCGTCAAATACCAAAACGCCCTTTTCCAGAGTTCGCCTTCTATAGAAGGCCCTGGTTTCTGGTTTCTACGACGATGTATACCTCTTCCTTGAGCAAGACGTATCGCCAATCCGACCAGTAACCACACCGTATCTGGTTGCAGTGCGATTTCGATTTCCCGGAGGTACTTGATGGTCAGCTATGAATATGATAACCGGAGTGAGGCATCCAGTGAGTCAAGTGACTGCAAATATGACTAGAGTTTACGCTTACACAGTAAAGTTGGAGATGATAAAGCGAAAGTGGTTCATTGAAAACGAACTTGTCGAATGGGATTTGATTATACCAGACCCAACCACAGGATTGTGGATCTCCACGAGGATATTGACGATTCGTGTATAGGGACGCGCGAGCACATATTATGAGGACCAGCGCTCCAAAAGCGGCATTACGAAGATGAAGTCCGTTTTCAAATGACTGCTCGAATGACGGCTGATGCAGAAGAGGGTCGTAGAGATTAATCTCCGTGAAATACACATCGACTAGTGCACGTAGAGTCTTTTGGTCGGGAAATTCAAACGCTGGAAAGGATGAGACGGGTCTGACAATCCACTAAAGAAGGTCAGGTCGGATAAGAGAGAAGGCAAAAAATCGACTATCTCACAGAAGGATTCTCCCAAAATGGTTGCCGTCTGATACGACTGTACATGACCCGCCATGACTCGAAGCTTGAGGCTAGCTCCTGCCGATGATCCAATGTGCCTAAAAAAATCATGACGCTGCTCGACTCTCCGAAATGTTCCTGCTTCGGAGTATCTGGTATGGTGAGATACGCAAGGGCAGTAGACAAGTCGTTTTCCACCTCATCAGAACCGGTGGGGGATGATGCATATGGTTCTTCCCTCTCAGAGGTCTCTGCTGAAAGTCCATATTCAGCCGGTAAAGAATGATTAGAGGTGTGATTGAGTTTCCGGTGACACTTCCCGAGCTCTCGTTCGAGGGTCTTCACGCGATTCGCGAGTTTCTTCAGGATTTTCAGGACCACTTCCTTATCATCTGGGATGTCGAAAGGTTCATCTGCTGTTGCTTGCAGGATGGCATCAACTAGAACCTGCGCCGAGTGCGACGGGGCTTTTCGTATTGACCTAAGCGATCGTTACTCTCGTTATCGATAATACGAAGCACTGAGCATACCCTCGTTTTGCCCCTCGTTTCTAGAATTATTGACACTGTAAGATGGTAGTTTGGTCGAAAATTTGGGCGCAACTTTACCTGTTGTGGTTTACTATGTATGCACTCTACATTGAGGTGCACGCATGAACTGCAAACGTTGTTGGTCATCATTGCACTGTCACCTACACGTGTATTCAACTTGATGGGTAGTAATCATCCACTGACATCTCTTACATCGTACTGGTTGAAGGGAACGTCAGTGTCGGGATCATAGCAATGAAGACAGCACTCACCTTTCCTCCTACGACATTCATC
The DNA here is from genome assembly GCA_013368315.1 of Tetrapyrgos nigripes. NCBI lineage: Eukaryota > Fungi > Basidiomycota > Agaricomycetes > Agaricales > Campanellaceae > Tetrapyrgos > Tetrapyrgos nigripes. The sequence goes on from JAACJM010000061.1 coordinate 19,072, forward strand.
GCAGGCATTTTGGAAACGCTTTCTGAAATCCTGCTGCTCGCTCATGATAGCCTGGCGAAGTCAGAATTTGGTCTAAGTACGTCGTACGTGCTCCAACTTTCGGTGAAACACACGCACGGATGAGAAGAAGAGGCGCGGCAGCCCGAGTTCGAAGTCTCTTGTATACAAATCCCTTCAAATAATATGCTTGAAAATACTTGACTGCGTTGAAAGAAGAGGTTGAAGTACTGACGTTGACCTGGCGCCGTCGAATCACATGCTGGCACACGTCCATATTCTCACGAACCCCATTGAGTATCACGGAACGGGCTCGGCGCCGAATCGCCGATAAGTGCTGTAGGAGTACAGGAAAAGAAGATAACAGGCGTGAAACGGCGCAGGATTTCAGCGATGATAAGCTACAGAAGCTGGTGTATGGAAGAGTGGTGAAGTAGAGAAAAGACTACAAAGAACACGTACCGGGATAATTACTTTAAAAATCGATTAAATTTGAACGTCATTGCAACTTGCTCCACTATTTCCAATTTTCCCATTTTGGTTGTATCCGCGTATACATAACCGAAAGATCGTGTCGTACCTTTCTCACTCTTCCTCACACCCTCACATCTTTCGGTCTTCTGGGGTTTTTACATGTCTCTATTCGTTAACCCATCCTCCTCACCCTCTTATTTTTCCATTTCACATTCTTTCCTGGGCTAGCAGGATCTTCCAATGATGTCGATGCGGTGGGGTCGCCTCCCATGCAGCGTGGATTTTTACCTGGCCCAGCAAAGACCTATAAAAGCACTGTGTGGTTACACCAGGGGTCAGGTTTCTCACCCTGCCATCATCTTTTTCTTTGGGAGGAAGCGCTCATGCTAAGTCTTTTTCTTTTTCGCATACGCAGTCTATTCTATATTACTACCAGTAGCTCTTCGAGTCTCTGAAATTGATTTTTCAGGGGCGTCGCTGTTTCAGGGGGTCCCGTGTTGGCCCAATCTGTTTCTCATCGTGCTCAAGACTACGGCCTGCCGCGAAAACAGATAATTATATTGTAACCGAGTGAAGTCATCATTGTCACTGGAAAAAAAAAGAGAAAGGATGACCGAAACAAGACATCTACGCCATATGCATCGCAGCATCCCCATTCTCAGCTTTCTTCACACTCCTCCACTCAACAGCCAACGACCCAATAATTGTCAATGCAGCCATAGTAACAGCAACCTGATACGCTTCTACCAAACCCGAATTATACACTCTCAGCACAGCAGCCAACAAATTCGCTGGAACGACGTTCTTTAAAGCAGTAGCTCCCGTGGAAACAACGATTCGAGGATCGATATCAGGTACTTGGGATCTTATTCCAGAAGACAATTTGTTGGAAAGAACGTTCTGCGCGATGGAGACGAAGATGGCTCCACCGACTGTTTGGGCAAAGACGATGATGGCGGTACCACTGGGGACGTCGGCGAGGGGAAGTACTGTTTGGGCGGCCAAGATGGATTGTTGGAGGCCGCTTCCGATCCCCAAACCTGTATCGCGAATCAGCTCTACATGTAACACTAGAACCTTTGAGAACGACTCACCAAAAAGCGCTTGATATCCGATCCATTTAGAGTGTGGGGTGTCGGTTGAGAAAGTAGAGATCAGACCAGCCCCAATTGAAGCGAGGACGGAACAGAGAATCATCCATGGAGTGTAGTACCCAATGGCGGAGATCATAGCTCCCGCTATCAAAGACGAAATGACAACACCCAGAATCATAGGCAGATTGTCGATTCCAGATCTAACAGCGGTGGTGCCCTTGATCGCCTGGAACCAAATCGGAATCTGCGAGGGTAAATGTGAGATAGGTCGCCGTTGGACATGAAAGCTCAGAGAAAACTCACATAGTACACCATGACGAAGAAACTACCACCAAGGCAGAATGAGAACCAGGACGAAGCGAGCATGCTGCGCTGCTTGAAGATACGAGGGGGAACGGTGGCGTCGTCTTGTTTCCAGATTTGTATACCGATGAAGGCAATGATCAAAATACCATAGATGATGAAGAGGGCAATGATACGTCCGTTGTTCCATGGGTACGTGGTTCCACCCCATTGCAAAGCAAAGAGAAGACACACGATGGCGGGAATGAAGACGATAGTACCCCACCAGTCGAACTTGCGCAATCCTTCACGCCAGTCCGCTTTGTGATGCCTCTTGGGTGACTGGAAAAATACCGCCTGGAGAGTGCAAATCGAAATCAGTAATCTGGACTATTTCGGTGTGAAGATGAACTTACTATAACGGCGAGGGTGACGCCTCCAATAGGCAGATTAATGTAGAAGCACTGTGGAATTGGATATCAGCATCCCACCAAAGAAAGAGCTCGAGAGTACGAGATACCCATCGCCACGTAACCTTATCCGTGAAAACACCACCAAGAAGAGGTCCTGCTACGGAAGCCAACCCATACATAGCTCCAATGATTCCCGTGAACATCGGTCTTTGTTGAAGAGGAGCAGCATGGGCGATAATGATCAAAGCGCCAGACAATATCCCAGCTGCACCAAGACCAGCAATAGCTCGTCCAACAATCAAAGCATTCGAGGTGGGCGCGACACCGCAGATGAGAGAGCCTAGCTCAAAGAAGCTAATTGCACCAATGTAGACCCATTTTATGGAAAAGAACGTGTAAAATTTGCCAAAAAGAAGTTGGAAGCCGGCGGTGGTTAGGAGGTAGGCGCTTCCATACCAGCCGACGTCGTCGAGGGATTGGAAGTGGTCCGTGATTTTGGGAATAGCGGTGGCCACAATCGTGTTATCGAGGGCCATGAGAAAGACTGAAAATCAAATTAGACATAGCACGTTTTTGGGATAGTAGTAGGAGATCGAGTGGCAAACTTACCAGAAAGACATAAAGCCAACACGATGAGAGACAAACGTGCGCCTTTGGGGTACTCTGTCCCGTCCTCCTCGTTCTGTTGTTGCTGCTTTTCATTCACAATAGTCTCGTTGTCAGCCGCGTGAAACGATACAGTTGGCGATGTTGTTTGGGATCTAACTCCTTCTTTGCTTAATGTACGAGAGTCGGACATGGCGGACGAGGAAGAGGCGAGGAGTGAAATGATGAGCTGATACGGCTCAAGTTTATATACCAACCTTGCTACTTTGTTTTCGAGTTTTCCCCCTCTTAAACACGCAATTGTGGCTTGAATGTGGCTTCGTCGGCCTTGAATCTACCAATACAGGTGGCTGTACCAGAGATGATTAGTAATCAATTCATACGGATAATTTCACCAGACCGTTTGTCTCCCGTGTAACGTCAGACTCTCACAACGATTCTACCGGCACTGAGACACGCAAGTCAGGGGATAGAGTTACCAATGAATCTTGGAATGAATCAACCGTGATTTTTGCAGGTATACGCAAGAATTCGGAAGTTGTTCGGAAGCGCAAAAAATTTGTCTTCATTCAGTAACCTCATACGATAGTATCCTAGAGATTTGTGTAGAAACACTTAATGCAGCCAGCCTTTGGAGGCGATTAAATGGAAGGTTGATCAGTGCGATCGATTGAGGTACGGCCGGTCGTCGGTCAAATAGTGGGTCACCCGTAAGGATCAGTTTCTGCTATTACTACTTGGGAGGACCAACCTGGGTTACAATCTGCAGCTCAAATATCAAGACCCAGCATTCTCGAGGCTCTGAGAGTGGAAGGCACGGTTTCGACTTTAATTGGGCCATTTTGTGATTAGTAGAACCCACGTCGCAGTCTGTCTGTTTCGAAAATCGAAGACCGGATTTGGTCACGGACCGGTCGCCAAACGTAGAAGTGGAGGTAATCAGGCTCAGTCAGCCTCACCGACGATAGAGCCAGGAACGTTGGCCAGAAGTAGGGTCGTGTCAGAAATTTCAAATTGTTTTTGGGCTGTCAGTAATGTGAGAAAAATTTGGGCTCCTTCAAGTCAGATAACATTAGTTCCTCACCAAACCACATAATTTGCATGTATAAAGACGAGACAGGATTCTTACAGTTCTCCACTCAACTTGTATCCTCAACAGTGTAAACACCATGTCCACTCCTCCCGAAGACCTCCCAGTCTCCGAAGTGTCCGAGTACGTCATCGTTTGGCACTCTACTTACAAGCTTCCGGCTACTTATATCTTCCAGTATCTATCCAGGTATCGACCCTAAGCCACACTTTGACGGCCAGACCTATGCAGGGAAAGTGATCCTCGTTACCGGTGCATCTCGTGGAATTGGCTCCGAAGTTGCCTTGTTCTACGCTCGGGCTGGTGCCTCTCTTTCCCTTCTCGCGCGTTCAAAAGATGCCTTGCAAGAAGTCAAGGAATCCATCCTATCCCAAGCTCCTAAAGCGGAAATTATCACCTTTGTAGTCGATGTGTGCGATTCGCAGGCTATGAAAAACGCCATTGATGGAAGTGCCAGACATTTTGGTAGAATCCATATCGTAGTTGCCAATGCAGGAAGGGCTGAGATTTATACCAAACGTAAGTGCTCTCGGGCTCGCGAAAAGAAAAGTAGTTGACTGATTTGCTTTTACTCTAGCCTTCACTGAGTATGATCCCGCTAATTGGTGGAAAACTATTGAGGTGAACATACGTGGGGTCTACCATACTGCTCAGTGCGTTTCCTTCCTATCGAAACTTTTTTCCAAACGTCTTGACTCATTTCTGCCACTGACAGCTTCGGCCTCCCTTACCTTTCCATCACCTCGGGCTATTTCATCGCCATCACCTCCATCGGAGCTCAAACGCGCCTCCCCTTTGCCTCAGCGTACCCTCTCTCCAAACACGCACTCAATCGTTTTGTTGAGTTCGTCAGGGCTGAGCAACCTAATGTCAAAGCCTTTAGTGTCCACCCTGGTGGTATCATAACGGAAATGTCGAAAGATTACGAAGCGATAAGGCAGTACCTCGTTGATACGCTTCAACTTCCGGCTGCGACGTTGTTGAGGCTGACGAGCGGGAAGATGGATTGGTTGAATGGGAGGTGTGTCTCGGTCTTCCTCGTATTATAGCTTTTACTTGATGAGTGACATCGTTCCTTTCAGATATGTGTCAGCCAATTGGAACTTGGACGAAGTCGAGAAGGACTGGAAAGAAAAGATAATCGAACAGGATGCTTTGGTCAATCGTCTGCATATTCCAGTTTAGTAGGGCATTTCCAAGTAATTTACAATTCATGGACCGAGTCATTGCCAGCATGTGTGTAATCAGCCTAGTCAGAGCCAAGTAGCAATGGCATGAGACGAAAACGAAACCGCTCGGAGTCTTCGTACTTACTCATCCGAAGTCATTGGTTTATCACTGGCAGCGCTACAATAAAACGGCGACCCATCAACTCTGTAGTACAGTGCAGACAAGGATAGATGTAAAAATAATCGCGGGGCTTGTCTTTAAATCAGTCCCGAGTAGAGAGCTCCAAAGGAGGATGAGTTCTTTACATCCTCTTTCTACGTGTGGCTAGCCTATCACGCAAAATTACCATCGGTTATAACCCTCGTAATAGTGGTAACCAGGTTGTGACGTAGTTATAATCATATTATAAGGGTATTATGATGGTTATAATCTGGTTACTTCACACTATGGTGTGAAATAATCTTCATAATAGGATTATAACCAACGGTAATTTTGTGGGATTAGTATGTGCAAATTGTCCCGACTTCACCCTTTTTGCTAGATCGAACTTTTCGCCCGTCGATTTTTCGGCCTTTCCTTTCCGTTTTGTTTCAGGACACTTGCAGCGTCTACAACGCATCATAGTGTCCGATTTCTTTCCCTTCTCTTTGCACGGCTCTAGTCCTTTGCATTAAGTACAAAGAAGTCCAATAAAATAATGTGTACATTAAAAGCTTGGACTGCGATGGCCTCGTATTCGCCACGCTACAGCGCTGGCCCACATCCACTTCATCAGTCCTGAGTAGAGAGCTCCAAAGTCCTATAGATACGCTAGTTAAACAGACGAAATGCTTCCCCAAGAGATCATAAGCCAGAAGAAAACACGTACCTTTAGAACGCTGGCCGCGTACTTTGATGCATCGTCGATGTCGTGGTCGAGACTCGAGAGCAAGTTGTCACGCCTCGAAACCATTACCTGACACGGCGTGACGTCGATGGTGTTGAGAGCATGTTGAAAACAGGGGGCCAAACCACTGCTTTACACCATCATACCCAATCAATTTCCCCACAGACTCTGAGTTTGATCTTCAGCAAACATTGAGATGAAACATTTCGGCAGTGAGCCAAGGTGGCAACAAAGTGATGACAAATTCGTCCATCCTCGAATCAAGCATACACCGCCCGGATGGTAAACAGTAACGCGAAAGACTGCTATGAGTGCCTTTTCTTCTAGTCGTGTAACACAGTAACATATAGACATCTTATTCTTAAATTATCCAAAGACAAAGATGGACTTGAAAGCCTGTACTTCTTTTTCCCTCATGCTGTGTGGTTTTCTCTAGGTCTGGCCCTGATTTACGTTGCAGAACACCCGCGGAACGCACTTGGAAGACCAGCCGCTGCAAGTGCCCGCAAGTGATTTCGGGTATGAGAAATCTGCAGACACCCAGTGCAGACACCCTGCAGACACCCTGCAGACATCCCTATCACCACCACTAACTCATTCATTGTTAAAATCATTGTTTTTGTTAAGTTCTACTATGTAGTATGAATAATAGGAATGATGGCTGTTCGTGCATGTACATAAGCTTGGACATATGAATTACAAATTTTTTTCTGACTAGTTTTTTTGGAGAGTGACCTTTGTAAGGCTATACAGGAAAAGATGGAAGCAAAAGAAACAGCAAAGCAAGTAGAGAAGGAGAAGAATAGGCCTCCCAGACCCAGACCAAAGCCATTTACCAAAGAGAAAGGCTTAAACAGGTCAACCATGGCTGTTCATGAAGCTGGGCTTCTAAAGGAAGAAATCACTACCAATCAAGCAGAAACCCGCCAGCCACAGCATTCAGCTGGGTCTAAGCACAGATGTCATGCAGAAAAGAGAAGTGAAGAGACAGAGGATGGAAAGTAGTATAAGAAAACATGCAGGCAGAGAAAATAATCTCTTTACAGAAATTGGCTATTGCTAGTTAATCTTTGAATCAAATCCGTTAATGTCCAATTCTAGGCAGAAGTCTTGTATCTGACACTCCCATTTTGCTTTCTTAGGGTGTCTGCATGGGTGTCTGTAGGGTGTCTGCAGGGTGTCTGCAGGGTGTCTGCACATGCACAGCCACATGCAGACACCCTGCAGACACCCTGCAGACACCCTTCCCATAAATTACAAATGAGTACAAATTATCTTGAAGCTATTACAATGTATTATCTTGTAGAAACATGCTAAGACATGACCCAAATACTAACAATTGTTTGATATTCAAAGATGAGTAGTGCAAATGCTGGCAGCAAGCATTTCAAGGCACTGTGAGACCTTTTGAGTGTCCTTGCTGTACAATTTCACACTGAGATACACTCATGAGAATGTAGAACTCTTCCCCTGATATCCTGAATAGAGAAAATCTGTAGGAATGTATCAGGAAAAAATCTGTGGCTGTGCTTATACTCCTTTTTTGAAGATTTTTACACTTCGTGTACAGCAGATACACAACTTGGAAAGCATCTGGAAGCTTAAATATATATATGGCATGGTACATACAGTCTTATACAGTAATTTACAACATTATCCGAAGGGTGTCTGCAGCCCTGCAGGGTGTCTGCACGGGGTGTCTGCAGATTTACCTATACCGAGTGATTTGACTAAAACACTGATGTGTCATCGCATCGACAAAGGGATGGCAGCTTGAACTTTGTGGCCACGGGCAGTTCGTATCACTAATAGACGCTCAGCAAAGTATGAATGAGTGCACAACGGTCGGGGAGAAGCGTCAGGTACTTACACTGCAGCCCGAGGTACATATCTCAACATATCCTCTGCGTAGTATTGGCATAGTATCCCATCAGTATCAATAGTAAATCGATACGAAATCTACACTCAGGCTGCGCTAAAACTGTACGCCTACGTGCTACTAGCAGTAGCGTGCTGATAACCAATGCAGTGTGCAACCATAGATGGGACTCCATCATCAACCAAAATGGCAACTCACGTCCACGTCCGTTGAGGTTGTTCCTCGAACCCGATAGAACGAAAGTTCAAGTTGATCAAAGGCTAAAGGTCAAAAGAGGGCCTCAGAGCAGAGTCCATCGATTGCAAGCGTTCTGAAAAAAGTCTCCTGGACCATATCCAGGGATAGAGTGATAATCAGAGATGTCACCAATGACCACAGCCATAGATTGGAAGGTCCACCACGTCCGTCCAAGTTAATAAAACCAAAGTTCCATGATTCCATGGAGAGGATAAGAATACTATACTGTTACAACGGTCAAAGTGTCAACATTCCACGCTGACAATACAGCTTCACAACACGCATGAAAGAAGAATTCGTATGATCACAAGAACACCAACCCAACATCCCCATCCCCATCCCCATCCCGTCTTCGTCTTCAGTCCGCTTTAAAATTCGCCCTGACCCCTTAGTTCCTAGCTCTTCGACCCCCAAGGGGAAAACACCGGAACCGGAGTCCTCTTATACCTCTGCCACTTGGGGTCGGTTCCAAACTTTTTGTCGCCTACTTTTTCAAGGGGGACGCCGGAGACCTATATAAAATATAATGTGAGAGATAGAATCCAGAGTCGTGAATCAAATGAACATCGACAAAGGAGTACAAGGGAAGGAAGACTGGAGTAAAGAAAGCAAAGAGCAAGAACACAAAAACCGAGAAATACAAAAACGCAAAAACACCAAAACGCAAAAAAAAACTCACGTTCGTCAAAAGCAGATACGTGAACAACGGACTAGCACCCGCCAAAGCGACTGTTCCACTAGTAAAATGATGAGTCTGAGGGGCAGCGGTCGACAACCCAGATTCCGGTCCAGATGCCTACTTCACCGACGTAGCTAGATAAGACAACAATGGAAAAGAGGAAGGGAGGGAGAGACAAATATATCAATCAGCCTTCATGACGTCCAAAGTAGAGGCTTGTAATACATACTTCGGATGTCTACTAACCCCCCAAAGCCCAGTCGAAATAAACTTCTCATCATGCTGTTTGAGCTCTTTAGGACGTCTCCAAATCGATTTCTGATAATCCGCAATGTTTTCGAAGAGAAACGACGCAGCGAAAAGACCGAATGCGGCGTAATCGCGAGGACTGAGGGGAGGGTGGACACTTGCAGGTGCAATATTGGATAGGTAGACGGGTAGGCCGACGAGGAATGTCCAGGTTGCTGTTGGTGTAGGAAGAGAAAGGGAAGGGGGGGGGGGGGTATGAGATGAGGTGTGGTAAGTAAGAAAGGAAATCATGACATAGACATAGATGGACGCACCTTGAATCATCCAAGAGGTAAACGTACGAGGTCGCTTCTTGATTTTGTCAAATCTCGAGTCTCCGCTGGCTTTGAGGGCACGCTAAGCAATAGAACACATCAGCGCCGTATCGAGTAGCCTACAGACGGTCTACATTACGCACCTGCCCCAAAAACGCTCCAAGGCGAGCAGCTCATACACCCAACACTGCAGTCAAAAGGAGCTGCCTGGGCGCAAAAAAGATAGAGGTGGTAAAGGTAAGAGTTTTCCAGCGGAGAAGCTCGCTCGAAGTGTTGGATAATACAGAGAGACGAAAGTCGTGGAGATATCCTACAGCACCGCAAAGGTCAAATACTTTTCGTTCTGTTGGGAACGAAGATGATGGCGAATACTGGTGAAAAGTAGGTATGACTGAGTCAAGCTTTTCTGCAGGACTTATTCGGAGTGTGTTTACAGGTCTGTACACCGAAAGCCGTAGCTAGGGAGGAAGGAGCTTGGAGAGGATGGGCGGCATGGTTGAAGGAGAGGAACAAGAAGCAACGCACTACGGACAGATAAATAGGTGTACATTTGCCCGGGACTCTCTATGAACATCGTCAGTTGTACCTGTATTCAGCATCGTACTCTTACATTCGCTGAGCGTATATCTATCGTTATAGATATATCGTAAGAGTTCTACGCGTTCGGCGGCCGGAGCTGGATCTGAAGGAACTGTTCCTTGACGGCTAGCACTCTAGAAGCGGCTGTGTCCTGGTGGTTGCTGTAGAAAACGCCCACGCGAAAAACCCATGCCACGTGTCGGTGACAACTATTTTTTTTTGTCTTCTCCGTCACTTGCCACACTGTTCCTTCTTGTAATGCATACACGGCCTCTAGGATCCCAAACTCCAGCCACCTATCTTCTCTCTGAAAAGAAATCACTACAAACATATCACCAGGGCAGATCGTTGGACAGCTGACAGTCCAACAAATCTTTGATACCTGTGTTGTCGGTAGTCTCCTAGACAGACATCATGACGATCTACTAAAGTAGATGTATGGTATGTTGTCGGCCCACCACATGTCAATGTTGGGGTACCTAAAAACATGTATACAATTGCAGTCATCCGCAACATACCTCCGGATTTAGCCCGAATTCGGTTTCTGCTTGTTCTGCATAGATGAAGCCGACCCATCTGCACATCTTGACAATAATGCGTTTTACCCGGATCTCTTGCCACGACGTCTGTAACGTTCTGGAAGCGCATATTCCTTGCGGCGGTTCAATTATCAGAACTACCAGCTATCACCATGTCCCATCTTACGAGACTTTTTGTTGGGTCCAGCGGTACGCCGTATGTTCTTAGACTAGACATCTGCTAACGTCTGCCTTACATTAAATTTTTCTTTTAATTACTAGAGCATGCAACTTTATCTCTCTCGGTGGTTCCTTCTCGGACCTGGATTCTGAATGCAAATGAATAGAAGTTTAGAACAAGGAAAGGACGCTGGACGGAAGTAAGTACTTTTGGGTTAGTGGAAATCTTCGTGCATAATCGGAACAAGTTGAAGTTCTAAAAAAGCTGCGAAGGTACACTTTGATGGCGGGCCAAAACCTCCGTCAATCGTATGTGAAGGACAAGTCTCAAGGGGTGGGTCGACAGTTGCCTGATGAATCATTTTGGTTTTCCGTCAGCGGTTTGCTTGGACTATAAAAGCTCGACGTGTCGTATTATTCCAGCTCATTCGCTCCTTCCTCCACTGGCACTGGGATGGCTATCCTTACCTTCCACTCATTGGCTCTGCTTCTTTCTTTCGCTCCTGTGCGTGTTCTGTTCTCTTTAGGCTTCAAATCGTTGACCTCTATTTCATAGTTTTCACAAGCAAATACTCACGTTCATTCTTCTCTTCGCCACCGTCGTCAGTCTGTTCCAACGCATCTTCCTGGAAACTGGACTTCTCTAGGATGCTTCACGTAGGCGTCCTTCCTCCCATACGCTTCTACACGATCTCAAGCTTTCTTCACAGGGATCTTATCAATGGTCGTACTCTGACCGGTCCTACATTCGCAAGCAGCACCAATATGACTGCGGAGAACTGCATAAACTTCTGTGACTCTAAAGAATTTGTCTTCGCTGGAACCGAATTTGGTCAAGAGTGCTGTGAGTATCTACGTCATAAGTCCCATATCCAACTGCCAAGTCCCACATATGTCTGCTATTCCAAATGATGAACTGATCAAATTTGATGATGTAGATTGCGGAAATGCCCTCCAGAACGGAGGTACTAACACAACTGCTTCACAATGTAATGTGGCTTGTACTGGAAACAGGAACGAGCTATGTGGAGCTGGGGGTCGTCTGAATATATTTTCGAGCGGCAAGACACCTCCTCCCCCTCCTCAAACTGTTGCACGAGTTGGCAATTGGGTTTCGCTGGGTTGTTTTACGTGTGTATTCTATCAGTGCCAGAGCTTCTAACGAGTACTCATTTCGTTATTATCTCAGTGACGCTGTGAATGGCGCTGGTCGGACTCTCATGCACGACATGAACTTGGCGAGCAATACCATCGAGGCATGTACCACGGCTTGCTTTAACGCAGGATTTCAGTTTTCCGGAACCGAATTCGCTGACGAGTGCCGTAAGTGTTAGCTTGATATATCAGTCTTCACGACATGATGAATGTTAATACGACCATTTCCTTTACACAGATTGTGACACCAAAATCAATACGGGCGGCGTTCAAAGTACTCTCACTGATTGCAACATGGTTTGCTCTGGCAATAGTTCCGAATTCTGTGGTGGACCTAATCGTCTGAACCTTTACAATTACACTGGTACCGACCTCCCGCCCGTCTCAGCTGGTGGAGGTGGAGGTAATAATGGGGCTCCCGTTTTTCCGGTAACTTCTGGTCTTCCGGGAACCTGGGCTTATGCCGGATGTTTCGTGTGAGTATTTAAAACATATGGAATGCCATTGCTCAATTAACGGCTTCTTTTGCTTTAGTGACAATGCGAATGGCCGAATCATCGAAAATGGACTAGCAGGCAATTCTAAGCTCACTGTCGAATCATGTATCGCGGCGTGTGATAGTCAGAATTTTTCGTTGGCCGGAATGGAGTTTGCTGTATGTTTTATTTTCCACCTGTGCTGGTCTTACGACTGATATTTTTTTTCGATAGGACGAATGCTGTTTGTTTTCGTTTTGCTCTGCTGATTAACTGAAAGACTGACAGGAGACACGCAGATTGTGGGGACCGATTGGTCAATGGTGCTACCAGTGCCTCGGCGACGGATTGCAACATGGCTTGCGCTGGCAACTCGACGTACGTCATTCAACGTTGTTGTGACACATCAGTCTGAATATTGTCTCAGTGAAGCTTGCGGCGGACCGGCTCGTGTTTCCGTCTATTCCACCACGAAAAATATCACCTCCTTACCTGTCCCTGTCGTTCAGAAGACCAATCTTCCCGGTAACTGGTCTTATGCAGGATGTTTCACGTGAGGCTCGCTCTTGACTACGGTCAGCGTTAGGCTCACATTATCAACTTTTTCATTCATCCAGAGACGTCGCTGGTGGTGTCCGCGCTCTTCCATGGCAAATTATCTGGGAAGGAAACAATACGGCAGAAGCCTGCATGAATCAATGTGCTGCATTTGGTTACAACGCCTCTGGAGTAGAGTTTGGCCAAGAATGCTGTGAGTCAACGTGGGTCCTTTGATGAGGCAAAACTTACTTCTTTTCATTTAGACTGCGGAGATACCGAGGACCTCACCACGAATGGAGCAACTCTTCGACCTGATAGCGAGTGTAACATCGAGTGCCCCGGTGACCCTATTCACATCTGCGGTGGAGGCCAGAGGTTGACCACGTACAAGTGGCAGGGCGCTCTGAACGTCTGGCATACTCCCCAAAATATTGGACGATATGAAGTACGTCTTGGCTTCTTCTCGTTGTCGTTCATTCCACTGACCACGTTCTGTTACAGTTCTTTGGTAGGTTTTTTGTTTGATGCATGTTCGATCAGTTTTATTCACGCACCTTCCTCTAGTACCTGGGTAGGTCTTCACGCTCCCTGACACGTGGAGAAGACTACTAACACCTTTGTTCCTATTATAGGCTTGTTGCACCTTTACTTGCAACCCTCGGAGTCAACAACAAAGTTGCTTTCCTTGAAAAGCATGGAACAAGCGAGTAAGTTATTTCAATGGTAAACTCTGCATTCAGGGTCTGAAACTTTGTACCCTCAGGTTCAAGAACTCCACTGGAGCCTATGAATTGGACTTGAGCCTTGTTGGTGACTTCTCGAAGGAATGGCGAGAAATGCACACAAAGACAGATGTCTTCTGTTCGGGAAGCATCATTCTCCCCGATCGTGCTGGACGCCAGATCAATGTTGGAGGTAAGTTATCTCCGTGCCATCGTGCCATGGTCAAGTCCTGAGCTACTTCTAGGCTGGTCACTCGACTCAACATTCGGCGTACGGCTTTACACCCCCGACGGGTCTGCTGGTGTTAACGGCACTAACGATTGGGAAGAAGACGGCAACCTGCTGAAGTTACAGGTAAGACTGCCTAAGCATTGGTCATTTCCCGAATATTGACGCTGTCTTCAGCGCATGAGATGGTATCCTGCTGCTGCAATCCTTGCTAATGGCTCTGTTCTGGTCATCGGTGGTGAAATTGGTGCCAACGACAATGCTCAGCCCAACCTGGAGATCTTGCCCAAACCTGATGGGGGCGACACAGTCATAGATCTTGACTGGCTGCAGCGTACAAACCCCAACAACTTGTATCCATTCGTCACTGTACTTCCAAGTGGCAATGTCTTTATTGGTGTGTCTCTTATTTTGGATTTCGAAAGCTCCTCAGTTACTGACATGGAAAACTGTCAGCTTATTATAACGAGGCTCGTATTCTGAACCCGGTCACTTTTGACACTATTACATCGTTGCCAAACATGCCCGGAAACGTCAACAACTGTAGGTTCCCAGTTTTGGCGCAGCTTGCATTTTCTGACCCTTTTTTTAGTCGACGCCGGTCGTACATATCCCTTAGAGGGTGCTATGATTTTATTCCCTCAACACGCCCCGTACACCGACCCTCTACGAGTGTTGATTTGTGGAGGATCTACCCCAGGGCCAGGTGCGCACGGTGCTTGCTGAGAAACGTATTGCACTCACTTTTTGAACCAGCATCCGTCAGCGATAACTGTGTGTCGATATCCCCTGAAGCTCCCAACGCTACTTGGACGGTTGAGCGAATGGTATGACTTCATCTCTCTCAACATGTCCACCGCTAACTCGGTGTTTTCTTCTAGCCTTCCCGACGAGTCATGGCTTGTATGGTCCCCTTACCGGATGGAACATTCATGATTATGAACGGCGCACAAGAAGGTGTTGCTGGCTTTGGTCTAGCTAACAACCCGAATCTGAATGCCTTGCTCTACGACCCTACGTTACCTGTGGGCCAAAGAATCTCCATCTTGAATAACACTATCGTTCCTAGGATGTACCACTCCGAGGCTATCCTTCTCCCTGATGGAAGTGTCCTAGTTTCCGGATCAGATCCGAAAACTCCAGGGTTTGATGAGGAAACCAGAATAGAGCGTTACATCCCTCCTTATCTCAACAAAGGAATCCGTCAACCCACTTTCAACATCTCTAACCATGACTGGACATATGGACAACGGGTCACAATCAGCAACGTCAAGGTGTTCAGCGGTAGTATCTCTGGTGTCCGGGTTTCTCTTGTTGGTGGTGAGTCCTATTTTTGCATCTACCAACTCAGTTGCTGAGACGACTTTAACAGCGGTATCAAGTACGCACGGCAACTCGATGGGTGCACGCACTATCTTCCCTCAGTTCAGCTGTTCCGGATCGTCATGTACCGTCACTGCACCTCCCAACGCCAATGTCTCTCCCCCTGGTTGGCACCAGCTTTTCATTCTTGACGCTTCCGGTACCCCTTCTCACTCGAGTTGGGTCCGTATCGGTGGGGATCCTTCGCAGTTGGGCAAATGGCCTAATCTGCCAGGTTTCACGCAACCGGGTGTTGGACCTGTCACTATTCCGCTTTAATTGCCTATTGTCTATCCCATCTCCTACCTTCTGAGCGTCTCTATTAACTTTATTATCGCTGTACTTGAGCTTGATAACTTAAATCTCTCTTTTACATCTCTCTTTACATGGGACTCTGTTGGACTTTTTCTCTCTTCATTCGCATAGCAATTCTCTTCATAGGTTTTCCGCGGCTGTACATAGACTCAACCTTAGGCAGACTGTTGTATTTACGTAGAGTAATTTCCTAATGCGAAACCATTCCCTTCTATTCTACGATACAGAAGACCCACCTCAAAGACACTTGGCTATGTGATAATATTACCAGAGACACAAGAGAAAAAATCAAACCGTCCACCATTATGTACTTAGTTTACACGATCAACTAACTGTTCATATCGCTAACGCACTCCCAAACTCTCTTCAAGTTCTCTTTCCCAAGCGTCACCTTTCCATCACCACAGCTAACAGCTAGCAAGTTACCCGCCAAACTCCATGACACTCTCCACATCAGGAAATTTTCCAGCAGGCGCATTAGCAACAGCTGAGGCTATAGTCGCACCCGCAACAGGCGAAGCCAGCGCAGAGCTCGGATCCAACGCCGTCTTAACCCAAGGCGCAGTCGCACTCTCCCTCGTCCAAATTAAAAGCCTCTTATCCTGCGAAGCAGTAGCAACATAACTCCTAGGCAACCCAATATTCAGTACCCAAGCAACATCTCTGACCCAGTCTGTGTGTCCTTCGAGTGCTTCTTCTTCGACCCAGGATTGAGAGTCTTCGCGATATCCCCAGATTTTGACGAGGTTGTCACAGCCTGCGCTGGCGAAACGTTTGAGAGAGCCGGTTTGGTTGCCCTGTGAGGAAGGAGATAGATAGCCCAAGCCATAAGCCATAGATTGGAAGGTCCGCCACATCCATCCAAGTTAACAAAACCAAAGTTCTGTGATTCCATGAAGAGGACAAGAATACTATACATACTATTACAACGGTTAACCCTTCAACGAAAACGACTTCACGATACTAGGCCTCCGGCACCGTTCACCTAGACATCGCCCTAGCCCTATTCCCTTCACCTTCATCTCCATCACCTATCGCCCTAGCCCCAACCTGGCCCCAAATCATAATCGGTTCTCAATTCTTCGGCCCCCAAGGGAAAAACACCGGGACCGTCCTCTTATACTTCTGCCACTTGGGGTCGGTTCCAAACTTTTTGTCGCCTGCTTTTTCAAGAGGGGGGACGCCGGAGACCTATACATAATATAATAGTGATAATATATGAGAGATAGAGGCCAGAGTCAGTCAGCGAGCCAAACTAAAACCGACAAAGGAGTACAAGGGAAGGAAGACTGGAGTAAGGAAAGCCAAGAACAAGAACACAAAACCCAGGGACACAACAACACCAAAACGCAAAAAACTCACGTTCGTCAAAAGCAAATACGTGAACAACGGACTAGCAACACCCGCCAAAGCGACTGTTCCTTTGGGAAAATGATGAGTCTGAAGGGCAGCGGTGGATAATGCCCAGATTCCGGTCCAGATGCCTACTTCACCGACGTAGCTATAGGTGAGACAACAATGGAAAAGGGGAAGGGAGAGAGAGAGACAAAGATATCAGCCTTCATGACGTCCAAACTAGAGGGTTGTAGCTTGTAACACATACTTCGGATGTCTACTAACCCCCCAAAGCCCAGTCGAAATAAACTTCTCATCATGCTGTTTGAGCTCTTTAGAACGTCTCCAAATCGATTTCTGATAATCCGCAATGTTTTCGAAGAGGAACGACGCAGCAAAAAGACCGAATGCGGCGTAATCGCGAGGACCGAGCGGAGGGTGGACGCTTGCGGGTGCGATGTTGGATAGATAGACGGGTAGGCCGACGAGGAATGTCCAGGTTGCTGTTGGTGTAGGAAGAGAATGGGAAAGGGAGGATAAGTGATGAGGTGTGGTAAGTAAGAAAGGAAATCATGACATAGACATAGGTGGACACACCTTGAATCATCCAATAGGAGGTAAACGTGAGAGGTTGCTTCTTGAATTCGTCAAACCTCGAGTCTCCGCCGGCTTTGAGGGCACGCTAAGCGAAAAAACACATCAGCGCCGTACCCCATAGCCTGGAGACGGTGTTACGCACCTGCCCCAAAAACGCTCCAAGGCGAACAGCCCATATACCCAACGCTGCAGTCAAAAGAAGCTGCCTGGGCGCAAAAGACGACAAAGGTGGTAAAGGTAAGAGTTTTCCAGCAGAAAAGCTCGCTCGAAGTGTTGGATAATACAGAGAGACGATAGTCGTGGAGAGGTATCCTGCAGCACCGCAAAGGTCGAAATACTTTTCGTTCTGTTGGGGAACGAAGATGATGGCGAATACTGGTGAAAAGTAGGTATGACTGAGTTAGAGTTTTGTACAGGATTTATTCGGAGTATATTTACAGGTTTGTACACCAAAAGCCGTAGCTAGGGGAGGAAGAAGCTTGGAGAGGATGGGCGGCATGGTTGAAGGAAAGGAACAAGGAACAAGAAATAACGCGCTACGTCATTATTGACTCAAAGGACAGATAAATAAGTATACATTTGCGGACTCTCTATGAACATCATCAGCGTAGAGACAGTAGTATGTACATTTACCTGCTTTCACCATCCAGTGATCCACGTCTATGAAGCACTAGACGCGTCTCCTTCCTTCACTCAGCAGACCCTCAATATACGGAATATTATCGTGACCGTCTATTTCAATTCACCAGAATCCACCGATGCCGCAGCGTCCTCTACCTCCCCTTCTTTGAAGCCCTCTCCCAAACGCTCGTCGACATCCCTATCTCCTTCTTCCCCACCCCAGCCCCACCCTCGTCTACAGTATTATCATTTACTTCATGGTCGGTCTCCAAACCACTGCTGCCCAATTCTTCACGTTCTTCGTCACCCTCTTCGCATTGGCGATAACGATGAAGGTGTTTGTGAGGAGTCAGCTGTGGGGTCTCTCCAGCTCCAGCACAGACGTTTGCAGGTTTTGCGCTGCTGGTGTTGATCTTGTATTTCGGGTTTACGTTGCCAAGACTGAGTATGATTGCCTGGTTGAGGTGAATAACTTATCTTAACTTGATCGTGTGTCTTTCTCTCTTTTTTTTTTTCTTTCTCTGGAGCTTACCCTCTTCTTCACAGCCAAGTCATCGGGGTTTTGAGAACCTCATGTCCAACGAGTCCCATACCCTCAATAGAACTTGCTCTAATCTCGTCCCATCTAGCCCTGTATACTCGGATAACCCCAACATTTCTCTGGCAAACCAGGCTTGTGCGACGCGTGGGAAGGTGCCTGGGCAGAGTGTGGTGGATGGGAACGCTACGTCGCTTTGAGTTATCAGTATAAGTATGCGAACGCTTGGAGGGTGAGTGTCGTTCATTCTTGCCATAAGTACTTGGTACTCGGTGACAACGACGCTACCCCAGTTTCGACCCATGAGTCCAATTTCCATCAAAGACTCTGTCACCTCATTTTTGGTGTCAGAATCACCCTCATCGCGTCGCGTCTTGACTACAAGTTTCGTGAAGTACCGTCCTATGTCGTATCGTCTCGACACGCATTGTCACCGAACAACGAATTTGACGCTCAGTACCATAACCGCACGACATCAACTGTTTGCCAAACTATACTCGAAATCCTCTTCGCCTTACACAGCGGTATAATATCCAGTCGTTCTCGTTGAAGATGCCCTGGAGTCTCCGAGTCACAGTCTCAAGAGAACGAAGCTGCCTGACGACGCGATTGGATGGAACAGGAAATGGTGGATATTCAAGTTTTTAGCCGGAGGAAAGATTGCCGGAACTCGTAGGATGGGGTTGAGGGGAACATCTGGAAGCGCTCTTCAGCTCCCATAGAAAGCCCTTGGAAAGCCCCCGTCTATGTAGCACTATGTAGAGCCGGCTAGCTCAGCTAGAACCATAGCACTGATAGACAGTCCACAAAATGTCAGAAATCTTCATGCCGAGGTGTCATTAGACCCTATCCGTGCCAGCTGTCTATATAGTCACAATGAAGATTTTTTCTAATGCCCACTCACACGGAATATGTAGCGCTATGTAGAGCCGGCTAGCTCAGCTAGAACCATAGCACCCATAGCACTGATAGACGGTCCACAAAACATCAGAAAACTTCGTGCCAAGTGTCATTAGACCCTGTCAGAGCCAGCTGTCCGTATTTTCAAAATGTCGATTTTTTCTAATGCCCACCTGCACGGACTTGCATTATTCGGACCAAGGCACGCCTCGACGCAGAAAAGTATAAAAGGCCAACAGCTTGAGTCAAAGTGCACAAGTTCACGCACGAAGTTTACTTGCCCCAACTTCACTCAAGATGCTGTTGTATTCTACAGGACTTAGGTGAATCCATTCTCCAGTTCTCAAACTCAGAGTGCTTACTAACGATAATTTGCTCTCACATACCTATGTATTCAAACACAAGTCTGTACTATTCTTCTTGACTCTTGTACAAGTTATTGTTCACATCTATACCCACTAGTAACTTGTGATGTACTATCTAGTAGCTGAGCCTAATGAAAATCTTCAGTGGAGTCCTACCCTGGATGTACAGCACAATTGGTATGATGAGTACTGAGTACTGATGTGGCGGAATGATGTCGTTGAGAATGCCAAGCGGCGTTAAACTCGGGTCTCCGGCTAGCTGTCATAGCTCGCGTAGCTCTGATAGACCTGCTCTATGTAGAGCTATATACGAGGTCCATCTCTATGTAGTTGAAGGGGGGTTAGCTATGAGCCCTAGTCGAGCTATCAGCGCTATATAGCGCTATATAGCAATTCTGCAGTTTCCAGATGAAGAGTACGTTGGTAGAGTTGTCGACGAATGGCTTCGAGTTACAGTAGGCTTTTCCATTTTAATATGTTTCTATGTAGTTGACTGACAACTTTTCTAGGACAAATTTTCATTTCCCGCTCGATTTTCGAAGTCAACTTTCCAACGCCCTCTTATCCTGGCCTCTCGCTCTCCGAAGAGGTTCGACGACCAACGTAAAAGCGTCTAATCTATTCTTGTGGCGAGTTCCTTGAAACTTGACTTGAATCACATGCATGGCATGTCTGGCACAGCAGTGCGGCGTCCTGTCATGGACACTACCAGTACACACTGCTTTGTACACACGCCGACTCTTTCTACCACCACCACCACCCCCACACCCACCATGAACGACCCAGAATCCCCGTGCGAAATCTCCCCCTCTGTTCCAAACATTCCACTATTACCGGAAGAAGCTCGAAATAGCCTAAGTGAGGCAGAGAAGGCTCAAAAAGGACAGGTAGAAATCAAGCGATGCCGGCCTTCTGGGAAATCCTCTGCGCTGGGAGCAGATGACGTTGGAAACAATGAAGGAAAGCGGAAGGGTGAGTATATCTTTTGGCTAGCTTTGCCAACAACGCCGCTGACTCGAATTGCAGCCTCTGCAGCCTCTGCAGAGTCGAAATCTGACCTGTCCCAATCTGTTACCATCAGCCCTGCGAGTGTTACGGTGAAGGCAGGATCTGTCACTCGCAGTGCAGCCGGAGACAACGTAACTTTCGCAGCCTCACGTCAGTCTACTTTTGACACAACCACCAATGCTTCCCGGTGCGGGCATGATACTCAGGCAAATTCCGAAGGTGAGTCTGGTGCCACTTATTGTTCCTTTGTCTGACTTACATACTGACTGATCTGCCAGTCCGTAACCTCACGGAAGGAAGGTCTCAGTCTGAACCTATGACAAACAATAGTAAGTAATTACCTACTTCTTAAAGAAGTGACCTCTCAGATGTGTGCAGACACCAAGGATGAGACTGCTTCCGGTGTACCGGGTAAACCAAATTCTCAAGATACCAACAAGCGTAAGTCACACACTGTCTTTGTCCTCCTGTTGATCCTGTAACAAATATTGGTTGTTTTTTTTTAGAATCAGAAGGCAGCAAGGTGCCAGATAACCTGTCTGATTCCATTGCACGGATCGTGAAGGGCCTAGATGCACTTCTTTCTTTGATTACTGAAGGCAGTGAGTAATACTAGCATATCAGATGAAGTGTTTGTGCTAATTGACTATGCAATTACTGTAGACAATGACTCAGAAAATGCTCAGTGGTGTGTCAATAAGACTGAGAAGAAGAAGGAAAATCTCAGTCGGTTGCTGGGCATCCCAGAATATCAGAGTTCATACACTGGTGAGTTGCCATTATTAGGGTATGGCTCTCCGACTAATCAACTGTCTTCTTAGGAACCCGGGACTATGACTATACTCGGAAATACCCTCAGGATGAGTTTGGCAAAGAGGCAAAGGAGAATGCACGAGTGTGGAAAGTTTACCTTGATGAGGCAGAAGCTTTTGATGATGAGATGTTGAGGGGTTTCCGGGACACTCTTGATGCTCTTCTTGTGTTTGTGAGTGCAAACTACTATCATTGTTAAGGAATGGTTGTTAACCTGAGAATCAGGCAGCACTCTTTTCTGCTGTAGTGACTTCTTTTGTCATTGCCACCATTGCAAACCTTCAACCTGACTACACTGAGATCACAGCCAGGCTTATGTTTGAGCAAAACAAACTACTGCGTGCTGCTGGAAACACCACTGCTCTGCAATCTGTTCTGCAGGCATCAGTTGACCTGGACAATGCTGATATCAGTAACAAGGACCTCTGGGTCAATGGTCTGTTCTTTGCCAGCCTGTCCCTCTCACTTGCTACAGCTCTTCTTTCTGTGCTTGTTAAGCAATGGCTTCAAGCATACAACTCCTCCCTTCCCACTGGCAATGCTTGTGAGCGTGCCAAAATTCGTCAATTCCGATATCTTGGATTTAAGCAGTGGAAAGTTCCTCAGATCATTGGAATCTTACCCATTATACTCCATGTGTCCCTTGGCCTCTTCATGGTTGGCCTTTCACTCTATGTTTCAGACCTTCACCAATCCCTTTGCTGGATTGTGGTCTCTGTCACTGTCATTGCCTTTTTGATGTATTTTGGAACCATCATCATTCCTGTCATTCATATCCAATGCCCATACAGAGTCCCAATACTATTTGCCCTTCTCCATCTCCTCATGTTCCCTCTCAGCATTTTTCAATATTTTTTGACACTAGTTTCATATCATGGATACAGATATTATTACCATTCTCAGAGCAGCCATCTCTCAAATCTTCCTCCACCTAAATGGCCCTCTGCTCCAAACACATCTCTCAGGCATGCAGAGACCATGTTTCTTCAGCTTATCCCTTCCACATTCAGAGATGATTACCAACTATCATCCTCATCTATTCAACATCATACTATGTTGGCTTATTGTCTCAAATGGCTACAATCTCTGCAATCAAATGATTCAATCCAGGAGGTGGTTCATCAGACTGTGCATTGTATTTTCCATGATACTGCTCTTAAAGATTCAGGGGGGGAAATCTATGGCTTTCAACCAGCTTTGAGCTGCTATGAAACATTCCTTGACTGGAATCCCATTGCAGAATCCATGTGGAGTGTACTGTTGAGGAAAGATGAAACAGATAGTCACAAAATCTGTCTATCACTCAACAAACACTGGAGGCAGGCTGAGAAACATCTTTCTCACTTTCCTCCATGGGAACCAACAGATAGACTTCATAATGCAGCTAGAGATGGGAACTTGGATATAGTCAAGGTCTTTGTTGAAAATGGGGCTGATGTCAATGCAGGGGGAGGGCTTTATGGGTTTGCATTGCAAGCAGCAGCATATGGGGGACATTTGGATATTGTGAAGTATCTTGTAGAGAAAGGAGCAGATGTTAATTCAAAGGGAGGAGTATATGGATTTGCAGTGCAAGCTGCAGCAGATAGGATGGATATTGTCAAATATCTTGTGGAGAAGGGGGCAGATGTTAATGCAGAGGGAGGGTATTATGGGTTTGCATTGCAAGCAGCAGCGCGATGGGGATATTTGGAGATTGTGAAGTATCTTGTGGAGAAGGGGGCAGGTATTAATGCAGAGGGAGGAAAACATGGGTCTGCATTGCAAGCAGCAGCATATTGGGGAAGGTTGGATGTTGTCAAGTATTTTGTACAGGAGAAGGGTGTGGATGTTGATGCAAAGGGCGGAGAACATGGGTCTGCACTCAAAGCTGCACAGCAATCCTTTATCTCAGCCAGAGCAGAGATTGTTAAGTATCTGCAAGAGCATGGAGCAAGAGAGTAGTACTTAAATCATAGAGGCTTGTCTTAATCCTACTTCATATTCTCTAGAGATCATTTTCTCTCAATATACACATGATAAACAATTGAAATGCATTATTATTCCTCTGTAATTGGAGCTCACAAATCTCCATCCCCTCATTCCTCACCTCCTGACTTCCCTGCTTCAGTCATTCACTCTCTCCCCCCTTCCCAGCTCCCATCCGTCCTGCAAAATCATCTTAACCCACCTTCTTGTGACATATCCAGATATGGTGTAAAAGGGGGACTGGAAGGAGTGTGGTGCTTTGCCAGGCATTTGTGTAGATGATGCCATCTTGATTTTTTATTTTTTTATTTTTCAAGTAGATGTTTATGTTGTTAGTGACAAATAGGTCCAAATCACTGTGCTTTATAGCCAATAAGAAGCATAGCAATTGCATTTGTAGCAAAAGGGGGAAGAGACATGATTAAACTGTCAATTGGTGCTCTTGGTGCTCGACCAGCACTCTGGGTAGATTGATCTCTGAGAACCCTTGCTGCACCTCATCTACTATCAACAAGGATACCAGCTTTTAAATTCAAATTCATCACATTAACAGCTGTTGTGGGTGGAGAGATAAATGTCAACTTTTTGCTCACCAGTAGACCCAATCATACACAAAATGAGAACAAGTCTGACAGTCAGGTTTCATGGAAAGAGGACCCAAGCTCACCAAACCACAATACCATCTGATGCTAAGAACTATGTGTGGTGCCAGTAGTAAAGCACAGTACAAACTTGAGAAGTAGAGATGTGAATGAGAGAATTAGCATGGTTATTGCAATGATGATAAGTGCTACTGTTGGAATTTTGTATTAATCTATACTTACAATGAACGATCATATCTTTCTCTTCACTAGTATACATATGCACCACCTACTTTCTGTTATACTCCATACTTACATCGTCTCTTACATTGTTGACTCCAAACTGATATCAGACATTACATTGTAGTATCTACTTTTCTCCACTGTGTTATATTTATGGACTTGTGCAGCCACAGTAGCTAATGGTATAAATACTTAGTAGCTCACTGTTTATACCTCTAGAGCCGCAATAGTATTCATTGCCTCACTTGTTTAACAAGTGTCCTCATATTCACTTATTCTCATAGGTTATGGGCCCCACCCTAGCCTAATCATATCTCATCGTCTAGCTCTTGACATTGTATGACTAGTAGCTTGCAACGCTACAGCTCAAGGCATGGATCACCAGCACCCAGGGTCGACAACCTGAACAGATAATCAGATCACAGTCAGGATCTTGAAACCAGTCTAGGAAAGGCAGTCCCAGACCACAGCAGTACATCCCACCAGCACCAGATATCCATTGTGCATATCAAGCACACATATACGATTTTGATGACTACATTGATTGTTTTTGGGACATAGAACACAGAGAATTTTATTGGTAAAACAGCTCATCCCTGTCCAAATTGCTACAATTCCATCCCATTACCACCAGAAGCAAACCCAAATCCTTGGGGGTGACACATAAACAGAGGACAAGAACCTCTTATCAATGGTCATCAAGAACGCACAGCACCACCACCACTGAATCCACTTGTATTTCCACCTCCAGGACAGCCATGAGAAGCTGTGCCACAGCCCTCCACATCATCAGTTCCAGAAGCCCCATAACAGCCACTGAAAGGAGACCCAACGCCATCTCCATTGAATCCTCCATCATGTCATTCACCAGATCCTGATCCAAATCCAGATCCAGATCCAGATCCTAATCCACCTGACCCACCATCTCCATCAGATCCTGATCCTGATCCATCCAAACCAGATGACACAATTGATTCAGATTCAGACAACAAAGCACTTGATAAAGTTATGAAACTCAAGAAGGACGGATCTAATTGGAGTACATGGGTAACAAGAGTGCAGAGGGCAGCAGGATCTATTGGATACAATAAGTATCTAACTACAGCACCCACATCAGCAGCAGAAGAACAACAGCAGGATAAAGACCTGTTGAACAGGATTATTGGCACACTACCAGACACTATTTTTAGGTGTTACAAGAACAAGCCAACATTGAAGGAATTGTGGGATGCATTGAAACAGGATTATGATGCAAAGGACCCCCTCACCAAAGCCAGTCTGGAAAAGCGACTCTTCTCCCTCACATGTACCAACCCTGCTAAAGTTGGTAAACACCTTGACAACCTCATTGCAATTATGGATGAACTTGCTGAACATGGAATTTCTATCCCTGATTCCCAATTCAAATTGGCCATCATCTCTTCCACTCCTGATATGTATCAAGCCACTGTCAAAGCCCTCATCACCATTTACAGAGAAGAACCAAACAAGTTGACACCAGAAATGCTGATTGCAGCCATTTATGCAGAAGCTAAAGGCAAGAACTTTGCTTCTAGCTCCAACAAATCACAAGAATCTGTGAACTACTCCAACAACAACTTCTGAGGCAGAGGGTGTGGCAGATTCAGAGGTGGAAGGGGAAGAGGTATAGGAAATAGCAGAGGAGACTGAGGAGGATCATCATTGAGAGGTCAGGCTGAGGTGGAGCAGGAGGAAATTGGCAAGGCAACAATCAAACAAGGGAAGAACCAAGCTATTATAATTGCAGAGGACTTGGTCATTTCTCCAAAAATTGTCCTTCCAAGCATATGCAACACACTAATGTTGCCAGAGAACACTGAGATGATAGGAATTATAGAGAAGATAGAAAGAATGGGGAGAATGAACAACAAAGGAATGGAAAAGAAAAGGATACAGTGAGTAGTGCCAGAGAAAAGAACAAAGAAGATAGTGATGAAGAAAGCTGGATGGCCATTGAAATTCTGGAGATCGAAGATTCCATTGAACACCCCACTATCGACTGCTCTGACATAGCTGAAGAAGCAGCTTTTGAAGCATTGGAACATACTCCACCAATTCTATTCGACTCCAGATGCTCATCCCATATGTCCCCACTCCGAGATCAATTACAAAACTATCAGACCATTCCCACTCATCAAATCCAAGCCACTAACTCCAATACATTCACTTCCCAAGGGAAAGGCACCCTACACATCGATGATACGCTGTACAAATTTGCGGTTAAATACCCAAAAACTAGCGCTAATATATGTCTAAGTCACTCTTAAATGGATAATAAGGACTAGAGTGAGTCCCGAACTGCTAGTCAAAGTACTAGGAATTAGGTGTATAACTTAAGATATGTTAATGGTCAATACTTGCGGATAAGATTAAGACTTGTTCAAAGTATTATAACAGATACATACTAAGGGATACAGCTATAGTAGCAGACCCACCTAACTACAAAGTCTACAAAGGCTTAACAAACCTGCTATAGCGACCTAATACCACTAGTACGACTCAAGGGATAGAGAAGGAGGACAAACGCCCCTATTCACAGGTACGCGTTGGCATTACAAACCCAGATTCACGGCTTAGACTGCTAGATCCGAAAGGACACGTCATCATCAGACAATTCGGATATTCGGGATTCCAACCCGGATGTATACAAACTAGCGGAGCATATCTACAGATGGTTAAGATAGAAAAGTGGCATAATATTTATATCGATAGAAAGCTAGAGACCATAGCTTTCAGATGGTATACAAGGTTCAAAAGTATCTAAAGTGTTGTGAAGCCCTAAACGTAATGAGATTCAAATTAGTGGGGTTACTGATTCAGGCATAAGTATTACCAAAAGCAGTACTTACTGAAGATCACTACAGATTAAGCGTCTTAAAGATGAGTATGGTACTACCCTTGGTATACTACGCTAGTTTTGAAGGCTTAAGCATTACTATTGAAGAGCTGGACTCGGATTAGCGGTGTACGAGTTTAGACTAGCAGTATAGAGGGATAAGTATGTGTTCAATACTATAAGAACGAGAGGCAAAGACTAGATACAAGGATACCCTAAACCCAACAGACTAGCGGTATTCCAAAGTGTAGTCATAAGTGGGGCTATCTGAGTCAGGCTACAGCCGCCAGGACCAGAGAGTACCCTATGAGTAACGAGAATGGAGCAAGGGATAGAGAAATCCCTACTACAAAAAATTAGATAATATTCCAGTTTCCTGTATACCCTAATTAGAAGGTACCTACTAGATACGGTAGTTATTATGCTCACAGACTAGCGGTTAGAGTAGATTTACTGTTTTCTTTGATATATTTTAGCGGACATTGAAAAGAACTGTAAAACTGTATAGTTGTAGCTACGAGTAGTATAAAAGGGCTAGGTATTATGAGTAGCTACCCAAGCAACGAACTGTAGAGTATCAGGATTCTCCCTATTTAGTGGTAGAGACTGTGAAACACGGACAAGAGCTTCTTAACAAACTTATCATACTCGTGTGGAGTCTAAACATACAGTGTTGGTTAAATCAGTGATTGAATATATTTGTTGGTTGTTTTGTGTTTATAACTTGTGTCCTCGAGACTTGGAAACTGTGTCTAAGGCATTGGCACCTTCAAATTGAATTGAACTGGTTGAATTGATATTGTGTGTGTGCCTTCATGCATTTGTGTGTTTTGTGGCAATAGCCTTTGTGTGTGCATTTGTGAAAACCCCTACAAGAATTCCCAAAGATCTCCAAACTGTGGTATAAATTGAGATACACTCTCGCAACAAAATTTATAGGTTTTTCTGTTGGTGTTCTGTGTTCTAAGAGCACTTACTAGAGAAACAGCCTATTATCGAGACACTTGATACAAAAGAAAACCCCGACTTCCTACCTCTATGTGACACTCTTTATTGTCCAGACATGCCCAACACACTAGTATCACTGGGTAAATTGGATGATGCAGTATACATCATTCATATTGAAGGAGGAATTATGGTTATCTCAAAACAAGGTCGCAGCGTTGCTCACATTCCAAAAGTGCATGGGCTTTATCAAATCATTGAGCATGAAAATGCTTATTCTGTCACCATTCGTACTCTATCCTTGTATGAAGCCCATTGTGCTACTGGACACCAGAGTTATCAATACATTGAAGCCCTATTTGCAAACAATGCAGTTAAAGGAGTACATCTTGATCCAAACAGAATGGAGCAGATTGAATGCATTGTATGCATGTCTTACTCCACATGCTGAGAACTTTGGAGACAGGATGCACATGGATGTTTGGGGACCAGCTTCAGTCAGGACTATCAATCATCAGGAGTATTCACTCATGCTTATTAACAATGCCACATACTGGCTAGAAACCCCTCTACTGTGCTCTAAAGATGAATCATTCACCAAATACGTCATCTTCCAAACCACCCTCGAGACTCAATTCAACATTATCATCAAAATTCTTCAATCAGATCGAGGAGGAGAATTTCTAGAGGAGAATTTATGAAGTATTTGGAAGGAAAAGGAATGGAGAGGAAACTCATGGTTCACAATACACCAGAGCAAAACAGTATTGCAGAAAGAAGTCATTGTATGCTTCTCAACACTGTCTGAGCCATGCTCATCTCATCAGGACTACCAAAATGGTTATGGGGCATGGCAATGCTCTATGCAACCTACATCTGGAATTGTACCCTGCACAAAGCTATTGGTATGAAAACTCCCTATGAGAAATGATTCAGAACTGTCCCAGACATCTCAAATCTTCACCCATTCGGCTCGATCATTTACGTCAAACGCACTCCAAAACCCAACAAATTGGAAGATCAGGCAATTGAAGGACATTGGTTAGGACCAGAGAAGG
The DNA here is from genome assembly GCA_013368315.1 of Tetrapyrgos nigripes. Classification (NCBI taxonomy): domain Eukaryota; kingdom Fungi; phylum Basidiomycota; class Agaricomycetes; order Agaricales; family Campanellaceae; genus Tetrapyrgos; species Tetrapyrgos nigripes. Next base: position 48,347 of record JAACJM010000061.1, read on the forward strand.
AATCCCAGGGTTACTATATCTATTGGCCGAAGAAGAAATCCATCACTGTTGAATGGAACATCCAATTCACCAATCAACTGATCCAACTCAGTGAGGAGGATAATGATTTCATCAATTTGGAACAAAAGGTCCCTGAGTCAGATACAGTTGATCCAGTCATTGCACCTGAAATCATCATTCCATCTGAAATTGTCACAGGAAGAAGAGCTATCACCAGATCTATGACAAAGAAGACAGGAGGAGTAGAATCAGCCAACTTGTTTACTGCTAGTCTTGCTCAGGTTACATCTGAACTTGAAGCTTACAGCCCACTTTCAGTTGCAGAAGCAAAACAACAACCAGATTGGCCCAAATGGAAGGAAGCTATGGAAGAGGAGATGAGAAGGCACAAGGAATGAGGAACATTCATTCCAGTTTACACACCATCAGACGCCAACATTCTTACTGGAAAATGGGTTTATAGGACGAAGAGGGATGAACATGGAAAGGTCAAGGAACATCAAGCATGACTTGTTGTGTGTGGATACAACCAAATCCCAGAAGTCGACTATTTCCCAGACAAAACATTTGCATCAGTCACATCATTCTATCCATTGCAGCATATCATAACATGGAAGTTCACTAAATGGACGTCAAATCAGCATACCTTTACGGCAAAACTGATCCCAACAAAAACATATTCATGAAACCACCTCCCAGCATCAAGATGACAGGTGTCAAACCTGGTCAAGTACTCTGTCTCTGATTAGCTCTCTACAGACTCAAACAAGCCAGATGCCGTTGGTATCTACAATTCTGTGAAATCATAAAGGAATCAGACTCACATGCTCTAACTTCAATCATGCCATCTTTTACTGACTTAATCCATTCATCATTCTATTCATTCATGTCAATGACATGACATTGGTTACTGACACTATAACAGATATGGAGAAGTTGAAAAAGAAGTTACGGATGCAGGAGAGTTACAGAAATGTACACTCCAGATGTCACAACAATCCTACATCGACTCCATCATTGCACATTACAGATTCACTGATACCAAACCTGTCTCTATACCATTTGATCCACACACTCACTTATCAACATCACAAAGTCCTACTACCATCAAAGAAATCACCCAGATGTGTGACAAACCATATTGAGAAGCTTTAGGCGCTCTACAATAGAGAGTTTGTGCACATGCCACCAGATGCCGTACACGGCTAATCTGGCATGTGCATGTGGGTGGCTGCCAGCAAATCTTCTGTAGCGTAGACTTCACATTGTACCTCTACTATGCCTCGTACTAAGGGCAAAAAACATAACCATCCTACCAAGACCTCTACCCGAACTTCACAAAGGCTTCGTACCAAGGCAACAGCTACCTGCAATGCCAGTCAAACCATTGGACAGTGAGTCGAGTAATACGAGATACACGGGAGGATTCCCATCCAAACTGCTGCTCCATATCTACAAGCTGATTAGGATAGGTGAGGCGTTGTAAAAGCATGCAAAGAGCGGTGAATAAATCCTGTTTGATACAGGTCTGTGGGCAGCGTATATACTCTGGCATTTGCATTGCTTGTACCATTTCTTGTACTTCAGCCTGTCAAAAACTTGGGACAACATAAGTGCAAATGCAAATAGCACGGAACTGGGCCAGCCAAGCCTCATCCCCCCATTCAAAAATGTTTGCTGGACCACCCTCACAAATTTTACCCACTTTATCTGCCTCTACCTCTTCGTCTGAATGAGTTCTTGCTATGCGATGGACTCAATAAGAGCTCTCTGCTCCATGCCAGTAAGTCAAGATTGACCAGAGGATGAAAGGAGAGAAGCAGCAGGGAAACATGCAGCATATGGCTGCCACCCCGTGCACACGCCAAATTAGCCGTGTACAGCATCTGGTGGCACATGCACAAACTCTCTAATATCTATGTCATGCTTATCCAGTCTCACAACTCACCCAATTTGCTCATAATCCAGGCATCGCACACTGGAATGCTTTATGACACATATTCACTTATCTCAAATTGACAAAGGATCATTGGTTGACTTACAGAAAGCAGACGGACATTATTGGTTATTCAGATGCAGATGGAATGTCTAATGAAGACCAACATGCTATATCCAGTTACATCTTCATGCTTAATGGTGGAGCTATATCTTGGTCTTCTAAATGACAAGACACAATCTCACTCTCCACTACCGAAGCCAAATACATTGCTCTATCTCACACTGCCAAAGAAGCCATATGGACTTGAAACTTCATATCTGAAATCTTTGGATCTATCACCAATCCTATCCTTATTCATTCAGACAACCAATCAGATGACTGTTATCATGCTCACACAAAACACATCAACATCCACTATCATTTCATTTGCTATGTCATTGAAGAAGGTAAAATCCGGCTTTCATATTGCCCTACTGACAAAATGACTGCCGACATTTTCACCAAGGCTTTACCATCTCTTAAAGCCAAACATTTCGCTTTGTCTATGGGACTCGAAAAGGGTTGGGGAGGAGTGTTGGAATTTTGTATTAATCTATACTTACAATGAATGATCATATCTTTCTCTTCACTTCATTAGTATACATGATCCACTTGTATCCACATATGCACCACCTACTTTCTGTTATACTCCATACTTACATCATCTCTTACATTGTTGACTCTGAACTGATATCAGACATTACATTGTAGTATCTGCTTTTCTCCACTGTGTTATATTTACAGACTCACACAGCCACAGTAGCTAATAGTATAAATACTTAGTAGCTCACTGTTTATACCTCTAGAGCCACAATAGTATTCATCACCACAAAGATGGACCCAAAAGCCTGCCTGATACAAACTGCCAGTGGCCACAAAGTTCAAACTGCAATCTCCTTGTCAGTGTGATGACAGGACTAAATGCTATGTGATATCAGGACTTCTTCCAAGTGTGTTCCAAGTGTGTTCTGCAATGTAAATCAGGGCCTGACCTGGAGAGAAACAGAAGCACAGAGGTTGGGAAGAAGTGTCAGGTACTTAAACTACAGCCCAGGGTACATATCCCAACATATCCATTGCATAGTGTTCACATAGTAAGTATAGCATCATTCAGATCAGCACATGTATTGAGCCTGATGCCCTACTTCGAAATTGAGGAAATCAGTATTGATAGTAGTACTTTTCAGTAAATCAATACAAAATCCACACTTGAACTGCACTAGAACTGTATGCTTACCTGCTACTAGTAATAGCATGCACCCCAGAAGGGACTCAATCATTGACCATCCAATATTTACTTATCATGTCCACATCCATTGAGGCTGCCCCTCAAATCCACCAGAACGAAAGTTCAAGTTGGTCAAATGCTAAAGATCATATCTCAAAAGGTCTCATAGCAGAGTTCATTGATTGCAAGCATCCTGAAAAAATCTCCTAGACAGGGATAGAGTGATAATCAGTGATGTAACCAATGACCATACTCATAGGTAGTCCAAGCCATAAGCCATGATTGGAAGGCCTGCCACATCTGTCCAAGTGAACTAAACCAAAGTTCTGTGATTCCATGAAGAAGATGAGAATACTATACATACTGTTACAACAGTTAACATTTCAAAAACTCCAATGGAAAGAAGAACAAAAATGACTTCATGATACTAGGCCTCCAACACTGTTCACCTAGACATCACTCTAGCTCCATTCCCTTCACCTTCATCTTCACCACCTATCACTCTAGTCCCAACCTGGCCCCCAATCATAATCAATTTCCCATCACCTATTGCCCTAACATTCACTATGACCATAGCTTAGGATGAAGATCATCCTAGTTCATAATCAACACTACAAAAGATGACTGTTTGTTCCTGTTCTGATTGGCTAGTGCACATCTGCCTGTTGTGTCATTGTTCTGCCTCACTTAAGCAGCTGCTACTGCATTGCAAGTGAATGCTATGATAGAGCCAATGGCCACCACAGGAAGGAACAATGTGGCAAGGTGAGGTGGTCTTCATAGCAACAATGTGTACAGTTAAGTATCAACAGATAAGGAGAACTTCAGGTTTTGTTTCCACTCTCAGCACTTCAGAACACTGATCAAGAAAGGTGGAGCACTGACAGGAAGGAGAAGGACTGCTCAGTAGTCAATCTATCACTATGACTTCATTCAATCTACTTGTGATCTACATTGACCTTCAGGCTCCTGTATAGCTCAGGGACAGACCGGGTTAAGTACTTAGTTTTGGAACCATTGTGCCAACATTGTGTATCATTGTATGAGCTTACTATTTAATTGGGAAGAGGTTCTGCCAGTGTTCCAGATGAGGCTGCAAGAAGACAGAGATCTCCCTCATTTTGAGAATTCCTGACTTTACATGGGGCCTCAGAGCCACCAATAAGTTCAGTGGCAGGAGAGGCCTTTCCTTCACAGTGTGGTACAGTGCAATCTTTACCTGGAAAGGGCTCACTTTTGATGTGGTACTGGTTACTGCTACTGAAAAAGCAAGAATGTGCATAGCACAGGTAACTGCTAGTGAAAATCAAAAATCAACCTAATTTCAACTGCTGTTAGGTTGATGCATTTTCATCTGTTTTCATCCTAATGCAGTAGGTTGTTTTCCAACCTACATACACAACCTTCCAAAGGTTGATTCTTTTGGTTTACTTATGAGCATACATAGAAGTGTAATAAAGGGTATTATACCTGTACATATACTTTACTTTACTTGTACTAAATCTGTAGTAACTTACTGAGTACATAGAGTACTGGGGAACTTGGAGAAACTCTGTGACATTTATCTGGCTGGCAGAAATTGCCAGCCACAACTGTACAGTTGTTAGTCAGCATCCCAACATGCAGCCATGTCGAAATCTGCTGCCACATCAAAAATCCACTGCCACATCAAAATCCACTGCCACATCAAAATCCACTGCCACATCAAAATCCACTGCCACATCAAAATCCACTGCCACATCAAAATCCACTGCCACATCAAAATCCACTGCCACATTGATACACTGTACAAAATTCACATATAAAAATGTTAATTGGTGGTTAGAAAGCTGGTTCACCACTTCAATTGGAATGTAAAGGACTAGAGTGAGTCCTGAACTGCTAGTTAAAGTGCTAGTGGACTAAGTGTATGTGCCAGTACAATAAAGCTAAGAACTTATGAATAGGATATGCTTATTCTAAGTCCTATGGTTGATGTGTACAGTGCTTCAGTTATAGTAGCAGACCCCATATACTATACAAAGCTCTATAATGACTTTGTAACAATTCCTACTATAACACACTTAGTACTGCCAGTGCAACTCAAGGGAAAGTGAAGCCCCTATTCACAGGCAAGGAACACATTGGCTATACAACCCAGACTCTAGCGCTAAAACAATCACTGGTTGAGAATTGCGCCATAATCAGAGAAATCAGAGGAAAACCCTAGTGACCAACTATGTCTGAACTAGTAGTATAGTAATCGATACCTCGCTTATAAGCAAAACAGAAGGAATAGTCTTTTGAAAGACAGCAAGGATAGATAAGTAGGACAAAGTATATATGTACGAGTTCCTAGAGAGCTCAGCTTTCATATGGTACTAAAGGAATGGACTAGCAGTCAAGGAATAAAACCCATAGTTCATTACCATCAGTACGTGATCTAAGGAATGGGTCATAATAAGAAAGCCCCAAAAGGGTAAAGATATTTCTGAATGCAGCAGTAAGATCAGCAAGATGTGTGCCTGATGACTGAGGTGTTCTTGTTGGTACAAGTGCAACTACAAAAGATATGTAGGACCTTATAGAGAGCAAGACCCATCTATAAGAGAACTATGCCACTAACTGGCAGTATACTAGAAACTAAGTCTATGAATCCCAAGTCTATAGTAGTGCCAGCAAAACATAAGAAGAGGAATAATGAAGGCTACACAAACCTATAGCAACTGATTGGCAGTAAAGGAATGTGAGTCAGACAAGTGGAGCCCAGCATGGATGGTGGAGCTATGTGAGTCATAATGACTACAGCCACCAGTTCCAGAAAGGTACCCTTAGTCAAGAGGATGAAGCAAAGGGAACATACAAAGCCCTATGAGTTTTAGATAATATTCTACATTTCCTAGATACCCTAATTAGAAGGTACCTACTTAATCTAGTAGTACTGATGAGCATGGACTGGCAGTTAGCAGGATATTTCTGTTTTCTTATGTACCTTTTAGCAGACATTAAAAATAAATGTAGAACTGTATAGTAGTAGCTGTGAGTAGTATAAAAGGACTAGGTATTTCTCATAGTTACTCAAGCCACATACTGTAGAGTATTGGTCATCTCACTAGCGCTGGAGATGGCAAGAGATGCCAATGCAAAGTCATGTCGTGGTCTGTCTTGTCCCTTGCTAACTACTACAACCTGTATCTATGTAGAAGCTCATGCCAAACATGTACAAACAACCAGCCCCTAATCCCTTCTTTCCCTACTCCATGTGCCCCCTCCAAACGTAGCGACGTCCTCATCACCATCTAAAGACTGCCAGCAGGTGAACCTCGCTGATTAAATCTGCCCAATCTACAACTCCAGCACTATTGCATTTCCCATCAAAGCTTCCACACTGTCGTCAACACCCTTGGGAACATTGCGTCTTTCCAACTTTCCTTCAAACACCCTCTGCTCTTCAAACAGCTTTGTTCCTTCAATCTACATGAACTGAAGAGTCCATCTATTGGTGCTCTATCTAACATCTCCAGCTTGTACAAATTGGCTATTCTGTCTGCAACCTGTCTTGGTCTCGACCATTTGGGTACAATTTTCCGTTCAGTTTTGAAGGTATAGTCAAGGTCACTTTGGTAGACCTGGACCAGCTGACCTTTCTGAAATGCTGTCTCCTTAGGGAAGTGTTTGGTTATGCTTTTGTCAAATGTGCTCTTGCGCTTTTCTGCATGATGCAGGGTAGCGTCATATCTGTCTAGGCCATTTGCCATTCTACCTCTTCCAGACACAGCGCTGATGAACTCTCCTCGACAGGTGTAGGCTTTGTGTTCACCACCAAACCCAGTAGCAGTTCTTTTGGTGAGAATTGGAGGGACTTGAGGATCCGATGATTGAGATGCCAGAGCGCCTTGTCAAGGTGGTCTGGCCAGGCGTTAGGTAAATCCTCCACATTAACATTCTCATATTTGTCCTCTCCTAACCCTGGAGTGCATAGCCGTTTCAGAACACCAAGCAGAAGTTTATTGGCTCCTTCAACCAGGCCATTAATCCAAGGTGAGTACGCTGCAACAACGTGCGTTTTACTCCGTATCGCTGACAGTATTCTCACACCTCTTCACAGTTGAAATGAGACCCGCCATCGCTCTGGAAGACTTCAGGCAGAATGTACCCATTGAAGAGCCTTCCCAGCCCTTCTACAGTCATCTTGCCACTCCCTTTGACCTTGTATTTGAAGGCCCAGATCTGACGTGAGTATGAGTTGACATACACGCCTAGTGTTGTGTAGCCCCCTTTTCCTTTAGGCATGGCTAGGTAGTCTCCTACTAGCAGTTCAAAGGGGTGTTGACGTGTTACTGGTATGAGTAGGGAATGTAGGTGGGTCCGTCCAAAGTTTTTACACCTCCCACACTTGCTAATGGCCTTCAATATTGACTCGTCTAGGTTGGGCTCCAGATTCTGTCTAGCAACTTCAACTTTATTGCATCCCATCCAAAATGTCCTGCTTCCTTATGTTCTACCTCCATTCTCGATACACATTCCACCCTGGCCCTTGCCCTTGCACCTATGCTGCCTCACAAACACCATAACTTCCCTTCCTCAATCACATAGCCTTCTGTGCAGTGTTTAGCCCACTGCTGTTGCTTTATGGACATTCCGCTGGTCAACAATGAAATGTTCGTGCAACACCTCCACCTCCTCATCTACTGCAACCTGCAACATGTCCTGCACCAGGCCACGTGCACATTCCCAGTCTTCACTGACTGTCCACTTGCTCCCATCTCCTGGTATCCTTGGCTTCTCTTCCCACATCCGACTTAGCCCATCTGCAACTACATTTTTCTTTCCAGGTATGTGTCTGACCTCAACAATATTATGGGCTATGATACCATCCCGCCAACATGCATGGGTAGTGTTGAGATTGGGATTGATGATGACATCACGAAGCGCTTGGCAATCCATCTCATCTCGACTGGTGACCCCCAGATCGTATCCGAAAACTTGTCCAACCTGCATTTCAAGGCTGCGAACTCCAAGAGAAATGGTTTGTACTTTTCCTCTGTTTTGGAAGTTTGTTTTGACATAAAAGCAATAGGATGGGCTCTCCACACAGTGTGCCCATTTGGTAGAACGGTCTCAAAGCGTTGGGAGAGTACCACCGCAAATCCTTCCTTGCAGCCATCTGAGGTGACAATGAAGGGAGTTCCATCAAATTTAGGGCACTTCAAGACTGGTTTTGAGGTAAGTAATTCCTTCAATTTGATAAAGGCTTTGGTGTGCTCATCTGTCCATAGCCCAGCCAGCTTGTGTTTTCACATCACTGCCCGGTATGTGGCCTTGGAGCACAGGTTGGGTAATGGAACATTAACCAAGTTTCATAGTGGCCTTTCCTCCTTGGTGTATCCTTTAATAAGGTCTCAGAAGTGGCTGGTTAACCCCAGGAATGACTCTAGGTTGAGGGCATCCTCTGGTTGCACCCAATCAACTATAGCCATTAACTTGGTCAAGTCTGGCGTCACTCCTTCTGGCCCCACACAAGCACCTGCAAAAACACCATTCTTCACAAAGAAGCTGGATTTTGATGCTGAGAGACACAATTTCTTGTCCCTCACCCTAAGGTAGGCGACACTAGGAACATACATGTTTATATAAGCATGTTCGGCCCCAACAATGAGCTCGTATCCTCTTCCTCACATCATCATATATACCAATCTTGATTCTGGAGAGGTGTTTGGGATGATCCTTGGGACACTTCCCCAGAATCAGAAATTTAATATCCCCTCTCAATACCAAGTTAATATCCCAAAAATTTTTTTGTGTCTAAAAAGCTTCCAAATGCTTTTTCAGAGCTCCTGGCAAGTTTTAGTTTTTTGGACCTCCGCTTTTGGCACATTACATAATACAGATAAGATAGGTGATATACCATATATAGTAATAATATTATGTAATCATGGCACCTTGTGAGGCACTCATCCCAGGCCCACCCTATCCTGCCCTACCCTCTTGAGAATATATGTTTTCTAGCATCCGACTGAGCCATTTATGGGCTGTATTTATCATAGCACTCATATACTGGAAGAAATATGGCTTCAGGACTGGCCCACTCCTCCAGACCCACGAAAACCCTTCCTATGGTGGCTTACTAAGCACTTATATAATCATGTATGTTCCTAGTGTTGCCTACCTTATCTAGTAGTCGGGTAAGCTTCCCCATCATTTCGCCAAAGGTGTCTGCTGCTGACACTCCATCGTCTACAAACAGTTCCAAGACTTCATCTGTGTCATGAATCGCCTCCCGTTCTCTTCATTCTCTTCATTTTCTTTCTACTACCTATTCACTTTCCGTTCTATTCTGTCTATAAACCCATAAACACTAATTACTTCTCATCATCGTCCATTCCGATCTATGACTCACTTCTCCGTTCCCTCTATCTCCATGGACATTCCCACATATATACTTCCTTACTTGACTCTCACTCTTATCTCCTCCGATCCCTAAAACTCCATGGACATTCTCACATATTCACTTCTCTCTTATATATATCGTAGATCTCGTAGCTAGGTTCCTCAGTCTGTTCACTTCGTCTCTACTCCGCTCTTAGTACAGTGCAGTATCGAGCATAGTCAGCTACTCGATCCCTTCTCATATCTATCATCTCTCCTTTATCTCATCTCGTTGTAACCAGCCGAATCTATCTTGTTCATTGTGTGACTTGGGTGGTTTTGCTAAGTGACAACGTTCTTGACAATCTGCAATGAGGTCACCCAGGAGATCTGCTGTCATCTGAGCAAATGTCGAAGGTGCACCTGTTAGTCCAAACGGCATCCGTTTGTACCAAAAATAACCCCTCCCTTCCACATAGAAACATGTATACGGCTGGGATTCTGGGGCTACTTCACATGTGTAGAAGCCTGAGGCAAAGTCAAAGAGGGACAGGTAGCAATGGCTGCTCACCCATTGCTGCTTGGGTCTGATATCCCTTTGAGGCACTTTGTTGATGGCATCGAAATTTTGACAGACTCTCCATTTTTGGGCAGGTGGTGCATCAAGTTCATTGATAGCTGTTGGGGTCGGGGTGGAAGTTGGAAGGCTGGTGCTAATCCTGCAAGCATGCATTGGTCATTGAGACGGTGCTGCAGCTCTTCTAGCATTAAGCCACCACCCTCGTGAGACTTTTGGGCCAATGTGGTTGGTGAAACACATTTCACTTGGTCTGGCTGATACTGCTCTATAATCCCTGCCTCCAGCATCTCGTCAATCTTCTGGTGGAAGAATTTCTTCTGTGGAGGTGTCAAAGGTCACTGGTGGATGTTTTTTGGAAATTCTGCCCTATGTGTAGCACCATCTACTGTGTGGACTTCACTGACAGAAAGTGCAAAGCAGTCTGCATAGGAACAAAGCAGTGCAACCACTTGGCACTGCTCGTCCTCTGTCAAGTCTGCAGGATACAGTCGACCCTTTCTGGTAGGAACGGTTTCAATTTCTGAGTAAATATATTCTTGCTGTGCAGTCCCTCCAATGGCACCTCCTGTGATGTCTTCGTCTACTGATACATGGCACACTGAGTTATCTGAAAGTGTAGGTGTATTAGTTGTGTGCTTTGCAGTAGAGGGATTATCAAAGAAGATTTCCCTCGAGAGGGGTGCACAACTACCCCCCATGAAGTTCTCGTGCTTTGTCCTGGTTTTTGACACCCAACATCATTTCCCCACAACCCTTGCCTTCTGCTTCACTACTTTTGGTACTGTTTCTGCCCCCTCTTGTACCACCTTTGTCTGTTGTGAGTTTTTCTTCTTCAGGTTGCGCTTATTCCTTTGTTTAGAACACTGCTTCACAAATATGTCTATGCCCTGTTGTTGCCAAAAGATCCAGGGCTCTTCCTTGTCCTCTACCTCTTCAACTGTGACTTTGTATTTGAAGGTGTGTTTCCCAGAATCATCCAATGCTACCGTTGTGACACTATTAGTAACATCCTTGGTCAGGTCCAGGTTATCATTGGAGACTTGCCTCAAGGGGTCTTTGCTTGGATTACCCCCTGTTAAGTCTTCGCACTGTCCTCCCAAGAGCTCATTCTGCAGGTCCACTTTTCCAGAACCATGAGGTATGTGTATAACATCCCATTCATAATTGTGGTTAGCCTTGAACTGAGTCAACAGGGGTTTTCTGACCAGAAACTCCCATGCTCCTCCACTATCAAACACCTCAAATTCTCCATCCACTTCCACCCCACCGAGAACCAAACGACCTTTCCAGCATACCAGGCTAGGTACAATCACACCATTTGCCATGGTTCCCAGCCAGTATGATACACCTCCTCTGACATGGCCACTACCATAGCACCATCGTCGAAAAATCCTTTCACCACCACAACATTATCTGCACTGACAATTCCCAATTCATGGACAAAAGGTACTGCTTTCGCATCTTCCTCTTGCACTGAGTAGAGATCAATAACCTCATATTCAGATTGCGCAACTACATCAAGAACAGCTGTAAGGCTATTTTCAGTCCATGTGGGGCTTTCCATGCTTTCCCTAGTCAGCACCTACTCCTGTCTAGGGATCTCTACCCTTCTAGGCTGTTCATTACTGTGGGCCGTCTGTTTGACATTTATGCAGATGGCCCTTCTCCATTTCCCTGGCCTTCGTTCCCATATGTCTGCTCATATCCATACTCCCCATAACCATATCCCCCATATCCGTATCCCCCATACCCATAGTCCACAAAAGCCATAATGACACTGTTGGGGTCATCTCACAGGTATGGCCCTAGCTCAGCACTACATAACCATCTCCAAGCTCTCTCTTTCTTGTTGAGAGTTCGGTTCTGGCACTCATCACCCCTGTGTCCACCTTTTCTGCATTGGAAGCATTCACCAGTACAGACATTGGAGGTTCCTGGCATAAGAGGGTAGGGCTGTTCAAAAGTGACCAGTGTGGCATTTCCCCCATGACGTTGAGCCTATTCCTCTTTCTGCACAATATATTCCTGCCAGCCTGTTTTGGTGTTTGGATGGTGGATTAACACTGTGACATTGCGACGTAGAACACCTTTCTGCTCTTCTGTGAGGCATGCCAATTTTCGCTGAGGCTGCCCAAACATTCCTCCCCTCTGCCCATAACCAAAACCTCTGCAACCTCAAAAACCTGTGCCATATTCTCCACCATATCCTCCACCATATCCTCCTCAAAAACCATTGTATCCTCCTCAGAATCCCCTACCACCTCCATAGGCATTGCCAAAACCAGTTGGTGCAAAGGCAGTATCTCCACCTCCAAGTGTTGTAGATGCTAGCCATCCAGTAATGCCTTTGGTTGGTGATTCAGGTGTCTTGCTGGCAGATCCTAGCAAGCAGTTCAAATACTCTGTCCTCTCCTTCTCCTTCCTCTCTGCTTCCTTAGCCTTCTCTTTCTCCTTCTTCCAGTCCTCCACAGCATCCTTGATGATCTCCAAATCCATCTTCTTGATTGCCTCCACCAATGATCTCCAGTCCTTGTGTGTGCTCCCCACATTGTTGGAAATGACTTTGGGAAGCCTTCTGCATATGTCTGGGATAAGGAGCGCACCTTCAGAGATCTTCACCTGCTTGGTGAGTCCCTCCAAATCTATTGCTGCTTTGACATGGCTCCAGACTGATATTCCACCCTTGTCAACCTTTTCATCAGCTCGTCCTTGTCCAGCATGTACTCCATTAACTCAGTGACATAGTGTGATGGTTCTTTCTTGATCTATGTAATGCATGGCCACTTCTTCTCAAACTCCACCTCCAATTCCTCCCATGTTGTAGGTGGGTCAGCCACATCCATCAGCTCTAGGTACCATTCCTCTGCAATGGACCCTGGGTATAGGAAGTTTTTCAACGTTTTGACCATCCTGGTGTCATTCATTTCCAAACCCAGCAGGTATATGCCAGTTTGCTTGAACCAGACTGCCACGTTTTCGTTGTTGTTGGAGTCACCTGTGAAGAGTTGTTGGGCTTCCTCTTTTTAGTGGGGTTTCTAAGAAGGGCAGGTGCAGGAGAGGTTTCTGGGGTGCTATATGGGGGAACCAGGAAGGTGTCGTTGAGGATACCCCGGAACTTGTTGAGGATGTGGCCAGTACTACCATATGTCTGGTCAATCTAGCCCTACAACAAACTCTGATTCCACTGCTCTTACAGGACCCGAGTACGACCTCTGGTTCACACCGGCACCTTGGTGGGAGTCTCCAGTCACAGTATAACGCCAGGTTGTGGACAGTAGTAGGTGGTATTGGAATGATGACTTGGGAGCTAGAAGCTGTGACTGGTGTACATATTTGGGAACTGGGGAACGTGGATCAAAACATGGGTGACATGTGGAAGTTCTCTGGATTTGCTGTGTGTAGAAGTAGCCTAGTAGGGTCGAATCATGCTCTTGTCACCAAGATGGAGATGGCCGAGGGGAAACTGGTTAGCAAGAGATGCCGACACGAAGTCACGTCATGGTCTGTCTTGTACCTCACTAACTACTACAACCTGTATCTATGTAGAAGTTCATGCCAAACATGTACAAACAACCAGCCCCTAATCCCTTCTCTCTCTACTCCAGTGCAAGCTGTAGAAACTGCAAAACATGGACTACACTTCTACCAAATTTACTTCACTTGCATCGAGTATACACATAGTGTGTGGAACAATAGTGTTAAATTGAATTTGTTGGTTTTGTGTTACCTTTTTGTGAAATTGGTTATAAGGCATTTGAGTCTACAAGTGCTGATTTGAAACTGTTGGTTTATACTTTGTGTGCACTTGTGCAAAAACACTCCCAAAAATCCCAAGTCCTTGTAGTACAAGTGAACTGTTGAGTATTCTGACTACTCGGAACACTCGCACTTTACAATTTGTATAAAAGTCTTTAAGTTTGTGTTTGTTCTACACTTACACAAAAGAAACCTATTAATGTCTGTTCCCTTTTGTTCATTGTCACCAAGTCATCCACCATCTCTGTCTTGCTCACTGGTCTCCCCATCCTGCCCGGTGTTCAGTCTTTGCTTATAAATAAACACCCTCAAGTCTGAACTCCTGTGTTTATGTACAGTTATCCTCAAGGTGCTCAAGCCACAAGTCTATCTGCAGTTCACAAATCCTGGTCTGCCTCATCTCTGTGTCTTCTCTCATCAAGATTTGTTCTGTATGAGGCTTTGAAGGCAAGATCTTGTCCAGGAGTGAAGGATTGGTAGCAGATAAGGTATGCAAATCCATTCTTGTCATTATTCTCCTTACTGACTCATATGTTTGTACTCATTACAATGTGGCAAAAGAGCATAGATGGGGAGACAAGCATTGGGCCATGTCTGGAGAGAGAGAGCAAGAGAGGGCTTAGATAGTAGGACTCACATTTGTGTACTCATGTCTATTATCTACATGTCTGAATACATGGTTCTTTGTTTATTATTTTGTTTCATCACATTAAGGAATATAAGAAGCATTTCAAAACCTATGATCTACGCCTGTCAACCTGCAATAGGTTGCTCTTCAACCTAATGTGGGTTTAGGTTGATTTTGTTGGTTTTAGGAACCTATTGCAGGTAGGTTACCCTTCAACCTACAAATCATCCTAATGCTGGCTGACACTAAACCATTGTTAGGTTGAAATTCTAGGTTGCTTGTCAACCTGCTGGAACTCCACAGTGTAACCCCAACCTGGTCCCCAATCATAATCAGTTCTCAATTCTTCAACCCACAAGGGAAAAACACCAGAACTGTCCTCTTATACTTCTGCCACTTGGGGTCAGTTCCAAACTTTTTGTCACCTGCTTTTTTGTGAAGGGGACACCAGAGACCTATACATAATATAACAATATAATGTGAGAGATAGAGACCAGAGTTAGTCAGTGAGTCAAATCAACATTGACAAAGGAGTACAAGGGAAGGAAGACTGGAGTAAGGAAAGCAAAGAAAAAAACACAAAAACACAAAAACACAAAAAACTCACATTTGTCAAAAGCAAATACATGAACAACCAAAGCAACTGTTCCTCTGAGAAAATGATGAGTCTGAAGGGCAGCAGTGGACAATGCCCAGATTCCAGTCCAGATGCCTACTTCACTGACATAGCTATAGATGAGACAACAATGGAAAAGAGGAAGGAGTGTTGAGAAAATTGATGATGAGGGCAGGAGCACAATGGCAAGAGCGTGATGGCAAAGAGAGAAGCAGCAACAAAATATATTATTGTCCTATGTAGTGTACAGTGAGGCAATAGGATAAAGAATAGAATGTAAAAAGAAAGTAAAGTTTGTGTACTATACAGTTTTACAGAAAAGTCTGAAACTGGCTGTCTCTGGCAGATTGTAATTCCAACACCCAGTTGGATCAGCCTGTCAAAGCTCATTCATCACCCATTCTGTACCCTGCCAGACTATACTTGGCAGCTCGAAACATTGCCAGACTGCGCTTGGCTATCACTGGACTGTACTCAGCACTCTTGGACAACAACTGGACTGTTGCTCCTGTGCCCATAACTGTATCTCGAGGCACAGTGAATTAACACCTACCCTGTTTCTGCCAATGACCATACTGATTGGCTATCATCTCTGAGCCTGTTGCTCACATCTTTTCTCATCTTTCTATCACTTTTTCTCTCTCTACACTTTCTGCCATGACAAAGGAGTATGACAACCTTGTGGTTTTGAAGGGGCTGAAGGAGTTGGAGAATTGGAAGTTTTCATTGGAGGCAAAAGCAAAGAAGAAGGGAGTTTGGAATATCATCAGTGGTACACAGCTCCTTCCTGAGGACGGTGATATGTCTCCCCAGGTAGACATTCTCCAAACCAAAGTTGCCCAAGCTGCCAATCTCATTGTCCAAACCACTTCTTCATCCCTTATTCCCCACATCTGTGAGTTCCCTGGTGATCCATACAAGATGTGGAAGCGTCTACTCAAAGTCAATAGTCTGACATGTGGACTCATTTCAATGCATTGAGGTTATGTACCAATGAGAGTGGCATCAACTTCATCGGACAGTTTTGGCAACTTTGTGGTGACCTCACTGCTGCCAAGGAACAACCCTCTGATATCCTTTACATTTCAGTTTTGCTCACTGCTCTCCCAGACAAAACTGAGTGGAACTCATTCAAGAACCAGGGTGATGATCTCGTTTACATCAAATGACAGATCCTTCAAGAGTGCTCACGTCAAAACCCTGATGATGATAACTCTACTACTGACCCTGTGAAGGAAGCATTGGCTGCAGCCAAACGTAGCATGAGAGCTGGCCCAGGCAATTTGCCTCGTGTACCAACTGCAGACCCTCTAGCTCACTTCTTGTGTCCACACCTCATCTGCAAACTTTGTGGTAGAATTGGACACTTCTGATCTCAGTGTCCTAGCAAACTGGCTTCTGGAGCAGATGACAAAACAGCAGCCATGGCAGTATTTGAAGACGAGTGGGATAGGAGAGTCGCTTTGTAGATTGAGGGGTGGTATTTCTTTTTCTATGCTTGCATCTGCTACTATACACTCTTTGCAGATTGAGGGTGTGTGTTGGAATTACAATCTGCCAGAGACAGCTGGTTTCAGACTTTTCCATAAAACTGTATAGTACACAAACTTTACTTTCTTTTTACATTCTATTCTTTAGGGAGAGAGAGAGAGACAACAATATCAGCCTTCAAGATGTCCAAACTAGAGGGCTGTAGCTTGTAACACATACTTTGGATGTCTACTAACCCCCCAAAGCCCAATCGAAATAAACTTGTCATCCTGCTGTTTGAGCTCTTTAGAATGTCTCCAAGTTGATTTGTGATAATCCGCAATGTTTTCAAAGAGGAACAACACAGCAAAAAGACTGAATATGGCATAATTGTAAGGACCGAGGGAGGGTGGACACTTGCAGGTGCAATGTTGAATAGATAGACAGGTAGACTGACAAGGAATGTCCAGGTTGCTATTGGTGTAGGGAGAGAAAGGGAAAGAGATGAGATGTGGTAAGTAAGAAAGGAGATTATGACATAGACATAGGTGGACACACCTTGAATCATCCAATAGGAAGTAAATGTGAGAGGTTTCTTCTTGAATTCATCAAACCTCAAGTCTCTGCCAGTTTTGATGGCACGCTAAGCAATAAAATACTTCAGTGCCATATCCCATAGCCCACAAACAGTGTTATGCACCTGCATCAAAAACACTCCAAGGTGAACAGCCCATATACCTAATGCTACAGTCAAAAGGAGCTGCCTGGGTGCAAAAGGCAACAAAGGTGGTAAAGGTAAGAGTTTTCCAGTGGAGAAGCTCACCCAAAGTGTTGGATAGTACAGAGAGACAAAAGTCATGGAGAGATATCCTGCAGCACTGCAAAGGTCAAAATACTTTTCATTTTGTTGGGGAACAAAGATGATGGTGAATACTGTTGAAAAGTAGGTATGACTGAGTCAGGGTTTTGTACAGGATTGATTTGAAGTATGTTTACAGGTTTGTACACTGAAAGCTGTACTAGGGGAGGAAGCTTGGAGTAGGGCTCCTAGTGGATCAGATCATCCATTGTCCATCTGTCAATGAGACCTCAGATTTGGATGGTGGATGAGGCATCTAGTGAGCACCATCCAACAGATACCCATCTGACCATCTGCAAGATCACTGCTGGATGTATGAAGGACATGGAAAGTGCTTGTACTTCCCTTTTTGGGTCATGATGTGCTAATCATCTTCCTCAACATCACTGTCTGAGCTCAGCATGAGAAAGCTGACACTTTGCAGGGGTACAAGCACATCTTAGTATTGTTGCTGAAATGTATTCTTAGTACTCCTAAGAAACTTTACAATTTAATTTTGCATAACTTATAAGTAGTAAATACAACAAAAAAACCTCAAGAAAAGCACACAGGAAGAGTTCATCAGTATATGTACCAACCATCTGCAGATGATCCAGTCATCTGACAGATGCCATCCACCAATGCAGATTGGGAAACCTTTTCTACTCATCTGAGCAGATGGATCTGTATCTGAACAGCATCTGATCCACCTAGCTTGGTTGAAGGAAAGAAACAAGAAGCAATGTGCTACGTCATTGACTCAAAGGACAGATAAATAGGTATACATTTGCAGACTCTATGTATGAACATTGTCAGTGATAGTGCCAATAATGAATATGCTTATGACCACAAGTTAAACGGAAGTGGCTCTATGGGGATTCAAACCCCAGACCTCCACATATGGCCTGTGTTGCTCTAACCACTGAGCTATAGTGCCATGTATTGAGACAGAGCTTGACTCCACTTGAGCACCATTTTTGCTCAAGCCACCAAGGCTAATCTCAATGGCCTACACTGCACCAATCACTTGGAATCACAAATAACACAAATAATACAATGATAACACATAACAAACATAACATTCCAAGTGGCAGTGATCAGCCCAACACCGACATGAAAATGGTGCATGATTCACAGTGGAATGGAGGCTCACCAGCGCTGACTTGACAGAGGCTTCCCCTGTGACCTGTTAACCCATGCTGTAGCATTCACTTGCCCCCATGGCAAAGACATGGGTCACAAAGCTGTTTACAGTAATGTAAAGACGTACTACAAGCACTTTTTCTTCAAATCACGTAAAACACAGAACAATAGATAGTTGAAAAATTTGATGTTCATACAACCCTACTAGTCTCGTGTAACCAGACTGATGTATGTACATTGACACTCATCATGTGTACATGGTAGTCTGGTGCAAATCTATAGGTGTGGGCCGCACTGTTAAGTTATGACATAATCACTGAAATGTCACATGGTTGCTTTCCTCCCATTTTCACTAGCACTCAAGCACAACATCTCACATTTGATTTGATAGATCAGTATGCTTATCTTTCAACTGCCTTCATACCAAAAATTGCAAGAAAAAACAAAGTAGAACTCCCAGAAAGGACAAGGACAGTGTTTCTGTGCCAACACAGCCACTCAGGTATGCTGATTTTGGCTGCAAATTGGACAGTACATAAGTACCACTTCTTCTCTGCCTTTGACAATTAAATTTTGTAGATGGTATATTTAAGTCTATCTGAGTACTCAGACCAAAAAAAAGGTCTTTGAGCTATAAATACTAGTGCCATTGGCTTGCCACTCTATGATTACCTAATAACTTGACAGCACTGCCCGCACCTATAGAAAACCACAAGACTACTACAACCCCATGGACAAATCAACATCATAGTACTATGAAAGGGGTGTGGGCCAGTGCTGACACATGGCAAGTATGAGGCCACAGGGTCTACCTCAGACTAAGTAGCCTACAACAACAAAGACACTACAGATGGTGGAAAACTGGAGAAAGAAACAACATGCTGACGCATCGGACTGGCAAACAAACTGTGACATCACAGTCACAAAACAAAGATCGGGAGATTTAGGAATAGACAAATGGGAAAAGCAGGGGCAATTCAACATAGCCACATGCAGAAATGGAGTGTAAAGAACTCATTTCGGCCTCGTAATGTAGCACGCCAAAGCGGTATTAGCCCTTCCCACTTCCTTCCCATTTACTAGCGATAAATCGCGCTTCCAAATTTTCAAGCAGATGCTTGTTCATCAGATCCACTGACAGCCGTAAAACTCTCTGAATTCGCACTGACTGGGCCGTGGGGTGCAGCGGCGAACTTGATTGATTGGCTCATAGACATCTCGTTCAGTTGCGATAAATCCCTCTTTGATTCAAGCGTCACGATGAGAATGACGATGATTGGATATAGACCCTATGTTCGACAGTTACAATTAGATGACCGACAGTTTCGACTAAGACTCACTGATAATAATGGCATAGCGACACCAAAAATCTCGAAAGACGCTATCGACTTTACGGCACCGTTGAGGAACGTGGTGACGGTAAAACATATCTAGATCAATGGAAGAGAGATTCACGCCAATTCAAGGTATCATAGCAAGTAACCACTGACCCAAAGGATGCAATAAGCCACACCCGATTCCACCAGGAGTAACAAGACCTTCTGCACTTTGATCACAGAGCTACTGCTTGAGTCGAGATTCTTTTTCATGTCCTGACGATGTATACTAAGTAGATGTTTATGTTGTTAGTGACGAGTCCTCAAAGAAATAGAGAATAGTAGGTAGTACAACTTACTGTGCTTTATACCCAATAAGAACGGTAGCAATTGCATTCGTAACAAAAAGGGGAACAGACATGATTAGACCCTCAACTGGTGCTCCTGGAGCTTGACCGGCACCCTGTGCAGCTGGATCTCCTAGGACTCTTACTGCGCCTCGTCCAGCATCGACAAGGATACCAACTTTGAGATTCAAGTTCGTCAAGCTGTCGCTGGCGGAGAGAGATAAACGTCAATTTTCAGCTCACCAGTGGACCCAATCATACACAAAACGAGAACGATTCTGACAGTCAAGTTTCGTGGAAAAAGGACCCAGGCTCGCCAAACAACGATGCCATCCGATCCTAAGTACTATGTGCGGTGCCAGTAGTAAAGCAAGGTACAAATCGTTAGTTAAGGACTTTACGGTTTTAATCTATTGAATAACTCACGTTGAACCTCTCCATAAACGCACCCGCAATCGTTAAATTTGCCATAACTCGAGCCAACCAATCCGGGTCCGGAGGGTTGTACCCGATGGATGGGATTTGTACGAGGCTGAATTCGAAGTCAATGACTAGAGACGCGAAGGAGATCATCATCATGATTATTGCCATAATGACAAGTGCTACTTGAGCCCTTGATTTTGAGTCGCGGAAACTAGTAGTATCATTTAGAGCATATCAGCATCCGGGCACTGGGATCATCGGGATTCGAAGGAAAAAATAAAACAGCGAAAGACGAAAGTAAGAGAAAAGACCCACAGAAGTAAACACACAACCGCGACTGTCAAGGTAATATGTATACCAAACAAAAACGAAGCCACTGCTGTCTCAGCCATCCATATGTGCAAGACAGTTAGGTCAGCGTCTACAAGAGGAAGAGATTGTTGTTGGTCCTGTGAAGATATCGACATGATATTCGGGTTAATGAGTGTGCGAATGGGCGTCAGCCTGCTAGGATCACCAACGAAGGAAGAGTTCCCTTCTAGTCAGCGTTGGACAGATTGCCAGCTCCATTCCTTTATACGTGAATCGAATCACCTGGTAGTATCAGGATAAGTATGGATTTATTGAATAGAAGCCTCTGGCCTGAAAGGGCTTTGACTTAAGGTCAGACATGCTGGGTAGCCTGGGTTCAGAATTCGATAGTAGCTTCCAATCAGTTTGATGATCTTCAAGAATCAAAAACGTTACGCTAATCTTATCTTTATATTATCCAAAGACAAAGATGGACCTGAATGCCTGAGCGCCTGATACGAACTGCCAGTGGCCACAAAGTTCAAACTGCCATCCCTTTGTCGGTGCGATGACAGGTCTTCTTCCAAGTGCGTTCCATTTCCGTTCTGCAGTGCAAGTCAGGGTCTGATCTGGAGAGAACTACACAGCATGAAAGGAACAGAGGCACAAAGGTCGGGAGAAGCGTCAGGTACTTACACCACAGCCCGAGTTACATATCCCAACATATCCGCTGCGTAGTATTTGCATAGCTATTAGTGTAGCATCGGATCGGCACATCCATTGAGCCTGATGCCCTACCTCGAAATTGTACGCCTAACCAATGCAGTGTGCACCTACAGATGGAACCTGATCACCGACCAAAATAACAGCTCAAAACGGAAAATGGATCCTCTCACTAGACATTAGACAGCTAGGACATCATCAGCCATCCAACATCCGCTTATCACGTCCACGTCCGTTGAGGTTCAACGTTGAACCTCCGAAATGGACGTGGACGTGAAGTTGTCCCTCGAATCCGACGGAATGAAAGTTCAAGTTGGTCAAAGGCTAAAAGTCATGGGTCAAAAGAAGACCTCAGAGCAGAGTCCATTGATTGCAGGCGTCCTGAAAAAAGTCTCTTGGTCGTCACCAATGACCATAGTAATCATAGATAGCCTATTATAGAAGCTATAACCCATGAAATGAAAGGTCCGCCACGTCCGTCCAAGTGAACTAAACCAAAGTTCAATGATTCCATAAAGAGGATAAGAATACTATACTGCTACAACAATTAGCGTTTCAACATTCTACACCGACAATATAGCTTCACAAGACGCATAAAAGAAAATTTCGTACGATCACAAGAACATCAACCCAATATCCCCATCTCCATTCCCATCCCGTATTCGTCTTCAATTTGCCTTCATCTTTGCCCTGGTCCCCTAGTTCCTAGTTCTTCGACCCCCAAGGGAAAAACACTGGAACCGTCCTCTTATAATCCTGCCATTTAGGATCGGATCCAAACCTCTTGTCGCCTGCTTTTTCGAGCGGGGGGACGCCGGAGACCTACATATGTAACGGACGGAGGCCAGAGCAACCCAGTAAAGTCAATTCCGATATTCGTCATGGAGTCGAGGAGAAAATGAAGAAGGGTAAGGTAGAAAGGAAGCAAGATCGAATAAAAAAGACAGGAAATAGGACCACGGGAAGGGGAAAGCCAAAGGATTCACAGCAAGGGTAACGCAAAAATACCGCGTAAGAACACAGTACCCACCTTCGAAGAAACGAAATACGTAAACAACGGACTGAGACCCGCCAACGCGACTGTTCCTCGAGGAACATGACGGGTTTGAAGTGCAGCGGTGGATAAGGCCCAGACGCCGGTCCAGATGCCTACTTCGCCGATGTAGCTAGCGGGAAATACAGAGCTTCATAATCATATCAACACGAAGATAACAAACAAAACATACTTGGGATGCCTACTAACCCCCCAAAGCCCCGACGAAATAAACTTCTCATCATGCTGTTTGAGCTCTTTGGAACGTCTCCAAGTCGATTTCTGATAATCCGCAATGTTTTCGAAGAGGAACGACGCAGCAATAAGACCACACGACGAGTATTCTGTAGCAGAGGGCGAGAGGAGACTCAAGTTGCCTATGCGTCTGTTTTTGTCGGTCCTGAAAGACCGAATGCGGCGTAATCGCGAGGACCGAGCAGAGGGTGGACACTTGCGGGTGCGATGTTGGATAGGTAGACGGGTGGGCCGACGAGGAATGTCCAGGTTGCTGTTGGTGTAGGGAGAGAAAGGGAAAGAGATGAGATGCAATAAGTAAGAAAGGAAATCATGACATAGACATAGGTGGACACACCTTGAATCATCCAATAGGAGGTAAACGTGAGAGGTTGCTTCTTGATTTTGTCAAACCTCGAGTCTCCGCCGGCCTTGATCGCACGCTAAGCGATAGAACACATCAGCGCCGTATCCAATAGCCTACAGACGGTGTTACGCACCTGCCCCAAAAAACGCTCCAAGCCGAACAGCCCATACACCCAACGCTGCAGTCAAAAGAAGCTGCCTGGGCGCAAAAGACGACAAAGGTGGTAAAGGTAAGAGTTTTCCAGCAGAAAAGCTCGCTCGAAGTGTTGGATAGTACAGAGAGACGAAAGTCGTGGAGAGGTATCCTGTAGCACCGCAAAGGTCG
Organism: Tetrapyrgos nigripes; assembly: GCA_013368315.1. Lineage (NCBI taxonomy): Eukaryota > Fungi > Basidiomycota > Agaricomycetes > Agaricales > Campanellaceae > Tetrapyrgos > Tetrapyrgos nigripes. Next base: position 71,990 of record JAACJM010000061.1, read on the forward strand.
AAATACTTTTCGTTCTGTTGGGGAACGAAGATGATGGCGAATGCTGTTGAAAAGTAGGTATGACTGAGTTAGGTTTTTGTACAGGATTTATTTGGAGTATGTTTACAGGTTTGTACACCGAAAGCCGTAGCTAGGGGAGGAAGGAGCTTGGAGAGGATGGGCGGCATGGTTGAATGAAAGGAACAAGGAACAAGAAACAACGCGCTACGTCATTATTGACTCAAAGGACAGATAAATAAGTATACATTTGCGGACTCTCTATGTATGAACATCATCAGTGTAGAGACAGTAGTATGTATGTACACAGGAAGCGGCAGTAGTACTAGTCCGTAGGGGAAAAGACAGTAAAATGACAAGAAACAAGTTACAGCTGCACCCAAAGCAGCCAAGATGCCCAAGATAAATGGAAATTCGAAAGTAAAGTACGCCCAAGATAGATGAGAGGGTAAGTAATAGTGGTAGTAGATAATAAATAGACTAGGTATAACAGACAATGTACTATAGATATCGACGTATGGATGAATGGTATGCATGTATGCAGCAGTTTTGAGCAAAAAAGATTGTGTGTATACAAAGGAAGGAAAGGATTTGTTCGTTTGTCCGTTTCAGAAAGAGAGAGAGAGGGTGAGAAGGGGGAGTGGGGAAAGATACACTGGCGTAGACGACAAGAACGACAAGAAAACATATTGTACACTGTATTCACCAGAGGACAACTTCAAGACGAGGCAACACAAAAGGACCGACTGAGCCAACGAAAACGAAAGACAGGAAGGGACGAAGGGAGTGACTGTTCGAGTCCGAGTCCGAGTCCTAGGCAAGACGACACATATGCAGGCGATACCATCCTCTTAGTACGAGAAGATCATCAACCACGGGTTCAACACAATCTATACACAAAACAACAAGAATGAGTCGTCTCCAAGAAACCCCAAGATAGGTAACCACTCACCGGAAACACAACATGCTGAGCCGTAACCAACGCCAACGGTAAAATAACAGCCCAAGAAGTACCCGGAATCCTCCAACCCGCCGGTATCACCTCAAGCGAAAGGACAATCATCCCCGCGATAGTGATAAAACAACCAATGAGCACAGGCCAGTAGCGTTTCCAGATTTTAGGAACTTCGAGGAAAAAGTTGGAGCGTTCGACTTCTTTGGTTGTTGCTCCCCATGTGATGTTGTAGGAGAACAGGTGTGCGAGGAGGGCGGTGCTAAGATGGACGGAGAGGCCACCGAAGAAGAAGAAGCTGGAAGACGGAGCGGAGTCAGTAAGTATTCAGGGCCGACGAAGGAAGAGAAGAAGGAAGGAGGAGATAAACAGGACCGGGACCAGTACCAGTACTCGGACTCGGTACTCGGTACTCGGATGAATTCCGGAGAAACGTCCACCGTCGGTCACATAAAAATAGGAAAAAACACCCACAAGAACGGAATCCACATCACATTCTCCAAAAACGAACTCAGAATATTCCTCTGACCGAGACGATACTCCAACACCGTGTATGCCACATTACCCGCACCGGGAAAGACGACGAGACATGCGAGCCAGATTTCGAATGAGTGCATGTAATACCCATCGAGGTCGATAGCCCAACCTGTAGACATACACATAGTTAACGTTAGTACCAGTTCTTCTTCAAGGGGTCATAATGAAGCCGACCAAGGCCCAAGGTATATGGAAGGGGAAAAAACGACAAAGACATTAAAAAACCCACCAAGCAAGAAATAATTGATCAACGACAACATCGCACTCGCCGCAATCCCATAATACGAAAACATATACGCCATCATTGTTATCTTGTAATGGACGGGAGCGGAGGACCAGATGAAGATTCTTAGTTGTTTGGTGATGGGACCGAGACGCCACCAGGAGATGAGGGGGTTGAACATGAGTTCGTTGCAGCCTAGGTGGGGGGGAAGAGGGGGGGGCAGAATTAGAATTAGAAAATTGAAGAAGAAGGAAGATAGGATACTCACCGTCTGTAACGAGACACCCAAAAAAGAAAAAAAAAAAAAAGATTACATCAGCAATCATTCTTTCTCCCCCTCCTCAACTCGCTCAAAGGTAAGCAAGAACAAAGAAAAGAACACTCACAAGCATACTTCTGCCACCTATTCAACTCATCATCCACCGTCAACGATACACCTTCTTTGAACCCTCCTTCGGAATAGGTAGCCCAGCGGATGATGTAGCCTTTGATCTATTTTATTTTATTTATCGTAATCGTATTTGTTGGACGTTTGGATGTCGTTGGGTGTTTGTGTTTGGATGTTTCAAGTATGTATGACCCGACAAATGAATGACCGTTAACCAGAGTGACGTGCAGCATCAGGAAACATCAGCGTCGTCAAGCATGTAGCAGACATGACGGACAGGGATGCAATGGATCGTTGGACGTGGCAGATGGATGGATGAGTTGAGAAGGGGGTTTGATGGATACAGGGATAGGATACAGGCGAAAGAGAAAGAGAAAGAAAGAAAGAAGCAAAAAAAAACAAAAAAATCCATCAGCTTCTTCAATCCCTCGAAAACCATCAAAAAACCAAACCCACCTGAAGCCGTAAAGCCATATCGAAATCCTCCGAAACATTACTCTCACTCCAAATCTTCTTCTTCTCCCTCCCCTTCTTATCAACCGGATCATCCACATCAACAAAAGCAGCATCTTGGATAGCAGACCACTTCAAAAAGGCGTTGTGTCCGACGAATGGAGCTACTTCGCCGTTGGCGCAACCCATGGAGATGCATTTGTTGATGCGGCGGGTGAAGTGGGAGATGCCGTTTTCAAAGTAGTGGTGGGCTACTTGCATTACGTCTGTGGGGGGGGGGGGGAGACGAAGTGAAAGAGGAAAAGGGGAAGAGGGGGGAGAAAGTGTGTTAGCACGAGGAATAGGAATACGAAAGGGAGGGAGGGGGGGGGACACAAAACATACCAGACTCATGTTGAATAATCGCCACATCAGGACATTGATAAAGTTCTCTCGCAGCGTCTCTGAAACAATCCTGTAAACCAAAAAAAAGCGTCAGCAACCCATGTCTATACCTCTAAACCCAACCCACCCCAACTCACCTCAGGAACAATCGTATCAGAATCAACAATCAAAATAACCTCTCCAACCCTCAACGCACGGGCATTACAAGCCCATGGTTTCCATTTTTTACCGTTTTCCTCGTAAATTTCTTCGATGGCTAGTTGGAGGGCTTGGTCTTCTAGGGAAAGAGAGGAAGAGGAGTTGTTGTTGTTGGGGTCCTTGGGAACAAGACCAGAGCTGGATCCGGGTTTTGTACCAATTGTCGTTGCGGTTGTAGGTCTTGATCCTCCATAGGTTCCGGTTCCATAGGTTCCGGTTCCATAGGTCGTCGTCGTCGACTGTCCCCTCGAATGCACCTGCACCTTCGACCCCCCCTCCCCCCCCTCCCTCGCCTCCAACTCCCTAATCTTCTCCTCCATCCTCAACGAAAGCGCCAACCCATAATTCATATTACTAGCCTTCTTAAACCTACCCGCCCTAACAAACTTTTCTCCCCCCTCAACACCCCCATCCGATCCATGAGGAGGCCTAGCAACCCATCCAATCCCGTGGTTGGCGTAAAACGCTATACGTTTTTCTCGTTCGAGGGAAGAGATGAGTTGGAGACCGTCGTCGTGGACGAAGATGGAGGATGTACCGCCTTGGCGGGCGTAGGTTTGCATGGCTTTTTTGAGGGAGATGACGGAGGGGGTGCTGTGGGGAGGTTAGGTTAGCAAGCGTGTTTTGTTGATACAGAGGAGAATGAAAAAATCCGTTTAAAGATAAGATGCGTCATCCAAAGCCAAAGCTCAAGGCAAACGCATAGTAACCCAGAACCCAGAACCATAGCATCATGGCGGTCTCAAAGAAACTCCACTCACATAGTCTCCTCCAAACTCTCCTTATACACCGGCAACTCAATCGTAATATGCGGAAGTCGACCTTTTTCACCATTACCATCACCGTCCAATTCTTTAACAGGCCCAGGCTTAACCGCGCTGTAGTATCGCGAGTTTTCGTGGTATTGAGCCACAGGGCCGATGATGAATGAGATGTTGGTTATTACTTGGAGTGCGAAGAACTGTGTGGTGTGGTTAGATTTGAGTGATTTGAGTGATTTGAGAAGGAGGAAGCTCACCAAAGAAACACACAACAATAACGGAGAACTCGCCAACAAAGCAAACCTAGTCAAACCGGCCTTTGTCCCGTCGAGACGTTGTTCTTGGAGGAGCATGGAGACACCTGAGCCTACGAAGACTGTTGTACAGGGATCATATTAGTCACGGTGTCAACGACGAAGAGGGAAAGGAAGGGAACACTCACAAACACTCAACGCAGCACCCAAGCCTCCATAAAACGGAGCAAATAGCCTAATGGGTCGATCTTGCCTGTATCCTTCACCCTTCTCGACATCTGAAGCCAAGGGGGGTGACGTATCCTTGCTGGAAAGCCTCCACGACCAGCAGGACCTGCTCTTCTTGGGCTTCGCAGAGACGGGAACGACAGGGACAGGAGCCTCAGCCTCAGTCTTCTCATGAATAGTATCATTGAAAACGACATGATTGTTGAGTGCAACGTCAGAAGCAACTGTACCCAAAGACCCGATAGACCCAGAGGTGATAAAGGAAGAAGAGGTGTTTGTCCGACAACGCCAAACGAATTTCATGAGTTTGGTCTCGAAATCTTGACAGAGGTCGATGATGGTGTCGAGGTCGTCGGACCAGACGACTAGGATGCGTTCGTCTCGCTGGGAGGGGGTAGTGAGGATTTGGAGGAACGGTGAAGAGAGAGAAAGGGACATACCACGAAAGCCCCACATTGTTCCTTATCCGCACTGGCAAGTTCACTGATAGTCTCGAGGACTTGTATCCTCGTACCCAGATCCAAATAGATAGCCTCTGCATCGTCCGTTCTATCGCCTACATTTAGTAACCAAATCAATTCACAACACGAGTGGGTGGGTACTCACACGTTAGCCAACGCAGCATGAACCGCCGCACTCCTAACCTTGACCGCAACAAGCGGGTTAAGAGCCCTCACTGCGGCCTCGAAAGGAACAAGAAACTTGTTCTCGTAGGGGAAGACCCGGAATTGGCCCTGATCCACCCTTAGACAAACACCGGCGGAGATGTTGTCTTCAGTGGGTTTGAACCACGCGTCGTTCTGGGTACGGGCCCAGATGTAATGGATGATGGCGTCGTAGTTGTCATAGTCCATGGCGACGATGAGCCTCTATAGGGTGGTCTACTGTCGTCGGAGGGAGGAAGGAAGGAAGAGACAGACGGGGATTGAGAAGCAACGAGGTGGATTTAAACAAAGCCATTGTTTTGTGCCTTTGAGTGGACAGACGTACGTTCCGCCCTGGCTGTCAGAAACCTACGCGTGCGGCGTGCCTGATCAAATCTTGGGATTCCTGGGATTCCCTTGCCAAATCGGAACGGACGTCCTGCATGCTGAGTGTTCGGTCAAAGCGGACACATCAGACATGCTGTGTAAGAGGCCCTGCTTTGACCAGCCTTATCATCGTCATTCTCCGGTCTGCGAGGAGATAGAGAGATAAGTAGTGGTTGCGACATAACCAAGTCTTCAATGACGATGATAACGCGTACGTACTCTTTCCGCACGTCGTTATCTGGTAGTTCTACCTACGATCCACTCTTCTGGCTCAATAATCGGTATCACACTGGCCAACCCGTGCACTGCTCAAGAAAAAAGCTTTCTTGATCTACAAAGTATAACTTTGTAGCGCCGATGTCGTTGTTCGCTCTTCCCCGGGGGCACAGCTCCGTTTACACACTCTGTAAAACGATTGCACATCCTTTGTAAATCAATAATAGCCAATCATGATCAGATTTCGACAAACTGATTCACAAAGTTTGTGAACCTGATTTTAAATTAGATTTACAAAGTTTGTAAATGGCCTCACATCCCCAGTGTCGTTGGTTCGTCTCCTTTCATCTCCGAATCATACTTATCCTCATACTTATCTATCCTTACGCTCGTCCTACCCTCATTATAATCCTTACTCCCATCATCCATCAATTTCACTGGTTCAAACTTCACTGAGATCCAACCTCAACAAGTTCATCTTCGCATCGGATTCGTTGACTATAACATCTTCTGGACTGTGTTCAACAGGGCTATCACTATCACTATCCACCAACCTCAACGATCCATCCAACCTCAACTTCGTCTTGACTCTTCGCATCGTTGACTGTAACATCTTCTGGACTGAGTTCATCCCTATCCCTATCCCATCACTATCACTATCTACCAACCTCCCCTCAGCCTCACGGGTATTAACATAGACATAAACACGTATCAGTATCAGTATCGATACCGAGACTCAGACCTCCGAAGGTCGTAGTAGAGATGATGTAGCCTACCTAGTACCTACCATTACCATTACCACTACCACACTTCGCACTTGAGAGGGTTCTGGTTCTGATTCTGATATGATTCTGATTCTAGCCTGGTACGGTACCGAGTTAGTACGGCCTTGGAGAGATTGTACTAGTCAATGATCATACCCTAAATTAAATAAAACCTGCGTATCGGAGTTCGAGTTCGATTTTTTGAAATCTTCTGTTCACCGTGATGATCTTGCGATAAGAATCAAACCAGGATAAGGACCAGGATAAGGACCAGGACCAGACCAGTCTTAGTCTCACTCTCCGAGTCAGGCTTCCAACTAAATCTCTAATCTCTAATCTCTAATTTCTAGTAGTAGCAGCAAGTAACGAAGGACTCCATGACCAAGAACATTCAGTGAAGATTGAAGACTGAATCCACCGCAGACGCAAGCACTGAAAGAGTCCCGATTAATCCAATTCCAATTCCAATTCCGATTTCAGAGTCAGAGTCAGACCCATAGGTCGAGAATGGCTGGCTGACCAGTGCGCGTGCTGCCCTCCCCCTTTCCCTTTCCCTCTTCCTCTCATCCCCCAACCTTCCCCCCCCCCCCTCCAAACTTCCGTCCAGACACTAATTTGAATTACACACACAAGTTGTCCTATTTGTCTTGGATTCTCCAGTTGAAAATAGGCTTCTTTCTTTCTTTCTTTCTTCTAGCACATTAACATTCTAGTAATCGTCAGTAAAATACTCATGACGGAGACATGCAACGGAGTCTATCGTGAATAGGGGTCAACGCGGTCGTGACGGATTTGATTATTTTTATTTTTATTTCTATTTCTCCAAGTTCTTGTTCTTTGACTCGGAATCTTTCTCTCCACCACGAAGAACAGATTCGGAGGTGAGTTCAGTTCTTTTTAAATATCTCCCCGGCTTTATCTTGATTCTAGTACTTTTCGTCGTGGATTTATACCCACTTATTTCTCTTTCATTGTCTTGTCTTAGGGTCTGAATTATGTAGTTCTTCTTCCAAATACATATGTATATCTCATAATCATACTCATATGATCTACCACTGTCTACCTACCTACCTACCTACCTATCTACCTACCTACCTACCTACCTACCTACCTACCTATCTATCTACTATACGGGCCCACTTGCCTGATTATGCCCAGACTCTGCAGACTCCACTCGGAGCGCTTAAGCGCTTAAAACTTCAAACTTCAAACTTCAAACTTCAAGGGTTGCGTTCGAGTATGAGTATTCGGGTGTGAGCGAGTGTGCCGTGTTTGAAATCTGAGGGTTTCAGGGTCGAAGAGGACCTCCAACTCCCGAATCGCCACTCGCCACTCGCCACCAGCCACATAGTATTCATAGACGGTAGACCGTTCACAGCTCTCAGGAGCCCTCAGGCGGCATGGATACAGTAACAGTAACGTCTCAAAGTAACATTCAGCGTACTGCGTACTGCGTGCTGTCCCCTGCGTTACGTTGAGACTTGAGGACATCATGTTACTACGTACAGATAAGTATGTAACGCAAACCGAAAACCGAGTACGAAAATGAAAAACGAAAATATAATCATAGCCCCAATTGCAACATGGCCCGGGCATTCCGCATTCCGCCTTTCATGATACCATCTCAATACATACATAGTATGTTAGCAGTGAGCACCCCGGCGGTACATACTCACCTCAGACTTTTGGAATCTGCGTAAGCGCTAGCGTACTTAAACGTGGCTCGTATATCGTATATCGTGGCTCTTATACGGTTCCGTCAGTATCACGATGTCGGGGACTACGTAGTAACGTACTTACTGAGTCACTCACATAGCAATGACCATAGATAGTCGTCGCTCTGTTATTTTAGTCCTTATTCTGGGAATTTTTAAGAAAAAAGTTGAAGGCCAATCAGAGTCGACGTCATGTTTTTTTCTTGCTGGCAGTTTCAATTAACCATTGCCATGCATGGTGGCTGAGAAATTAGAATATTAATACGAGTCTACATACGACTGGTCATGGCTTCAGCCTTCAAGCTTCAAGCCGCTTTCAAGTTTTTGTGTTACATTTCAAATTTTCTCTTCAACACAGCCTGTACAGAGAACAGAAATCAGACGCTGAACTTGAAATTCATGAACGAATACTTGGGCCTGAGCGATGGCATTGCCAAGGCCCGACTCAGAGCGTCCGACGCATCTGAACTTCAATGAGGGCCGAGGCCTTAAGCAATGTCGCTATGACGGTGCTGAGGCTCAGATTTGAAACGACAACCAACGATAATGATCAGTTATAACGATGCCATGACCAAGGTTTAAGGAACGAGGAACGTTCAATTGAAAGGCTGTCATCAGTAGTACTAGATAGTAGATAGTAGACATGTATGTCTTAGACTCCATTCCTTGCATTCAGGGCCTCAGACTATTCTGATTCATGCTTATGTTCATGTTCATGTTCACAGAGATAAAGAAGAAAAACGAAAGATGAAAGACGAAAGAGCACCTCATCTCATCGACTTTGAGTCATCTAATTATTTTTGGTGATTTGGGGGGAGGGGGGGATGGACTGAGGCGAAGAGGACTCAGGAGGAGGCACAAAGGTCAAGGCTATGTCGTGTCGAGGAGGAGCAAAGCGCTCTGTATACTTTGTCAGGATCAATGAAGCCTAAACCTCGGCCACAGCCACTCAGCCTTCTGTCGGTGTCCAGCTTTCAAGAGATTTTTGATTTGTTCTTTCTTCTTTCTTTCGTTTTCTTGTGCTTCGCTAAGACTCTACTAAGATCTAGAGTCACAATCCTTCCCCTTCCCCCTTCCCCCCTCTACAGATCGAGCTGTGGCACCAGGACCAGGAATTACCTAATTAAACAAAAATTGAAACTGTCTCGTCTATAGACTCTACTCTACTATGTACATATGTTAGTAGGCCTAGGCCCTCACGCAGTGCTGCATAGCGCCACATAGCGTCACGCGTACGGTACGTATTCCTCCGAGTCAAACTCATTCATTGTCAAGTTTAAGTTATCGTGACGGGCATGACAAGTGCTGGACTCGCGGCAGTGTGTCAGTATGTGGCATAGGCATATCAACGACCCATCAACGACATTCAATACCAATGCGCGCCATTGGCATATGTATAAGGTTAGAAGAATTCCGTATTTATTCTAGTACTCGTCAGCTAATTAGATAGTCAAACAAATTTTCACTTTCACATTCGCCGTGGATTATGGATTATGGATAGTAATATCATACAATAGCTAAACATAAACACAGTGTTACATTCCTGCTTTCAACTTGATACTCACTCAAGTCACTATGTAAGTACTAGTGCATTGCGCATTGCGCACCCCTAGTCTCTAGACCCTGAGCCCTAACCGGCGATCGATAACCTCGTGTGTGTGGGTGTACCGTGTAGGCGGGAGCCGGACACAGTCAAGTTTATGGCATGAACATTAATTGCCATTTTGGTCCTTGTCCTTTTGGATTTTCGGAAGTATTTAATGTCATTGGGATTCGTGGATTCATGGAATCCCGCCATTTGGCATAAAAATTCGAGTTGTCAATCCATTCCTTATCTTTCGATCCACGATCCAATCCTGCCGTGGTGCCATGAAACTGAAGTCGATGGCTCTCTCTCTCGATATCTGATGTATATATTACATATGTACGTAGTTGGGACGATAAGTAGGTACTGCATCCGCCCATGGTTCCATAGTGATTGGCAATGGTAATGAGTGTCCATGTCCATCTTGAAGGTCGTCTCGGAACGTAAGGTCGAGGAACGTATGTTGAGGAAGTAGGAAAGATGGAAAGAAGGGCTAGGGAGCTACGTAGGAGGCATATCCGACGACGTCATAGTCATAATCCCTTCTCAATTTTCCCGGGTATGCCTGAGTGGCTGCGAGCTTCACAGTCGACAACAGTCTAGAAATCTTTCCAAAAATACTTGTTACTTGTTCGGAAACTCGGAAATTCACAAAACAAAGACGAAGATAGAGATGAAGGCTAGACCGTGACCGTTCTAAACATAAGCCTAACTAAGCCCAAGACTCAGCCTTCAGGCTTTCACGTTCAATAAGCTCGCTGGGAAGAAGAGAACAATTACCAAAGAATAGATATATCGTCGACTTCGACGTCATAGCTGCCGGTGCCCTGCATTCAGCCTGTTCACCCTGTCAGAGATCACTGGCAATGATCATCTCATCGAGTGATTGACTGACTGGGAGTCTCGGACTCGGTGAGATTAAGATAGGAAAACCAAGGGAAACCAAGGGAAACTTCTTGAATTTGACTCAGAAGTAAGAAGTTCAAGGCTGAATACTTACTTACTACCAGTGAGTATCTCCTATCAAAGTTAACGCTAGATAGGAGGTTGTCAATGGTACGGTTGCTGTTGTTGTGGGGGCTGTTGCTCTCGAGAAGCTTTTCTTTGGGTTGGTCGAGGCCCGGGGGAGGAGGACTCCTGTCGATCCGCCACCAGTGGCCCCCTTTCACCCTTCCCACCTACATACCTTAAATCCAAAATCCTTGTGTATCTTTCTGTCAGCTCACTGGTAATGATCATTTCATCTGATCTCATCGAATCATTGACCGGGAGTCTCGGACTCGGTAAGATAGGAAACCAAGAGAAAGAGACGAACTTCAGCTTGATTCGAAAGTTCAAGAGTCAAGACTGAATACATACCTACTGAGTATCTCCTATCAAAGTTGTCTCTACGGTACATATCGTCAGTGTCCACTGTATATGCAGATAGGAGTTGCCAATGGCACGGTTGCTGTTGTTGTAGGGGCTGTTGCTCTCGAAGCTTTTCTTTGGCTTGGGTCGAGGAGGAGGACATATGTGGATCCGCCACTGACAATCTTCCCACCTATCCTGAATCCCAAATCCTCTTGAATCTTCCGGCATCACCGAGCCCTCGAATACCAATACACAGTATCATGGCCTTGTAAAGTTAGACTGACCTCGAACACGCGGAAGCACGAGTGCCTGTTCTATCATTGTTCAGAGGTAAAAATACTTGGTTTACATACTCTGCAGTTGATTGGTCAGTGCGGCGTGCGTGCCGGATGGATGAGATAGATAGTTGGATGAGATAGATCGTTGAATAGATAGATAGATACCCGCCAAGTGAGACTGCAAGGGTACCAGGAGCATAGCTATTAGCAGGCCAGAAATGGCTGGGATATCTTGGGGATGTCATTGGTGGAATCTCTACATAGTAGTGAGAATAACTTAAAGCGACTTGGACGCTGATGATCGACTTGGATTCAAGGAGAATCTAAGAATGAGATGTTGATGAATGGGAGAAGCAGTAAGTATATGAATGGTAGAAGCCTCACTGATTTGTTATAGGTCCCGATAGGGGCCAGCATCATGTATATCATCACTTAGGAACGTTTTCTCAGTGGACCCATTCAATACTGGTGATATAGATAGCTTGTCAACCTTGAAGAACTCTCGGGCATATCGTGGCGAATGATTCTTCGTACTACTTACAGCTACCCCAAAAATCCTTCTAGTGACTTGAAATGAATGAACGACACTGGCAGGCTATAGTCTCCCCTAGGCAGACAACCGAATAAATTCCATGTATATGGAGCTAGGCTCGAGCAATACTGGTACTAGTACGGCTTATCATCAGATTCATGAGCTTGTACCAAGTTTGATGAGTCAACGGTCAGCTTGATTCAAGGTCAAGGGGAACTTTTCAATTCTAGAAAACTTCTATGAACAATTTGAAGAGCGCCTGACAGTGCCAGGGAATAGGAAAAAGACATTTGCCAGAGTGCCTTGTCGGTGAAAACGGAACTTATAGAATCTTCTTCTGATTGACTCTGAGAAAATGTATAAATTTGAACGTATAAGGGGAAAGATAAGTAGCTTTGACCAGGCCGGAGGACTGAATTTGGACTGAATGATAGAAGTATCATAAAAGTATTTTCAGCCCGAGGTGAGTGACAAGAGGTATACTTACTTACTGACTGACTAGGTACAATAGGCACATCCCTAGAATGTTCGGTGCTTGCTGCTTGATATATACATTGGCAAATTGTGCCTCTGTATGGAAGGATTTATATACATAAAGACAAGGTGACGAAGACTCTGATGTCACTTTTTGCATCATATCTGAGTCGATTCAAGTTACTCGAGGAACGTCTTCGTCTAGAACGGTGTGTTGAAGGCCCAGGGACGCTTTGGCCAATGGGAAAGGTATTGAGCTAAGGGGAAAGAAGAAGATTTTTACTGTCAGGAGGAATGCTTATTCAGAAGCCAGTCAATAGTACTATTCACTACTCCCAGATGGTTCGCATTGAATGGATTGTGTAGTAGCAAACTAGGATTTCAGGTGCAGTGAACTTCAACCCAAACCTCAACCTTACAGCTACAGTAAGTACTCGGGGCAAAGCCTGGCATACTTATATATCCCGATCAATCCTTATCATGGGCCCGGGGACTCCTCAACTGGAGAGCAGTTTCTGCAGTGCCTAACCCTATCGAGTTTTCAGCTATTGGCCTGAGGTGAAGTGGATTCCAGATTCTTCTTCAGCTGCAAGATCTATTAGTAGTATAAGATTCTACCAATAGCTGATGCCAGAAGAATGATTTGCCACAGGAAATGGGGATCTGAGAGGAGCAGCGAAGAGGGTACAACTAGTGGATGATTGAACTAGTAGATCAGAATGAACTTGAAGAACATTCGAATTTCGAGGGCGCCGTCAGATAGTGGCAATGAATGATATGGAGGCTGTATATCTGAGAATTTGTTTCACGAAAGATAATAATAAGAAGAAATATGAGCAAGTGTCTCCAATGTCACCGCCGAACCACTGATGGAACGTAATAACCGTTTATCATCTGTGTACTCGACTATAAAAATTTCCTTTTTACAAGTTGATTTCAGTAAAGCCGATAATCCGCCACAAGCACAACGCGGTTGAACGGATAATGTCATCTTTAGCACTTCCGACTACCTTCTTTCCTACTTTAGTATCGGCGTATCCCAGTGTACTATGCCAGTGTATGATAGAAGTAAGGAAGGAAGGAAGGAAGAAGTCTAACGAAGGTACGTCCGAGTCTTCAACGACGGCTCGGAATCGACGACGGAGTCGGGAGTGGCGCAAGGACGTCGAATCACATCGAATACCGCAAGTTCCATAAATTATTCAATCTCAATCTCACAAATTACAAATTACAATGGCATTAGACGGAAAAAATCAGTGGATGACACCGAGGTTGCACCGCACGAAGAGTCGGGGAGTCGGATTCTCGGAGACGGTAGTGGATTAACCGTGATAGATTGAGAAAGGTTCGGTGATAATTTTAAATTTTAACACAATGATAGATTTGACTCTAATCTATGTCTCCGAACCGCGTTGGCAGTCTGAGTCTGTAGTCTATACACTGCCTGCTCGCGGGTTTCGCGCTCAACTTCCAAGATTCTTCGAGGCGGATAGACGTTGTGAGTCTATGCCAGTGAACGTCAATTTCCACTTCCATCAACTGATCTGTTGAAGCAATTTGAGGCCCGCTGCCTGGGCCATGGCTGTTGTTCAACGCTGAACCACAGCCAGACGCTCCTTAGCGCGTAACGCGTTGACGTAATGCACGTGCCATTCACGGGGTTTTCTCTCAGAAATCCCACGCTTTGTTTGCGTGCCGTCGACAGTCGTCTCGCTGTCCTTCGTCCTAGCCCGGAAGCCCTCTCAGACACGCCACGCTAGAGCGAACTCTTCTCTCTTATCTACACATTGGTATTGGACAACCAGAGCTCCAAAACTACTTTCATAGCTCCTCACACCCAACGATGCCAGCATGGACCGATTCGCTCGCTGCAACCAGTGCCAGCTGCTTCCAACCCTAAAAGACGCTTCCCTTCTCGATTTATTGTGGCGTTTATAACTTCATAACTTTGTTGGACTTCATTGCCTTTACTGTTCGTTGCACTGCACGGAAAGAAGAAGAAGAAGAAGACGTCAAGTGAAAGTGAACGAACGGGAAAGGGACAGGGAAAGAATCACGCAAGGAAAGAACCGTGCACCGGCCACCCCGAAACCCGAGTGATGGGTAGACGGAAGTTGGACGGAAGGAAGACTTCAAGGAAGAGACTGTGACTCTTGTGATGGCAGTGGAAGGATGTAATCCCAGGATTTCACTCGCTCGCTAAGGTATGTTTTCTCTCCGGTCCGTTTGTATCATTGTATACGATTTTCCATGAATTCTGATCCGGACATTGGGCAATAGACATGTTTAATGAAATTACAGGCACTACTCTTATCAGCTCTACTCTATATCCCGTCAGCGTCTTTTCTTCTCCTTATGTCGGCATGGCATTGATGCAGCAGCACTAGCACGATATACAATAACGGAATATCCATTTGCGACGTACGCATGTGTGCGGTGCCGAGTGTGTTGTTCCTCGCAGTCACAATCATTATTATGGATTTTGCAAGACGTCTTGGACCTTAGTCTTGTTCCTAGTTTGGATGATGGATAGGTCTAAATGCCAATGGCGCGGCCAGGGTGATGGTGATGGATGGATGGAAGGACTGACTGAACGGGCCCATGGCTCCCGGGCTTTCAGACTGTTCGACACTTGTTCTGGACTCTATCTATGAAATGCGCAGTCAAACATCAAGGAGGTTTGGAAAAAGATACGCCTTCATTCAAGTTGTCATTGGATGACTGACGCTTGGTTCCTTTCCTTGTGGTTTCCTGTACAGCTTACGAGAGAGATATGCCACTACCTCCTGAGCTGGGAGCGTTAGATACATGACCAAAGTGCGCAGTGGCCACGGTGATAGAAGGGGTTGCTGTGTACATTTGGGTTGCTGGTTGGAGTACGTTGAGATTGGGAGTTATGCTGTTTTTGTCACAAATCAGCTCTGCCCTGTTCTTCTCAGTGGAGGATATCGATATGAAACTGCGGGTATTGCCTCGGCTAGCCAAGACTAGAACCTCAGTTTCCTTGTGCTGGGTGCAATCAGTATCACTCCCTATCCGCCAATTTCGCGTTACTGCGTCATCGTCGTGAGATGAAGCTACTTTGACGGCCTAATCCGACCTCAGTATGGCAAATATCCAGAACGAATAACGAGAAGGCCAAGGTCCAAGGTCCAACATACCCGGCAATACACACGTCGACCCTCTGATTCTGATTCGACGAGAACGGCCGGAGAAAACGAGGCAGGGAAAGAGTTGGCAGGGGGTAGATCTCGGATCTCATCAGGTATCACTCACGATGTCGACAATGTGAGATTTGGAGATTACCATGCATCTGTCCTGGTAAGTCCGGTGCTAACAGTCAATCTCGCTCAGTTGCTGACAGAATAGCTACTAGAGATGTCGGTCGCATGGGAGGCGGCGGTGATGATGAGGTAAAGAAAGACAAGGATTCCGTCGTCCCTAGGATTTCGCCGACGAATTCGAATCTCGCAGCCTTAGAAACTACTTTTAGCGACAGATTTAATTTCCGATTCCCACCCATTGGCATGACCCAGGAACTGAACGTCTTCTTGACACCAAGAATGGCAAGTCACCCGTCAGCCGTGATTGTCTTTTAATGCCATCGTCTTCACGATTCTCGTCAGCCATGGCCTCTTCCTCTTCCGACGGTAGGTTCATCGAAAACCTTCACGAGCCCGAATCACATCCCTCCACGGGCACGGCTGCCAATCCTTTCTCTCCGCCTGCTAGTATGACCAGCTTTGGTGCATCAACACCCTCTGCACCCGCCAGTGTTATAGACCCTGAGTACGACATACCACGCAGCGGCGTTACCTCGGTATCCACATCTTATGCCGACCTTCCCCGACTACCAGGCTCAGCGTACACAAGTCGCCCCAATACTGCCGACGACTCTTATCCCGGTGTCGGTACCCGTCAACGGATCAACTCTTCCTCGTCGCCCCGTCTGTTCGCACGCGAATCCTTCCAATCTCCTCCCTCCCGTCCACTCACTATACATTCCTCACCGGTCCTCCCAAGACCAAAACGCGACAAAGGGAGGCCCAAATCGACGGCTCTCGCAAGTGGGACTGTTATTGACAAGCCTTGGCTGGAGAAACATGATCCTTATTCCCGATACGCGTATTTTGTAACCTACGCAGTGGTGCTGTTCGGTATTGCAGCCAGTGCTGTCAAGTGTTACTTTGACTATCAGCACGTTCCGATGATCAATGGCAACTTGTGTCCCGTGCTGGACGAGAATTTTGACAGCGAAGATGGGATATTTGGAGACAATGGTGTCTTCATGAGGGAGGTTGATATGAGTGGGTTTGGGTGCGTTATTCTGCTATCGTTTTCGTTCTCTTCAACCTGACTAATTCTTCGTCTACAGGAACGGCGAGTTCGAAATGACTACCGAATCTCCCAACAACTCTTTCGTTGCCAATGGTCATCTCTACCTCGTCCCAACCCTCACGTCCGACAGTGTACCCATGTCCCAAATTCTCGATGGGTCCGTGTACAACATCACCGGATGCACATACAACATCACCAACGGCTTCTCGTATACTTCCGATAGTAGGAACGCCCCTCACTCCTCGGCTTTCGGCGCAGATTCGTTCGATGCCGATGCCTATTACAAGGCGTGCTCCGCGGTCAGCAATGCTACCCAGGGCCAGATCATCAACCCGGTCCAGAGTGCACGTTTAAACACCAGGAGAACAGCAAGTATCAAGTATGGAAAGGTTGAAGTCCGGGCAAAGATTCCTACAGGGTGAGTTCTGTTCTTCATCCATGCGCATGTGTTGTATAGTGGCGTGCTGCGCCTCCTTCATTCATGCCTTCATACCTCTGTTTCATTCATTGTCGCTGTATTTCGGTTGCTGATCGTCCAACTTTATCTTTATCTTTCAGTGACTGGCTATGGCCCGCGATCTGGATGCTTCCCGTGGATAGCGCATACGGTTCTTGGCCATTGAGTGGTGAGTCCGGTTCTTGTTCTTTACTCTCTCTCTCTCTTTGGACGCGTTGTTTCTCTTCCCCTTCCTATCTTCTTTAAACGCAATGGTTTCGGTCACGGTTCGGCCAGCACCATTCTTATTAAAGCCTAAATTCTTTCTACGATCCACCTTTCCCCTGCGATTTATTGTTCGTAACGGGCTCTGGCCTCTCGGGCTTTTTTTGGCATCTGGCATCACTTCTCGTTCTGCTCCACCACTTTATCTTTATAATTACTTTACTTTCACTTAATTTTCTTTTCTTCCGACTCCGACTGGTACTGGTACTGACTCGTTCTTTTTCTTTCACGACAGGTGAAATCGACATTATGGAAGCTAGGGGAAATGGACCCAGTTATCCAAAGCAGTACGTCGACATTTTACGGCTTTGTTTGCTTTATCATTTTCCATTACCTTTCTTTTCTTCACTCTTTTTATTCTTAACTCTGGCTTTCGCCGTTCTCTTCCCGTTCCCATGATTCCCTAACCCTTGCCGACTAATAACTAACTCCAACTCTTTCTTGTTCTGTTCTTGTTCTCAACAGAGGATCAGACTACGTCCGCGGCTCTCTGAACTGGGGACCCCTTACCTGGCTCAACGCAGTCTCCAAAACCTACGGATGGTGGCAGCTCCGAAGGGGATCTTACGACAAGGACTTCCACACGTATTCTCTAGAGTGGACGGAGGATTTCATGTTAGTATTTGGATTTGGCTTGCGTTCTTCCTATCTTTAAAGTTGCTCATGCTAACCATTGTCATTGTCACTGTCACACAGTCGTATCTACGTCGACTCCAGACTCCACAACATGATGGACCTTCGAGTGAAGAAAGGTTTCTGGGACCGAGGAGATTTCCCTGCTGTTGTGCAAAATGGTTCAGATGTCATTGCGTTGCAGGACCCATGGGTGAATGGGACCAAGGCGGCTCCGTTTGATCAGCGTATGTTGTTCTCATTCTCATTCTCATGTTTTTTTTTTTTTTTTTTGCGATAAGAGCCAGAGATGCTTACCCCGTTTTTCCCCTTTCAATAGGCTTCTACCTCATTCTCAACGTCGCCGTTGGTGGTACAAATGGTTGGTTCCCCGATGGACCGGAGAAACCCTGGTTGGATGGATCCTCGAGTGAGTACCCCGTCGACCATCATCATTCTTATTCTTGGTCTTGGACCCTTGTCCCTAAATATCTTCTTCCCCTTACGTCACACGTTTGTCGGGTTGGGCTCTCAACGGAGTTGATCATCAATTGGCCGCTTGCGAAAATCTCCTTTACTCCCGGCAGAAGAACATATCATGTCTATGTCTATCTAATGCCTGCCTAACTGCTCTCTTCCTTACCCCTTGGCCCTTTCTTTGTTTGCTATTTTTGATATCTCCGTCCCCTAGTACTTGTCGGTGTAAACTTTTTGCTAACTTTACCTCTCCCTACCTTCCTTACTTCCTATTCGTCATTGATAGCTGCGAAGAAAGACTTCCTCCTCTCCCAAAATAAATGGTACCCGTCCTGGCCGCAAAACTTGGAGGAACGTGCTCTTGTCATGTACGTCTGTTCCTTTCCTGGAATAAATGATCTTCGTACTAACGGGCCTGACTTGCGCGTCCAATTCTTGTCCCCGGTCCCATTCACATCCATCATTCAACGCTTATGTCCGATCTCTGCGCGTCCGATCTGACCTGACCTGACCTAACCAAACTTCACACCTTGTCCAACACACACATACACGCAACATCGATTTCAACTCATACAGTGACTCGGTGAAGATGTGGCAGTTGTGCTGATCGCCTTTACTCGGTTTTGCACTACATACTTACCATACGTTGCCTGGCCGGCTGGATACTATTGGAAGGACAGTACACGCCGAGACTGCCTGCCCTGTCTGTCTTGTCTGTCTCCTCGTTGACTGATTGTGATGTGACGATGTGTTTCATTATCGTGATGGGTGCTCTATAGACGGTTAGACCTCCCTACGTCCTTTCCTGCCCTTCATTTTTCCCTTCCTTTCCTTTCTCTTGAATAATCTCCTTCTACATATCATTATTGGGGTTTCTTTCTAGACACGTTGGGCTGTCTGTCGGTGAGATGAAGCGTAAAGAAGTTTCAAAACATTTCACCGTTTCACCATACTTTTCGATCCCGTCGGCGCATTTGGTGCATACATACATATGTATTATTACTTTTTTTCTCTTGACACCTTGCTATCAGACACACTTCTGATTGTATACCACGAACATTGTTTCATCCACCCATCCAACCATCCATCTGCTATGACTATCTAAATACGCTATAACTAATTTCTTACATACCTACATTGGCATTCCAGGTACTCTACTAAATAGATCTCGACAGCAATTTTACTTATCTTATTCTTCATCAATCCGTTTCGTTGGGACGAGTCGCATACGACGTCTGGCTTGCAGTTTCGTCCTTGTTGATCCTTCTAGCCCCACTGAGATACCTTGTATGTGCTATCCAACAATCAAAATACGGCAATACCAATCCAGGAACTTTGGAGTTTACTTTGCAATTCGGGTCCTGGCTCAGTGAACGTTTGAACCTTGACCAACAGCCTAATAGGATTTATATATACATCTATATTCTTGATAAGCTACCCCAAAGCCGTTAGCCGGGTTTCATAGAATGAGGAGATCGTCCGAAAAGTGTCATTGCAAAACGACTAGTACTATCGTATTCTAAGGAGTCTAATAACTCATTGCCGGCCTCCGTCATCTGCCGTACTCTCAGTCATTGTCAGCCTTACTATGTAGCAGCAGCATCTTTGCAACTTGAAACTTCAGACAGCGAAATCCTGGCCCTGAACTCCATGTAAATCGCGATATGTGTTCTCCTCGGAACCTCCGCCTACTTAGATGAATTCCTTAAAACACTTCTCGCTCGGCGCCACTTCATGAATCATTTGGCGTCGCAGGTTCCTGCTTCCTTATAGAACCAATTTGGAGGATTCTCCGATCTCTAAAATCTTGCCTCCTCATTAATCTCAGCTCGGTTGCGCTAAGTAGTTCTGCACCGACTCCAATGACTGCAGATATATTATCCGTGCAGTTTAAATAGAAGGCGCCCTTAAAAATGCCCATTGCTTCGGAGGAATAAATTATCATTGTCCAGAAACTATTAGTACAAGTTAAAAACACCATTTACATTGTACAGCCATTGGTTCGCATCCACAGGACTGATTCAAACAGATAGATAGTAAAAGATGCACAAGAACAATCTGCAAAAAAAAAAAAAGGAGAAAAGTATTGGAAACGAACCACGCACACAGATTTTCAATTGCCATCACACTTTGCACCACTCGTCTCACAAAGAGCATCTCAGAAAGAGAAGCCTCAATTAGCTGAAAGCCAAGGCAGTCCAAGCCAGCACACCACCGACGGCGACTGTAGCTGAGGTCCGCGCAACAAAGCCGACGACCTTCCGTACTCGGCTCCTTTGCCTGGGCGGGTTGTCATATAGTGCAGACCTGGCTCGCTTGCGGGAAGGAACGTCGATACCGTCTTGAATGCGTGTAGTCGTCGACGATGCGGAAGTAAATGGAATGGTATCCGTGTCATCGGTGGAAACGGCCGAAGTAGGATTCTCTTTGGGAACGTCGCGGGCGTTGCCGACGTCGACAGCCATGGAGTCAACGACAGAGGTAGAGTCCTCTCTGACATCGGTCCCCCTTGATGCTGGGCCCGACTGCCTCATCCACTCATCCACAGTTTCACGGTTAAACCACTTGCTCGGGATCGCTGCTCTCTTACCCTCATTGTTATCACTCACAGAACACTCAACTCTGGCACTACCACCGTCTTCACAAGCAACACGAGAAGGTTCACTCCCTTCATCGTTGTCATTGCGCTTGCGCTTCAACGATGCGGGGGAGGACATTGTGACGGTATTTGGAGTGGTGGCCGGGGTGCCAGTAGTCGCATCGCTCTGCTTATGATTAGTCTTGACCATTGTCTCTGACGACATGGGTCCACTTACCTCAGTTGCGCCGGGGGTGGTGGAGGAAGATGGGACAGTTTGGGAAGACAGTTGAGCTGTAAGAGCTTCTATCTCTTTCCTTGTGGTAGCGATTGCGAGGAGTTCGCTCTCTGCAGCTTGGCGAGCAAGCTTTCGAGAGTCGAGCTCGGAACGAATCTCTTGGCTGATCTTTGTACGGAATGCGCTCATTTCTGCAAGCAACAGTATCAGCACGTACTCCCAATCGCTAGCAGAAAAGATGACATACCATCGGCTATGTCTTTCAGAGCCTTGATGACTTTGGGACTTTCTTCATTCTGCTGTTCATCCAGCCTCTCCTCCAAGTCACCAATAGCGGACTGCAGACCACATGTTAAATCTGAAGCCTCACCAGCATCTCTTTGCACGGCTTCTACATCGGCTCGCATCCCTTCAACGGATTCCTTGATGTCGTCGATGGAAGAGGAAAGGCCGGAGACAGAGCCGCCAAGTTCGTCAACCGTAGCGTTCTGGCGATCGACAGCGTCTTTGAGGGTATCAAAGTTGGAAGAGAGTTCATCGAGTTCGCGGAGCTTCTCGCTCATCGTGCGGACATTAAGGTTGAAACGGGTCTTGTACTTGCGACGGTGATTATCGAGAGATTTGATTTCAGCCTATGGTAACAACGGTTGGTTAGTCTTCAAGATGGTTAAGGAAGAAAAAGGAATAGGACGTACTTGCATAGCTCCTAGAAGAGCCACTATCTCTTTCAACTTCTCTTCGCCAAAGCCATCGCCAGAGACAGCTTGCACAATATTGGCCTTCTGTGCAGTTTCCTCTTCCTCGTCGTCTTCATCCTCGTCCATGTCCTCCTCAGCCTTACCCTTCCCCTTAGCTCCAACAACGTCCATTTCTGCATCTATGTCTGCGTCTGCATCGTCAACTTCACCGTCTACGTCACTACGATCGGCGTCAACATCTTCGTCACTGCCTTCTGCATCTTGTTCATCGCTCTCTTCCACATCCCCAGCATCAGCGCTGACAGTCCCGGCATTTTGCTGTCCTTTAGCACCCTCAGTCTCAGCTAGACTCTGGACTGGAGCCTGAGTAGATTCCTTCTCCAATGGCTGATCCCACCTACTCATCCTCTTCCGTCGAGGCACAATCGAAGTAGAAGCATTGTCACCAGTAACACTGGTACTAGCGTTAAGAGTGTAGTTCACAGGACTGAACCACGTCCCAAAGTCATGCTCAAAGTTAGGCTCAACCATAAACGGATTGTTCAGGCCAGCACTCGGATATGCTACGTCCATCGATGTTGTCGTCCAACTACCGGGAATAGCCGGTACAGGGGGTGCAGGTGCAGATGCAGTGATGTAGGCACAAGAGAGAGGGTATGCTGACGTACACGAAGGTCTGAATGGATGGTGTCGAGCTGAAGCATTGTGGGAAATATATGGACTAGTGTCGTCGTTACTGTCCAGTGCAGTCAAGTCAAAAGAACCTTGACCAGCCCATCCAGTCATCGTCGCATCTCCACGAGCAGCTCCCGAAGTAGTAGCAGCAGCATCATTGTTGATAGAGGAAGGCAGCGAATAAGAACGTGTAATCGTCCCAGTCTCATCGCTCACTGCAGTAGAGGAGGCGTTATACACCTGATGAGCCGACCTCGGAGACCGAGGTTGGCTCTGAGAATGAATGACTGGCAGGGCAACGTGCTCGACAGGTTGAGGTAAAGGCGTCGACAAAACTGACGCCAAGGCCGACAATGCTGGAAGGACAGGTGCAGTCGGTGTAGACGTGACTGGTACCGGGACCGGAGCTTGTATTTCCACTAACACTGTTGAAGAGCCCCCTTGGGCGGAAGGTGAGGTATCATGTTGGTCTAGGTCTTGACTCAGCCCAGTGTTAGCATTAGCCATGTCTGCGAGATCCATTACAATCTGAGCCGGCTCTGGCGTAGCCAGATCCATCGGCGACATTTCCTTCTCCTTCTCTTTCTCCTTGCCTTTGCGTTGTTCAATCTCCTTCTCATATGATTTGGCCAACTCAAACAACCCGTTGGCAGCCTTGGAAGCGACTGTGTTGTCCCACGTAGAGGAAGAGAATGAAGGTACCGGCGACTTTGACGACCTCGTTCTCGTCACATACTTGTCCAGGGGGCCAACAGGTCCGGATCTAATAGCCCCAGTACTAAATCCAGACTTCGAATTGGAAGGTGAAGCCATCGCACGGACGACGGCACTAGAGCTTTTGCTGGCACTGGCACTCATCGGTTTAATCCCCACACCAATACCCGCACCCATGCCGGTGCTAACGAGTCCCAATCCTAACCCGGTAGTCCTGCCTTTGATAGACTTCGCCAAGCCAGTAATCGACGCTTGGAGACGTTCTCGACGGCTTTCAAACAAGGATATACGAGCTCTAAGTCCTGCGGTAGATGACGAGGAGGTCGGAAGGACTTGAGATCTGGACGGCGGCATCGAAGAAGAACATGAAGGTACAACCTCGTCATCGGCAGCAGCCTCGTGGCTGTGTTGGTCAACCCCAGGGCTTCCGAAATCAAGTCCCATTCCCCACGACTCGTCATGAACAGGTGGTAGAACATCGTCTTCGACCTCTGGGTCTTCAACCAGTTCACCGTCACTCGCCTCTGCCTCTACCTCTGCAGACGATCTAGACATATCCTGCGCTGAAGAACGAGGGAAAGGACTGGGACTTCTGAGACTTCTGGAACTCAAAAAGCTATCGTCATCGATGATGTCAGGAGTAATGATCCGGGAAAAGGTAGGGATATCCGGCAGAGATAATATTGAGGGTGATGGTTGAGATGGCGAAGGGACGGCTGCCGACAACCTATGAGGCGAAGAGAACGTAAACTGGAACGATGATGGGATAGGTAGAGACGAAAGTCGACGAGCTGGGGAAATGGACGAAGGTCTCGCTGCCATGACACTGGCGTTGTCTTCGTTTCCAGAAGAAAACGAGGATTCAGAAGACGATGAAGGTGATGACAACTGAGACTCGGAGTGAGATCCGGTCTCACTTGAGGAGTCAGAGCGGTCCTTATACTGTTCTCGGGAATCGCTGGCGATACTAGCGCCACCAGCCAGTCTCTTCAACACACCAGCAGCCTTCTCGACGATGGAACTGGAGTGGCTCGGCGCCGACCACTCGGAGAGGATAGGCGTTATAGGCCTCGGGGTAGGAATGGATGGTGAGATCGAGAGAGAGGGAATGAACAAGGGTTGGGCCGCATCAGAAGGGGCGGGGCTGAATAGCTGGGACCGGGACTGGGTTTGTTGCGACTGAGACAGATTGGCTGGAGGAGAAATCTCGACAATGTCAGAGTCATTGTCCGAGTCGTCAACAGGGACAGGAGAGGAAGCTCTCGCATCCCTACTTGAACTGTGAGACGACGAATCCGAAGACTCCATGTCATCAGAACGTGATGGGCCATGGACGCCAAAACGGCCGGAGCTGGGCGACAACTGAGGAATTGACAGATGAGGGGTTCTAGATGATCTGAGTGGAAGATACGAATAGGCGGAGGAAGAACCATACAACAGCTCAACCTTGACGGTAATGGGCCTGACAACGTTTTCTGGAGTCTTCGCGACTGATTTACCAAAGGTGATGGAGTCACCGTCTTCCAAACGTGTGGGAGTCTCTGATTTCAGCATCGTAGACGTGAGGGATCTCGGCTTGCGAACATGTGTTCCGTGATGAGAATTGGTGTCCGTAATGTAGAGCTGCAAAAGCGAGAGTAATTAGTAAAGGTGATTAAAACTTGAAAGGAAATAGGCGACGATATTGATATTGCAACAAAGACGCACCAAACCAGAATCAGAGAATGTAAACTTGGCATGAGTCCGGCTGATGACAGGGCACCTAAACATGGCTTTGGTAGGGTCGTTGTTGAGTACATCTTGAGGACGCCGACCAACAACGACGGTATTAGACATGGCCTTGCGGAAGGTCAACATCGACTCTTCTCCGTTTTGCGCTATCCTGTCGACATGAAGAGTAAATCCTAGATGCATAGAGGTCCTGATGAGCTGATTTGTTCGGAAAACATACGAGCTGATTGCGTACCGACGACTGGTCCACCAGTAAATCTGTCAAAGGGGCTCTGGGGCTTATGCCTTGTCCCGAGATATAGGATGTCGTCATCCATATCCTCCTCAATGGATTTGTATCTGGAGAGGTTGTAGTAGGCTGATAGATGGCTGGTGAGACGGTGAGGAAAAAAGACGATGGTAGATAGAGAGAGACGCTAAGCGTGCTCATGACGCCGGCTTCCTATTGCGGTACCGCTTTCAAACTCCGAGTCATATGTATAATGTCAGCCCACTCAAAGCGCCTTTGTCCTTGCCTTGTCCATTATCCTCATGATCACTAAGACTTTATTCAAGTGATAGGTTTCAGAAGGAGACTATTGGGAATCCTCTGAAAAGTAGGGACCTTTTCCTATAGGTAATGGATCAACGGTATCGGTAAAAGTGACAGACATCATGCATATGCATCATGTACGAAAATACAACACTAATTTCTCCGAAACGTCGACGTCGAGGAGAGACAGATACAAAAACACATATTTACTGCTCGGTATACAGCGGTGGAGGCCTCGCGTCAAATCGAAGCCCACTATCAACATAAGGTTGCTGGGAGGAGGTGCCATTGGTAATCGTAGAAGCCCGTACCTGACTCTCTGCCCTCATCGTCCCAGTACTCGCCAGCGCAGTAGGAGACTGCCCAGAGTCCACAGTCGAAGCATCTGTGGATCCTGCGCCACCCAACTTCTCGTTCGTACTGGCAGATAAAGCTTCCACATTCCCACTTGCAACCTGCGGCCGGCCTTTCGAAAAGAAAGCCCTTGGTTGTCTATTCCACCCTGATGCTACAGGTGCCGCACCGCCAGCTGAAGACGAAGAATGTTCCAATGAGGACACCAAGTAAGGGGACGGTGCCACAGCCACATCATCTGAGAGTACTAGTAACGACAGACAATACTTGAGCAAACCGAGCAGAAAAAACGGAAGGCACAGTCAGCTCACAGTTATCAGCTGAGAAACTCCTCTTTGGATTCCTTCTCCTCCTTAACCAAACTAAGAGAGCCCCAACAAACCCTACCAATACCAATGCGCCAACGACCCCACCTACAATAACTCCCACTGGTACTGATCGTCCCGAACTCGAATCACTTGTATCCCCAGGATTTCCCGTCGGATTAGAAGGAGATGCAGTCGTAGCGGGTGCAACACCCGGCGTAACAAGAAAGTAATCGAAATCCAACGTTAGGTTATTCGTATTTGTGACTGTAACAGTATGATTCCCATGCTCCAAGTCCTTGAGCTGAAAGAACTGAACGCCGTAGCCGACCAACGAAGGCAGCCCCAAGTGATATTGCTGAACAGGTTGGTCGTCGATAGCAGCAGTTAAATTGAGGGTATCGTTGACGTTACCGTCGCTGGATGAGTCTAGCAGGCCGTACATACCTATCCCAGTGCCTAATTTACATAAAAAGGTCAGAAAATCTAGAACCTCAGAGCACCAAATAACGAAAACACACCTAGAAACGAATAACTCATAACACTCCCCGGCGCCGTTGTAGTCATCAATGTATGATTGAGAACCGGCGTAGCAAGGTCATAATTCTCCCATCCTTGACCACCACCTGCCTCACCATAAACAATCCCTGGATCTCTATCATCCACAAACAACGTCATCCTTTCCCCGAACTCCGTATTTTCCGTCGGGACATACACCAAAAAGTCAATCAACAAACTCTCTCCATCAATATCGTCCGCAGCAGTCCTAGTGAGAACGAGAGTATGGTTTTTGTCCGCGAGGTCGCGAGTAGACTCCCAGATGAGTATATGGTACCCATCCTGAGCTGCGGCGGATTCGTCTCCGTCCCGTGAAGATTTGACATCGTAGGTACCTTTTTGAGTGTCGTTGTCGAGAGAAAATGTGACTGCGGAAGTGCTGAGGACGACTCCACTGTCGACTGCGGCGTAGACTGCGACGTAGCTTCCTAGATATGCAAAAAATCAGCACCAGAGGTAACAATGGAAATAGAGAAAGATGCAGGAGAAGCAAAGCATAGAACAACTGTCAAGAATGACTCACCGACAAAGTCAAACTTCAAAGTTGCCCCAACTTGTGTAGTACCCGTCGCGGTCCCTTGAAAACTAATATCATCTCCTTTAGGACTCCAACTGCCACTGTATTCGATACTATCGTCTTGGTCGTCGACAATTACCAGAGGACGGGAGGAAGAGCTTTGGATAAGGGAGGACATGATGTTGTGTGTCCACTAGTATCCTGACTGCGCGTTATATTTGGGAAGGACACAGCTCTGAGAGGATATTTCGAAAGGCTCAGCCTCCTCCACTCGCACCAGGCAGCCCGCGTACACCACCAGGCTAGGGCTTAAAGTCTGAGATACAGAGATTTGAAGAAAAGGCAGAAAGAGAAACAAGAAATATCAGCGGCGCGAACGCATCATGATGGAACAATCGTACCTTTTGTCTGCTGACGAGTTGTTGTGATATTGAGTACCAAATTGAGAGGTATTGACCGGCAGATAGCTATCATAGCTATTATGCTTAGACTTGAAAACACAATGCCTTCAAGACACGCTCACCTCCCTGACTTATCCATCATCTCCGCCTCTGTCTCGACAAGTTGAGGACCAACGCCAAAACCTGGTCAGTACGTTGCACGAAACGAAAAGAATCTGCCAAGCGTTTTAGCATTCTCGTGGATACCAAAAAGTGACAGATTTTTCCGCAGCTGTCAAGGATAGATGGACTGGTTTCCAGGCTACCAATTGGCACTGAAGCGAGATCTGCGTTTTTTTTTATAGAGGTGTTGGCCTAGAATTCGGTGTATTCTCTGTGCGCAGATCTTCCATGTTTGTTATATCTTGATTCTTGAAGAAAAAGCTTCAAGAGACGCGACTTGCGATTGCAGGTGAGGGTCAGGAAGAAAGAGATTGCGAGCACGTGTCGCCGTCGGTCGCGGTTGAATCAGAACGTACGTTGAACCGTTAAACTGTTGACTATCTATCTATCTATCTCGAGTCAGCCTCGTTTCGACGTCCTCATTCTAAGGTCGACCATTATCGATATTGTCTCTCAGACAGCTACATATCTTATTCAAGACAATCTGCTACTTTGTTCTAAACCCATGGTTTGAGACTTGGACCCACCGTACACCGTATACTATAGTTAGGCTCGCTCACTTCCTTCAAGTTCAAGTTCCCGTCTTTCGTTGGTTCGGCCGTGTTGCCTCGTCTGGTCCTCTGGTTCATCCTGTACAATACAATTCTTGACGTTCTTGTCGTCCCGTGCTTCCTCTTGGTCTCTAGAGAACGGTCCTGCTTTGAAATGTATCTGCAGCTGTCCTCTGAGTCTTTGACCCGCGTCCAAGTAGCGCGTTGCTTCTTGTTTACAATGTTTACAAAATGATATTCATCTCCGCCTAAAAAATAGACTAAGGTATTTCCTTTCCTTCAATCATGCCTTCCATCCTGTCCAAGCTCCTTCCTCCCTTAGCTACGACTTTCGGTATCCAAACCTGTAAGTATCATATAAACCAAGTCTTCTACAGAAGCCTAAGCGGCAAACCTCATGATCCTCCAGTATGCGCCCTCATCTTCGTCCCCCAACAAAATGACAAGTATTACGACTTTTGCGGTGCCATAGGAAACCTCTCTACGACTTTTGTTTCTCTCTACTATCCAACACTTCAAGCGAGCTTCTCTGCTGGAAAACTCTTACCCTTACCACCTTTGTCGTCTTTTGCCCCCAGGCAGCTCCTTTTGACTGCAGCGTTGGGTGTATGGGCTATTCGTCTCGGAGGGTTTTTGGCGCAGGTGCGTAGTAGCGCTATATACGGACTACGGGAGGCGGTATTGACGGCTTTGTGCTCTTATGCTCTGATGTTGTGTTGATAGCGAGCCCTCAAAGCGGGCGGAGACTCGAGGTTTGACGAGACTAAGAAGCAACCTCGCAGGTTTACCTTCTTTTGGATGGCTCAAGGTGCGTCACCTATGTTATCGATCATACTCTCCTTTCTTTATCCCCCTTCTATCCTCCCATTCCTTGTCTCTATCCCTTTCTCTCCCTACCCGTACCCCTAACCCCACCCAATTACAGCAACCTGGACCTTCCTCATCGGCCTTCCCGTCTACCTATCCAACATCGCACCCGCAAGCGTCCACCCTCCCCTCGGACCTCAGGATTACGCCGCGTTCGGTCTTTTCGCTGCTTCATTCCTATTCGAAATTGTCGCGGATCATCAGAAATCGGCTTGGAGGAGGGCTAAAGAGCGTAAAGAGCATGATGAAAAGTTTATTTCGTCGGGGCTTTGGGGGGTTAGTAGGCATCCCAAGTATGTTTTTGTTTGTTATCTTCGCGTTGATATGATTATGAAGCTCCGTGTTTCCCGCTAGCTACATCGGCGAACTAGGCATCTGGACCGGCATCTGGGCCTTATCCACCGCTGGACTTCAAACCCGTCATTTTCCTCGAGGAACAGTCGTGTTGGCGGGTCTCAGTCCGTTGTTTACGTATTTCGTTTTGTCGAAGGTGGGTACTGTGTTTTTACGCGGTATTTTTGCGTTACTCTTGCTGTGAATTCTTTGTCTTTCCCCTTCCCGTGGTCCTATTTCTTGTCTCTTTTTTCGACCTTGCTTCCTTTCTACCCTACCCTTCTTCATTTTCTCCTCGACTACATGAGGAATATCGGAATTGACTTTACTGAGTTGCTTTGGCCTCCGTCTGTTACATATGTAGGTCTCCGGCATTCCCCCGCTCGAAAAAGCAGGCGACAAGAAGTTTGGATCCGATCCTAAATGGCAGGAGTATAAGAGGACGGTTCCGGTGTTCTTCCCTTGGGGGTCGAAGAACTAGGAACTAGGGAACCAAGGCAAAGATGAAGGCAAATTGAAGACGAATACGGGATCGGGATGGAGATGGGGATCTTGGGTTGGTGTTCTTGTGATCGTATGAATTTTTCTTTTATGCGTCTTGTGAAGCTGTATTGTCAGTGTGGAATGTCAAAGCGCTAACCGTTGCAACTCTTTATGGAATCATGGAACTTTGGTTTAGTTAACTTGGACGGACGTGGCGGATCTTCCATTTCATGGGTTATGGCTTCTATAATAGGCTATCTATGACTACTATAGTCATTACTGACATCTCTGATCACTCTAACCCTGGACCAGGGGATTTTTTCAGGACGCTTGCAATCAATGGACTCTGCTCTGAGGTCTTCTTTTGACCCATGACTTTTAGCCTTTGACCAACTTGAACTTTCGTTCTGTCGAATTCGAGGGACAACTTCACGTCCACGTCCATTTCGGAGGTTCAACGTTGAACCTCAACGGACGTGGACGTGATAAGCAGATGTTGGATGGCTGATGATGTCCTAGCTGTCTAATGTCTAGTGAGAGGATCCATTTTCCGTTTGAGCTGCTATTTTGGTCGATGATCGGGTTCCATCTGTAGGTGCACACTGCATTGGTTATGCGTACAATTTCGAGGTAGGGCATCAGGCTCAATGGATGGGCTGATCCGATGCTACACTAATAGCTATGCAAATACTACGCAGCGGATATGTTGGGATATATAGCTCGGGCTATGGTGTAAGTAGTACCTGACTCTTCTCCCCGACCTCTGTGCTTCTGTTTCTTTCATGCTGTGTAGTTCTCTCCAGATCAGGCCCTGACTTGTATTGCAGAACGGAAATGGAACGTACTTGGAAGAAGACCTGTCATCTCACCGACAAAGGGATGGCAATTTGAACTTTGTGGCCACTGGCAGTTCGTATCAGACGCTCAGGCTTTCAGGTCCATCTTTGTCTTTGGATAATATAAAGATAAGATTAGCGTAACGTTTTTGATTCTTGAAGATCATCAAACTGATTGGAAGCCACTATCGAATTCTGAACCCAGGCTACCCAGCATGTCCGAAATGGTCTCGGATCGTTGTCTGACCTTACACGCCGAAAAGACAAAAATATCCACTCGACGGATAGATCACATCACTACTACTGATATAAGATATATCTGTAAAAAAGTGTGTTTCTGTACGCCTTTCTGCCGAGCGGATATTTTTGTATTTTCGGCGTGTCAAGTCAAAGCTGTTTCAGGCCAGAGGCTTCTATTCAATAAATCCATACTTATCCTGATACTACCAGGTGATTCGATTCACGTATAAAGGAATGGAGCTGGCAATCTGTCCAACGCTGACTGGAAGGGAACTCTTCATTCGTTGGTGATCCTAGCAGGCTGACACCCATTCGCACACTCAATAACCCGAATATCATGTCGATATCTTCACAGGACCAACAACAATCTCTTCCTCTCGTAGACGCTGACCTAACTGTCTTGCACATATGGATGGCTAAGACAGCGGTGGGTTTCTTCTTGTTTGGTATACATATTACCCTGACATTCGCAGTTGTGTGTTTATTCCTGTGAGTCTTTTCTTTTCTTTTACTTTCACTCTTTCATCTTTCAATCCTTCGAGTCTCAATTATATACCTGCCTGAACGCTGATATGCTCTCAATGATACTACTAGTTTCCGCAAATCAAAATCAAGAGCTCAAGTAGCACTCGTCATCATGGCAATAGCCATGCTGATTCTTTCCCTCATGTCTCTAGT
Organism: Tetrapyrgos nigripes; assembly: GCA_013368315.1. NCBI lineage: Eukaryota > Fungi > Basidiomycota > Agaricomycetes > Agaricales > Campanellaceae > Tetrapyrgos > Tetrapyrgos nigripes. The sequence goes on from JAACJM010000061.1 coordinate 103,912, forward strand.
TCTTGAGTTCGAATACAACGTCGTTCAAATCCCATCCATCGGGTACAACCCTCCAGACCCGGATTGGTTGACTCGAGTTATGGCGAATATAACGATTGCGGGTGCGTTTATGCACAGGCTTAATGTGAGTTTCCCCAATGCTTGGAGTCTTGCGTGCTGACTGCAATTCGTGTGTAGTTCTTAGCATCGGATGGTATCGTTGTTTGGAGAGCCTGGGTACTTTTCCCACGAAACTTGACTGTTAGAATCGTTCTCGTTTTGTGTATGATTGGGTCTACTGGTGAGCTGAAAATTGACGTTTATCTCTCCGCCCGCGACGGCTTGACGAACTTGAATCTCAAAGTTGGTATCCTTGTCGATGCTGGAAGAGGCGCAGCAAGAGTCCTAGAAGATCCAGCTGCACAGGGTGACGGTCAAGCTCCAGGAGCACCAGTCGGGGGTTTAGTCATGTCTCTTCCGCTTTTCATAACCAATGTAATTGCTACACTTCTTATTGGACATAAAGCACGGTAAGTTGTACTTATTCTCTATTTCATCGGGGACTCGCCACTAACAACATACATCTGCTTAGTATGCATCGTCAGGAAATGAAAAAGAATCTCGCCTCCTGCAGTAACTCTGTGGTCAAAGTGCAGAAGGTCTTGTTACTTCTGGTGGAATCGGGCGTGGCTTATTGCATCCTTTGGGTCAGTGTTACTTGCTGTTATACCTCGAATTGCCATGAAGCTCATGCAAGACTCTTCCATTGATATAGATATTTTATACCGCAAGCGCATTTTTCAACGGTGCCGTAAAGTCGACAGCGTCTTTCGAGATTTTTGGTATCGCTATGCCATTATTATCGGTGAGTCTTGGTCGAAACTGTCGGACGTCTAATTATAACTCAGGTCGAACATAGGGTCTATACCCAATCATCGTCATTCTCATCGTGACGCTTGAATCAAAGAGGGATTTATCGCAGCTAAACGAAACATCTGTGAGCCAATCTATTAAGTTCGCCGCTGCACCCTGCGGCCCACTGGCAGTCAGTGCGAATTCAGAAAGTCTTGCGGCTGTCAGTGGATCTGATGCACGAGCATCTGCTTGAAATTTTGGAAGCGCGATTTATCGCTAGTAAATGGAAAGGAAGTGGGAAGGGTTAATACCGCTTTGGCGTGCTACATAGTACTACGATGTTGATTTGTCCGTGGGGTTGTATGAACATCGAATTTTTCAACTATCTATCTTGTTCTGTGTTTTACGCGATTCGAAGAAAAAGCGCACGTAGTAGGTCTTCGCATTACTGTAAACAGCTTTGCGACTCCCCATGCGGCCTTCGCCATGGGGGCGAGCGAATGCTACGGCATGGGTCGACAGCTCGCAGGGGGAGCCTCCGTCAAGTCGGCGCTGGCGAGCCTCCATTCCACTGTGGATCATGCACCATTTTCATGTCGGCACTATCACTGACAATGTTCACACATAGAATCCGCAAATGTATACCTATTTTATCCGTCCTTCGAGTCAATGACGTAGCGCGTTGCTTCTTGTTTCTTTCCTTCAACCATGCCGTCCATCCTCTCCAAGCTTCTTCCTCCCCTAGCTACGGCTTTCGGTGTACAAACCTGTAATCATACTCCGAATAAATTCTGTACAAAACCCTGACTCAGTCATACTTACTTTTCACCAGTATTCGCCATCATCTTCGTTCCCCAACAGAACGAAAAGTATTTCGACCTTTGCGGTGCTGCAGGATACCTCTCCACAACTTTCGTCTCTCTATACTATCCAACACTTCGAGCGAGCTTTTCTACCGGAAAACTCTTACCTTTACCACCTTTGTCGTCTTTTGCGCCCAGACAGCTTCTTTTGACTGTAGCGTTGGGTGTATGGGCAGTTCGTCTTGGAGCGTTTTTGGGGCAGGTGTGTAACACCGTCTGTGGGCTATTGGATACGGCGCTGATGTGTTGTATGATCTATCGCTTAGCGTGCTATCAAAGCCGGCGGAGACTCGAGGTTTGACGAACTCAAGAAGCAGCCTCTCACGTTTACCTCCTATTGGATGATTCAAGGTGCGTTCACCTGTGTCTATGTCATAATCTCCTTTCTTACTTACCGCACTTCATCTTATATCCTCCCTTTCCCTTTCTCTTCCTGCACCAACAGCAATTTGGACATTCCTCGTCGGCTTACCCGTCTACCTATCCAACATCGCACCCGCAAGCGTCCACCCTCCCCTCGGTCCTCGCGATTATGCCGCATTCGGTCTTTTCGCCACGTCGTTCCTCTTCGAAAACGTTGCGGATTATCAGAAATCGACTTGGAGACGTTCTAAAGAGCTTAAACAGCATGATGAGAAGTTTATTTCGACTGGACTTTGGGGGGTTAGTAGACATCCGAAGTAGGTGCCAATTACTTGAACCCTCTAGTTTGGACGTCATGAAGGCTGATATCTTTCTCTCTCTCTCTCTCTCTCTCTCTCTCTCTCTCTCTCCCTTCCTCTTTTCCATTGTTGTCTCATCTAGCTACGTTGGCGAAGTAGGCATCTGGACCGGAATCTGGGCATTGTCCACCACTGCCCTTCAAACTCATCATTTTCCCAGAGGGACAGTCGCTTTGGCGGGTGTTGCTAGTCCGTTATTCACGTATTTGCTTTTGACGAACGTGAGTTTTTGCGTTTTGATGTTTTCGATCCTGGGTTTTTGTATTCTTGTTCTTGGCTTTCCTTACCCCAGTCTTCCTTCCCTTGTACTCCTTTGTCGATGTTGATTTGACTCACTGGCTGACTCTGGTCTCTGTCTCTCATGTTATATTATTATTATATTATGTATAGGTCTCCGGTGTCCCCCTTCTTGAAAAAGCAGGCGACAAAAAGTTTGGAACCGACCCCAAGTGGCAGAAGTATAAGAGGACGGTTCCGGTGTTTTTCCCTTGGGGGTCGAAGAATTGAGAACTGATTGGGGGCCGGGTTGGGGCTAGGGCGATGCCTACTAGGTGGACGATGAAGCAGTCTAGGTGAACGGTGCGGTATCGCGAAGTCGTTTTTGTTCTTCTTTCCATTGTAATTGTTCAAGTGTTTAACCGTTGTAGCAGTATGTATAGTATTCTTGTCCTCTTCATGGAATCACGGAACTTTAGTTTTGTCAACTTGGACGGACGTGGCGGACTTTCCAATCATGGCATATGGCTTGGGCTATCTATGACTATGGACATTGGTGACATCTCTGATTATCACTCTATCCCTGTCCAGGAGATTTTTTTGGGACGCTTGCAATCGATGGACTCCGATGACTTTTAGCCTTTGACCAACTTGAACTTTCGTTCTGTTGGATTCGAGGGGCAACCTCAGTGGGCGTGGACGCGATCAGTAGATATTGGATGGTCGATGATGCATCAATGATGTCCAAGCTGTCCGATGTCTAGTGAGTGCCTCCATTTTCCGTTTTGAGCTGCTATTTTGGTTTTGGTTGATGATCGAGTCCCATCTGGCGGTGCACACTGCATTGGTTATTAGCACGCTATTTATTACTAGTAGCAGGTAAGCGTACAGTTTGAGCGCAGCCTGAGTATGGATTTCTTATCGATTCACTGAAAAGTACTACTATCGATACTGATTTCCTCAATTTTGAGGTAGAGTATCAGGCTCAATGGATGTGCTGATCCGAATGATGCTATACTATGCAAATACTACGCAGTGGATATGTTGGGATATGTACCCCGGGCTGTAGTGTAAGTACCTGATGCTTCTCCCCGACCTTTGTGCTTCTGTTTCTCTCATGCTATGTGGTTCTCTCTGGGTCAGGCCCTGATTTACATTGCAGAACACGCTTTGAAACGCACTGTTGTAGGAAGACCTGTCATTGCACCGACAAAGGGATGGCAGTTTGAACTTTGTGGCCACTGGCAGTTCGTATCAGGCACTCAAGCTTCTTCCCAAACTTATCCTGATACTCCCAGATGATTTGATCCAGGATAGATAGATAGATAGAAATACACGGCACGGTCCTCTACGAACATGCCGGATGTAGACGCGGTATAGCCCGCCACAGCCTACGTCTACTCTAAGCCCTTACCAATGAAATCGAGCATGTCAACATCGTGACGGTAGTCCCATAGCAGGTGATTAGATCAGGAGCTTGCACAGCTAAATCAGAATCGTCGAATCGTGTTTGATGATGTGCTGAAAATTGAGATGGAAGGAGAACAAGTGTACGATTGTCCGGTGTAGAACCTGGATTACTTAAATGGCTCAAACCACACTAGAAATGAGAGACTTTGATGAAATATGAGAGTGAGCTGAGAGTGATTCTGAGGAGATTGTTTTGATAGAATACGGGGTTGAGGTGAGCTGAGAGTGAAGTGGAGAAAGATATTATTCTGAGTGCAGAATGCAAGGTATTAGGAGAGGGTTTTAATACTGAGTACAGGGTTGGGGTGAAAGCGGGGTAGATTAAAGATATTGACATTGAATGTGGATTCAAGTTGCAAGGCTGGAGAGAAGGGAATGCTTGTAATGGGAAGTGGAATTTGTGATGATGCTGTGAGTGAGGTAGAGCAAAGATATTGATTCTGAGTGTAGATTGTGAAGGATGAAAAGAAGGTAGAGTTAGGGTAATGCAAAGGACAGTTATAGTGGGATGGCAGATTATGATAGCTTGATGAAGAGAAGAAATTGATTTTGAGTAGATTGACTTCATAGCGAGAGTCAAGGCAGAATGGATTTGATGATATTAGATTTATGGTGTAAGATGGAGTGAGGGCCAATAATATTGGATCAGTGATGTGAAGCAGAGTTTTGTGACTTGGGATAGGATATAAAGCATTGGTGGTGTTTACAGTGGACACAGTCTCTCAATAGGATATACAGAAGGCAGCACATAGCAAGGGTGATTCGATGATATTGAAGTGGCAGAATTGCAAGCTCTGTGAACAGAGGTGCCAGAAATGGGCCTCTGTGGCAGATTGTGGATGGAGACGAGCAGGAATGTAGTGCTGCATCAAACAAAGAATGATCCCACCATAGGTGTATAGATCTGTATATTTTTCAAGGCTCTTCTGATATATGAAGAGAACAGTTCTTAGCAGGTCATCCACATGCTATGTGCAGTAGCATGGATAGTGATCTTTTCCAAGGAGAGGAAGGTATAGCAGAAGTGGAATAAGAAGCTCAATGCCCAGTGCTCAGGGATATGACTGAGTATTTGGACAGAGATCTCATCCTGAACCTGTCAGAATGCATGGCCAGGTGGGTAAGGATGGTTGTTGTTTAATCAAACATTAATAGAAGTGACTAGATTGCAAGTTTGAAAGGATTGCAAAATACATGCAGGGCATACAGGGCAGGCATGGACTGGTGGAGGTTGTTGGGTGTCGGGAGTGACGATATCGCGAAAGATGGTTACAGGATTTGAAGTTCATGTTGAAATAACCCCCTAATTACTTTGTCAGTGCATTCACCAAGATTTCATGTGTGAAATGATTAGGAGGATGTACAAGTGCATGAGAAACAGGAGAAGGGTGAGAGTTAATATAGGCAGGGTTCCAGCTGGCAGTGACAGGTAGGCAGAGATTTGGTAGCTATATGTGTGGTATAAATGGGTGCATGTTGGAGGATACCACGTGGTTGTAAAAGAGAGCATGCGCGAGCCTACAAAGAGGGCTGAGAAACGGCATATGCAAAAGATGTCAAGGCATGGTTAGTTTTGTAAATGGCAATGAGTAAGACTGAGTGCCATTGGATTGAGGTCAAACATTAGGTAGCAGTAGAAGTAGAGCTGGAGACATCGAACAGGGTGTGTGTTACCCCCAGCATATTGAGCAGAGTACACAATTACAGAGTAGAAGCTAATATATTATTGATGCTCCTGATGTAAGAGAAAATAAGGTATACATTCTGATGTTAAAGTGTGTGAGGTATGGGCAGAAGGTGTACGAGATTATAGAGTGAGAGAGAGCTAGAGAGTATGTAAAGCAAGAGCTAGAGGGTAAAGAAGTCGTCCTTCAGTGGAGACCTGCGCAAGATGTCGTCATGCCCATCGTGGGGTCACCAAAGGGGCAGAGGCCAAGGGATCAAGAGTCCCACGAGAACCGCACTTTGTAGAGGGCGAGCAGGGGCTTGCTTATTGAGGTGGGGCTGAAGGATCAAGAGTGCTGCGAGAACTGCTTTGTGGAGGAGGGTGAGTAGGGGCTTGCTTATTGAAGGACAGTGTGGTCTGTTTCATAATAGGCTTCTTCGTGGAGGAGGTAGAGACTGTTGGGAATAGAGGTGTTAGAGCCTAAATGAGCAAGTAGTAGGGATATGGCACGGTTCTAGGGACACGTGCAAGCATTAGAGCTTAGAGGCATTAGAGCCTAGTGGGAGGACAATGTTCGTCTGTGTGTTCTTTCAGGTATAAGGGAATGAAGCTGGCAATCTGTCCAATGCTGACTGGAAGGGAACTCTTCCTTCGTTAGTGATCCTAGCAGTCTGACACCTATCTGCGCACTCAATAACTCCGAATATCATGTTGACATCTTCACAGGACCAACAACAATCTCTTCCTCTCGTAGACTCTGATCTAGCTGTCTTGTGCAATTGGATGGCAAAGACAGCGGTCGGGTTCTTCTTGTTTGGTATACATATTACCTTGACATCCGCAGTTGTGTGTTTACTTCTGTGAGTCTTTTCTCTTACTTTCGTCTTTTGCTCTTTCATTTTTTCTTCCGAATCCCGATGATCCTGCCCAGATGCTGATATACTCTTAATGATACTACTAGTTTCTGCAAATCAAAATCAAGGGCTCAAGTAGCACTAGTCATCATGGCAATAACCATGCTGATTCTCTCCCTCGCATCTCTACTTATTACGTTTGAATACACCATCATGCAAATCCCATCCATCAGGTACAACCCTCCAGACCCAGATTGGTTGGCTCGAGTCATGGCAAATTTAACAATTGCGGGTGTGTTTATGCAGAGGCTTAATGTGAGTTTCACCAATGCTTGGAGTCTTTCGTGCTAACTATTGCAATTCGTATTTAGTTCTTAGGATCAGATGGTATTGTTGTTTGGCGAGCCTGGGTCCTTTTTCCACGAAACTTGACTGTCAGAATCGTTCTCGCTTTGTGTATGATTGGGTCTACTGGTGAGCTGAAAATTGACGTTTATCTCTCTTCGCCTGCGACAGCTTGACGGACTTGAATCTCAAAGTGTAAAGGATTAGGTCAGCCTGCGATGAGACCCAACCTCCAACTGGACCAAAAGGCCACAATATTCGGTACGTGTGAATACCATCGCAGGCTCTATATATGGAGTAAGGGACGTGACCCTTACATTACCTCCCCTTTGAGGCAATCTCCTTTCTGGGTTCCTCAGGCCCAGATCGGTGTCCTTATATAGGAAGACAAGTCAGAACTCAACATTCCGGGACTCCAGGTCATGTTCCAGGTCTTCCAGGTCTGCCGGGACATGTCACCTAGGTAGCTAGAGGCATTTGCAGCCTTCTTCATTGTGTACTGCATGTCCCTACCTCTCTATGTAACCTCTCGAAGCCCTTGTAACATGTCTGTATGCGACTTAATCAATGCCAGAGATGTATTTGCCCGGATAACCCCTCTCCACTTTGTCTCTTTCTTCATCCTCGCAACCCGCCTCAAGAACAAAATCCTTCTCGCACAACCATCCACTATATCATTAGAAGAGGGCCCTTCAGTATTTGCTGTAGTAGATATATCAGATCAAACATACCGATATGAAGACCGCTCCCCCATTGTGCACAGAGTCAGATACCATATAGTCTCGCTTCTGCCCACAGCTATAACAAAACTCGCCGTGGTAATGTTCCCTCCATTCGTTGTCTGCACAAGTTGGGTGAAGGCGGTGAGGCATTAGAGTCAGGAAAGTGGATGAAAATGTAAGGAAAGTTGATTAAACAAGGGTGGCTAGCTGATTATAAAAGGCGGTTTGAGGTAGCTCGTCACTTAGGGCATCACAGGAGGTGGGTATCGTAGTCGTTGTGGAGGAAAGAGGGCAAGGACGCGCTGGGGAACGTGGCACAGAGGACCCGGCAAGGTGACCCGGAATCGTGACCTGGACCCCTGACCCGGCAGGCCCGGAATGTTCTGAACTGACTCTTTGTGTTATATATAAGACCCCGAATCGTTTCAGGTTTCCCACGCCTGTCCCGATCCTCAGCCACTGGTTCCGTGAAGGGCGAAATCCCGAGGCCCTATGAGAAGGGAAGTTCCTTGAGGATCGAACCAGTGACCGTTTGTACCGAATATTCTGTAAAGGATTAGGTCAGCCTGCGATGAGACCCAACCTCCAACTGGACCAAAAGGCCACAATATTCGGTACGTGTGAATACTGTCGCAGGCTCTATATATGGAGTAAGGGACATGACCCTTACACAAAGTTGGTATCCTCGTTGATGCTGGACAAGGCGCAGTGAGAGTGCTAGGAGATCCATCTGCACAGGGTGACAGTCAAGCTCCAGGAGCACCAGTCGAGGATCTAATCAGGTTTGTTCCCCTTTTTGTTACGAATGCAATTGCTACCCTTCTTATTGGCTATAAAGCACAGTAAGTTGTACCTACTATTCTCTATTTCATCGTGGACTCGTCATCAACAACATAAACTTCTATTTAGTATACATCATCAGGACATGAAAAAGAATCTCGACTCGTGCAGTAGCTCTGTGATCAAAGTGCAGAAGGTCTTGTTACTCCTGGTGGAATCGGGTGTGGCTTATTGCATCCTTTGGGTCAGTGTTACTTGCTATGATACCTTGGATTGGCGTGGATCTCATGCAAGACTCTTCCATTGATCCACTAGATATGTTATACCGTCATCACTTTCCTCAACAGTGCCGTAAAGTCGACAGTGTCTTTCAAGATTTTTGGTGACGCTATGCCATTATTATCGGTGATTCTTTGTCTACAATTGCATGAAATATTGTGGAGTTGTTGGTCATCTACTAATTGCAACTGTTAAACGTAGGGTATATACCCAATCATTTTCATTCTTATTGTGACGCTTGAATCAGAGAGGGACTCGCAACTGAACGAAACATCTGAGAGTCAATCTATCAAGTTCGCCGCTGCACCCCGCGGCCCAGTCAGTGCGAATTCAGAGAGTTTTGCAGCTGTCAGTCGATCTGATGCGTGACCATCTGCTTGAAATTTTGGAAACGCAATTTATCTTTAAATGGGAAGGAAAAGGGAAAGGTTCATGGAGTTTTGGCGTGTTACATAGTACTACGATGTTGATCTGTTCGTGGGCTTGTATGAACATCGAATTTTTCAACTATCTATCTTGTTCTGTATGTTACACGATTCGAAAAAAGCGCTCGTAGTAGGTCTTCGCATTACTGTCCCGTTCGGATGGTCCATAATTGATTGGAGAATGGACGAATGTGTCCCAACTTTGGCTCTTTGATTCATGACGGTAGGATATGGCGGCCGCTAGCGGCAAGGGCCGCAACTTTTATTTTGAGTGGTAAAAATCAATGGCATTTACAGAGCCAGCAACGGGTGAGAGTAAAAGCATGGAAAATATAGATTACTAGCTAGCCTCGCATTGAGGGAGGTTGTTGAACTGAACAACCACTACTCCAACGTTGGAGTAGTGGTTGTTCAGTTTAGAGGTCACAGCGGAGACCCAGACATGTACAGTCGTGCGCTGTTGAGAGGGATGAATCATATTTGCTCTACTCAAAAATTTGTTTCGTTCTTCTCTGAGCCCTTTTTGACCTCCTCTGCTGGCTCAAGCGACAGCTCGACAGACGGGTCCTTCTATAAAGAAATATATGCTGGCTCAGAGGGGGAAAAACATGAAGCCAGCAATGACTGAGAACGAAGTCGAAGGAAGAGAAGGGCGCATCGTGAGACTTTCGTTCTACTTATTTTCGTCCCTTTTTAGCCTCGCTTTCTTTCTCATATGCCCACTGCTTCCCCGCTCTATACTGCTCGTCTGCGGGTATAACTTGACTCATCATAAAAGGCCTTCAGAGCTCATATGGCTAATTTGGTGTCTGTTGAGGGATATCATCGGTTCAGAAGTATCGCATAGTACGAGGCCTTGGGAAGAGGATCATGGACTACTCGTCTGGAGTTTTCCCGTTTCAGGTGTGTAACCAGCTTCATAGAGTATGGCATACGGAGCTTACGGTAAGCATTTCTAGCTCGTCGTCGGACTACTCATCTATCTGAGTTATGTTGTACTCCCCTCGTACCTCGCGATTACGTGGCGTTGGGCTCTTAGTAAGTTGACGCGGCTTTCCTACTCGAAATCGTCGCAAACTACATATCGGGAATTCTCTTGTAGACGTAATAAAGAGCTCAAACAGCACGATGAGAAGTTTATCCCTTCTGGGCTTTGGGATCTTAGTAGACATGCCAAGTACGCGTCGGGTTTGATACAGCATGGCTCATCTTCAAGTTCGTCTACGTCGGTGAAGTAGGCATGATCTGGACTGGAATCTGAGCCTTGTCCACTGCTAAACCGTAACTTCCCGAGAGGAGCAGTCGGTTTGGCGGGTGCTGCTAGTCCGTTGTCCGCGTACTATCTGCTTTTGAAGCAGGTATGTCTTATTTTCCGGATTCTTTTCGTTTCTTTCGCTTTGTTTGTTTTCATTTTCAACTTCACTGACTCGGCTCTGGACTCTGTCTGTCATGATCAGCATACGTAGGTCTCTGGCGTCCCTCTCGAAAAGGCCAGCGTCGCAAAGTTTGACAGCGATACGAAGTGAAATGACAGCGGTATAAGCGCACGGTTCCAGTGTCTTTTCCCCTGGGGTTCGACGAACTAAAGACAAGGTGGCGTCGGACCTATCGTGTTGGTCTTGTTGGTGATTGTATACGTATTTTTCTATAGCGCAATGTTTCCATCGTGGAACGTTAACCATTAACCGTTGTAACAGTATCGTATCGTCATCATGAAGCTTTTATTTTGAACTCACTCTTTTGCCCTGGCTAAGGTTTGGTGGACGACTTGACTAGGCTGACCTTCTGCATCATTTTTTGGGCTTCGTTTTCACGCCATTTCACAACGAACTAAGGTCCTTGATCAGTGATTATTGCGGCAGATTTTTATGGCGTGCAACGGATCGTCTCGCAGGTTGCTTGATGCCTGATCATGAGGTACTATGCAAATTCTACGTGGATATGTTTGGGGTGTGTACCTGTAAGTGCCTGACGCTTCTCCCCGACCTTTGTGTACTTATTCATAGTACTTCGTTCCTCTTTTTCCCTCAGGCTGTGTGGTTTTTTCAGTTCTGTCCCTGAGTTACATTGCGGAATGCGCTCAGAAGACCTGTCATCGACAAAGAGATGGCAGTTTTCTGGCAGTTCGTATCAGGCCCTCAGGCTTTCAGGCAACTTTCAGGCCTATCCTTGCCTTTGGATAAGGACAAGATTTACTTATGTTCTTGATTCCTGAACGTATCATCGAACTCATTGGACGCCACTATCGAATTCTCAATCCAGACTATCCAGCACGGCCGAAATGATCTCGGATCGTCGTCTGATCTTGAGTCAAAGCTTTTTCAGGCTAGACGCTTTTATTAAAAAATCCATACTTATCTTGATACTGCCAGGTGATTCGATTCACGTATAAAAGAATGGAGCTGATAACCTATCCAACGCTGACTGGAAGGGAACTCTTCATTCGTTGGTGATCCTAGCAGGCTGACACCCATTCGCACACTCAATAACCCGAATATCATGTCGATATCTTCACAGGACCAACAACAATCTCTTCCTCTCGTAGACGCTGACCTAACTGTCTTGCACATATGGATGGCTAAGACAGCGGTGGGTTTCTTCTTGTTTGGTATACATATTACCCTGACATTCGCAGTTGTGTGTTTATTCCTGTGAGTCTTTTCTTTTCTTTTACTTTCACTCTTTCATCTTTCAATCCTTCGAGTCTCAGTTATGTTCCTGCCTGGACGCTGATATGCTCTCAATGATACTACTAGTTCCCGCAAATCAAAATCAAGAGCTCAAGTAGCACTCGTCATCATGGCAATAGCCATGCTGATTCTTTCCCTCGTGTCTCTAGTTCTTGAGTTCGAATACAACGTCGTTCAAATCCCATCCATCGGGTACAACCCTCCAGACCCGGATTGGTTGACTCGAGTTATGGCGAATATAACGATTGCGGGTGCGTTTATGCAGAGGCTTAATGTGAGTTTCACCAGTGCTTCAAGTTGGAATCTTTCGTGCTAACTATTGCAATTCGTGTTTAGTTCTTAGGATCGGATGGTATCGTTGTTTGGCGAGCCTGGGTCCTTTTTCCACGAAACTTGACTGTCAGAATCGTTCTCGCTTTGTGTATGATTGGGTCTACTGGTGAGCTGAAAATTGACGTTTATCTCTCTCCGCCCGCGACAGCTTGACAGACTTGAATCTCAAAGTTGGTATCCTTGTCGATGCTGGACGAGGCGCAGTAAGAGTGCTAGGAGATCCATCTGCACAGGGTGACGGTCAAGCTCCAGGAGCACCAGTCGAGGGTCTAATCATGTCTCTTCCGCTTCTCATAACGAATGTAATCGCTACACTTCTTATTGGACATAAAGCACGGTAAGTTGTGCCTCTTCTCTATTTCATCGGGGACCCGTTGCCAACAACATATATATGTTAGTATGCATCGTCAGGAAATGAAAATGAATCTCGCCTCCTGCAGTAACTCTGTGGTCAAAGTGCAGAAGGTCTTGTTACTTCTGGTGGAATCGGGCGTGGCTTATTGCATCCTTTGGGTCAGTGTTACTTGCTGTGACACCTCGAATTGCCGTGAAGCTCATGCAAGACTCTTCTATTGATATAGATATGTTATACCGCAAGCGCATTTTTCAACGGTGCCGTAAAGTCGACAGCATCTTTCGAGATTTTTGGTATTGCTATGCCATTATTATCGGTGAGTCTTAATCGAAACTGTCGGTCATCTAGTTGTAACTGTCGAACATAGGGTTTATATCCAATTATCGTCATTCTCATCGTGACGCTTGAATCAAAGAGGGATTTATCGCAACTGAACGAGATGTCTATGAGCCAATCAATCAAGTTCGCCCCTGCACCCCGCGGCCCAGTCAGTCCAAATTCGGACAGTTTTGCCTCCAGTGGGTCTGATGCATAAACATTTGTCTGAGTAATTTGGAACCGTGGTAATAGGATATCGTAAGGCAGTCAGGAAGGCTGCTTCGTACATAGTACGTTGTGGTTTCAATCTGGTTTACTTGGCTCCTTCAGGCTTCTATAAAATTTCGATGTGAATCTGGCCTATGATGAATATCAACAAATAACTTACTGCTCTGATGCTTTATCTTGGTTTGACCGGAACACGACAGGAGTCTACTCAGTACTAATAAAGCTCCTGCGACGACGCGTCTGGCACGAGCATCGAGCCGAGACATGTGATCCCTCCAGGCTTTGTTGACGACTGTATGTTTCCGTTGACCTCGTCCTCGATCCAACCTCGATCTTTCTCTGCTTCAATTCTGTCTTTTATCATGATCACTAATCCAGAATCCTCCTTCAAGTTGCAACGGACTGAATTTTACTTTTAAACACTGCTTGATCTTCCAACGAGAGTCGAGGCCTATCTCATGAACCGCAATTCCTCGACTCTGGGGCCTGTATGACTCTGAGATCCGCTGAGTTGGCTAGGAGGGAGGTAATAACAGAGGCGTTCAAAGGGTATACCTCCGGCCTCTGGATACTCGGTACAAACTCTGTACAGGTCTTTTCATATGTATTCTTAGACACCGAAGTTCATCTGTCTGGTCCGGCGCGCATCGAATTTGATAGGTGCCACATCGGAGTGCATCAATTCGCTGAGCTGCTAGTAACGTCGTGTTTTCGGACTCTTGGGATGCATTATTCAGACTCTGGTGACCTAGATATTTGAGCTAGGTGTTAATATTTTAGAGATCCTATGGCAGATTCGTTTCTGGAACTGAAACTGGGGAGAGATAGGGAGAGATACTCGATTGACAATGGTTCTATCAAGGATTCTAGGTTACGTACCTGAAGCTTCTCGCCGAGCACCCTTCTCTTTATTCACTGTCACGTTACACGGGTTGCGGTTCTTTCCAACTACTAGGCGAGTTCAGGCGAGTCCGCCCTCTCTACAGTCTGACTTTGATGATAAATGCCATCCTCAATACTAGGTCTTCCGGCCATAGCAAGAGCGCCTGCCATAGCCAGAGCTGATCCGTAAGTATTCGTTGGCGGCAATATCAACACCTTATCTTGAGGAATATGCTAGTAGTGACTTCGGCCTAGTTAGGAAAAGGTAATTTGATGCCCTTTCTTAATACGATGATACTGACAGGTTACGCGCTAGCAAGGGATGTATAAAGGACCAACGCTGTCAATACAGCCCAGTCCCTTCTTTCCTCGACCTTTGCACTGCCAGTGGAAGCAGCAGGTCCTAGCCGTTGGGAAGGTCGTCCACGCCCAAATCTCATTGCAATGGCTACCCAAGACGAACAACAGTCTCTTCCTCTTGTAGCTGCCGATCTTACTGTCCTACACATATGGATGGCCAGGACGGCGGTGACTTTCTTCTTGTTCGGTGTACATGTCACGCTCACACTGACAGTTGTACTCTTGTTCTAGTAAGTCTTTTCTTCCGCCATTTGCTTCTCTACCTAAACGCTATATTCTTTTAATAGTCTCCGCAGCTTAAAATCAAACGCTCATATTGCACTCGTAATCACTGCGATAGCCATGCTCATTGTCTCCCTCGCAACTCTACTTCTTGATCTCGAGTACACCCTCGTACAAATCCCATCCATTGGGTTTACTCCTCCAGATCCGGATATTCTAGCTCGGCTTATGACAAACATGACAATTGCGAGTTCGTTTATGACTAGGTTCAATGTAAATGATTCATTTTCTCAGTACTCAGTAATGGTTCTATGTATGATCATTGCTGAACCTTTTACCTAGTTCTTGGCCAGTGATGCAATCGTCGTCTGGAGAGCTTGGGTTCTCTTTCCCCGAAGCTTGGCTGTCAAAATCACTCTCATTCTATGTATTATTGGCTCTACTGGTGAGTTAAGGTTTATCGTTCCTGCCGCGTGAGTCTTTAGCTAATGAGCGGAACTTGAAGCTGGCGTCCTTGTCGATGCTGGACGAGGGGCAGTGTTCGCTCTGAGAGATTCTTCATCTTCGTCCCAAAATCCAGGACCAGCAGTCAATGGTCTCGTCATGTCTCTTCCGCTTCTCGTCACGAATTTACTTGCTACGCTTCTGATCGGGTACAAGGCAAAGTGAGGACTCTTTGTTACTGCAGTGCTTTTCTACTATCTAGTACTTATGGTCATGTTTACATCCAGTCTCCATCGACAGGATATGAAAAAGAACCTCAGCTCCTGCAGCGGCTCTGTTGTCCAAGTGCAAAAGGTCTTGCTATTGCTGGTTGAATCGGGCGTGGCCTATTGCATTCTTTTCGTAAGTACCACTCACTAGTATAAACTCAGACGTGGATCTCATGCAAGACTCCTCCACTGATCTAGACATGCTATGCCGTCAGCTCATTCGTCGGCGGCGACGAGAAGCAATCATCGTCTTTCGAAATATTTGGTGTCGCTATGCCACTGTTATCGGTAAGCTCTGGAGCATTGTGAATCATTTCTGATCATTCACCTCTGAAACCTAGGGCATGTATCCTATTACTATCATCCTCATAGTTACGCTCGAGAGCAAGAAGAATGAGTTACAATCACACGAGATGTCTCTAACTCAATCCATCAAGTTTGCTGCAGCACCAGCAAGTTCGAATTCTGATACTATTGTGTCCGGGTTTGATATCTGAGTATATATACGAACACATTGGGACTGGGTTATGACGTAGCTGTGATATATATCAACCAGCGACCTGGGAGAAGCATTCCTGCGAAGGCCCCGGGTGCGGTGCCGGGTGTAGTACTACAGGCTGAGCTTACAGCGCTAATTTCTTGCTAAACCCTAATCTTGTTATAGTGAGAGACTGTATCTATTTCATTGCAGCGCTTGTCTCTCTCATGAAGAATTAAGATTCATATAAGTAATGAAACTAGAGTAAAGCCTCTACAGCGATTCGCGGCACGACGCGACCTGCATCGCGTCTTTTTGCCAGCCATGTGATTATTCATCTTTTGATGACTCATGCGGCTGACTCACTTTCTCTGCCAGCCGTCATCTTGTTCTGCTTAACTTTCCCTCGCAGAGTCCCGACTCTTTTGAACGATGAATCCATGAAGAATTTCTACCGGACTGCAAGTTTTGAAGCTTCATTGAATGGAAAGAGCATATGCTTGATGATCTATCATCTGAAATCATGTATGGCCTGGCACAGAACACTTGCGGAACACCAGGTAAGCAGATACACCGCTTAACAGCCTCAGAAACGCTTTATTTAGGGATCAAATCGGTTCTTATGATTCTAGACATTTGTATCGACCAGGATTCGGAGCGACTGTCCAATAACGAGACCCGGGTGTTGGTATCAATGTCTGCTCACAATGTCTGCTCATAACGTCCCACTAGTACTTGATGTATCTCCCCGAGGTAGTCTGAATGGACAGATCGCTATATTTTTTCTGGTCTGCCTCCGCTCTACATTCTAGTAGCGAGACCTCGGTCCGACTCGCGTTCCCGTGCTGTCAACCACTTTGTTCCTTACATAGCTGAACTCGGGGGATATAAAGTTGCCTTGGAAAACCCATTGTACCGACTATGGATCCACTATTTTCAACTCGGCACTTCTTCGGTGAATGGTCAGATGGTCAAACAAATTCCTTGTTCACGAGTTCCAGGATGCGTCTATAAATTGGACAACGAATCCGATACACCGACGTTTCTGTCGCACGGCCAAATACCCCAGTCTTTGGCTCAGCATGAGAAACTTTCTCTTCCGTTCGGTCTCCCTAGTTATCGTTAACCTCGTGCTGCTCGTGTCGGTTGGAGATGGAGAAAAGTTGTCATTCACTCCTGACCCTGTGAATGGACATTGGGTGGATACGTGGACTTGTGCGTCTATTATCGCTGGAAATTGATTACTTGCGCAACTAATTCTTCATCAAGCTATGCCGCAACTGACTGAGAGTACCAATCTACCTCCCGCACCATTCGTAAGTACTATCTTCAGACTCCCATTCTCGTCTTTTGCCAAGAACGCGTACCCATACTGAGTATCACGTTCTCAACAGACTCAGCCCAACGTAGTCTTCCAAAACACTACGGTCCGTCAAACCCTTCACTTGTCTACCGGTGCGAAACAGATTCGTATCCGAATTTCCAACGCCTTCGGTACGACAGGATTGCCCATCACTGCAGCTACTATTGCTCTCCCTGTGAACAATACTGCAGGTTCGAGCATAATCGTGCCAGCTTCTCTGCAAACTATTACCTTCAGTGGTAATTCCTCCATCCTCATACCTAATGGAGCCTTGGCGGTTTCGGACCCAATAGCTATTTCAGTGAAAGCGCAGTCGATGATCACCGTTACTCTATACTTGGAGCAAGGGCAACAAACGAATGCCATTACGTCTCATCCTGGAAGCCGGACGACTTCGTGGTTCTCACCTGGAAATCACGTCTCTGCTGACGACGTAAATGTCTCGGGAACACAGAGTGCAGCACATTGGTATGTCTGCTTTCATTTTTGTCTATCCAAACTAAACATCAAATACAAGGTTCTTCTTGAGCGCAGTCGAAGCCTGGTCACCATCAGCTATTCGTTCCTTTGTCATAGTCGGAGACAGCATCACAGATGGGCGTGGTAGTACGGACAATCAGAATGATCGGTATGATCAAAGCTTTTCTGGTGTAACCAATACTCACTCACAATTTCATGGACCACAGTTGGCCTGACCAACTTCTTACTCGCACACAAGCTAATAATCAAACAAGCAACATTGCCATCGTGAACCAAGCGGCTGGCGGCAACCGAATCCTTCTTGACGGTCTTGGACCCAGCGTTTTAAGTCGTGTCGAGCGAGACGTTCTCTCTCATCCTGGCGTTGGATTCGTCATGATTTTTGAAGGAGTCAACGATATTGGCACAAGTACGGCCGAGAATGCCAGCGTAGTCGGTGACCAGCTCATCCAAGCCTACAAACAAATCGTCACTCGAGTCCACACAAATGGTTTACCCATCTTTGCAGCGACAATCACTCCATTTTTTGGCAACGCCTACTTTACGCCTGAGCACGAGGCGCAGAGGTTGAGGATGAACGACTTTATTCGGAATAGTGGGTTGTTTGATTCGGTCGTTGACTTTGACAAGGCCATCAGGGATCCAACGAACCCTCAGAGAATTAATCCGCCGTTTGATGTTGGGGATGGATTACATATGAATCCAGCTGGGTACAAAGTGCTGGCGGAGACTTTTGACTTGAGTTTATTTGCACAATTTGCGTCTGGGGTGAGCAGCTTTCAGTGAACCTTGGTTATTAGGTTCGGAAAACCTGGCAGGACACTTTCTGTTATGTATGTAGTATATCTCTTTATACACGCAGTCGGTCAACTCTCAGTCGTGTTCGTAAAGAAGGAATGGAGAATATACATTAGTCTTGCTTGTTAATAACATCCGTCACCTACGCCCGTCGCGTCAACAAACATAGTAATAAAAGTGATTAAAGTATCTCATGAAGTGCGGGTTCCAGCACAAAAACACTCGAAAAGTTTGAAGTCAGATTTCGCCTTGATTTCGCTAACAAAACCCAAGTCGCGAAGATAGCGAGGTGATTAACCTAGCCAAAGCCACCAAACTCCTCATAGAGCAGCATAGTCTATGCAGGGAGCGCTACTGAAATTTTGGGGAGAGGAGCAGATGATTTGGGCATGCTGGAATACTTTGAAGGTTTGGACAGACAGTTTTTTCGAAGTGGTGACCGGCGTGACGTCACGCAGTAGCAAAGTGAGTGCAGGTACTGCACAGTGCACGAAGTTCGAACAGCTGTAGAAGATCCAGAAGTTGCAGGAGTATGGCGTTGCGTGACACTACAGCACTTCACTGGAGCTTTGTGAGCAAATCTGTATTCAAAGTTGAGAAAAAGGTCCACACACAACAGAACAAGGTAAACATTGTTGCGAATTCCTTCTCCAGGGTTATGGCAGGGGTCTGGCGGGAGGGCGAGTTGAAAATCGGCGGTGCTGATCCCCGGACGCTTGACACCACAACGGGCCAGAATGTACATGCATTGTTGGAGTATTTGCAATGGCCTGCTGTTGCTTAGCCCAAGTACTAGAAAACTGTTTGAGATTGTACGTCTGTATGGCTATTTCTGTTACTGGAACCGAAGGGACCATCTGGACCGTTTCCCGATTTCGTGCCCACTTATTAACGTAGCTGCGGCTTGATGCTTGAAGACTTGACTAGTTCTGGGGAAAAGCTTGATTTAATGATTCTTAAGCAAGCCAGAACGACTACAGTGGGCCTTGTATGAAGAGATCTGCAGCATGGATCAGAAAGATAAACGTGTAAGGGAAGAGAGAGCGATCTTGAGAATGAAAACGAAACGAAAAGTAAGAGAGAAAACTTGAAAGCAAGAAAGAGAGAAGGCAAAAAAAGAAGAAAACGTAAAGATAAGGAAACAAACGTACCTGCTCATTCTGTGTCCTGACCCTCCCTCGTACCAGGGTCTACTAGAACGTCATAGTCATCAAACTACGCGCTTCCTCGATTTCCCCAATTACCACTGCCATCTTTTTCATTATCTTCTTCATCTGCACCGACCACGAGAACGTCGACGAAAACGACGACACACTGATCCTTCTCCTCGCATTTCCTGCCCTACAAGACCCAAACTCTACCCCAACCTAACCCTCCCCTTCGTCCACGGTGCTCTTGAGGTCCTCTTGGAGTTTTGGATTCCTTTGGTGATGGTTTATGAGACGGGCGATGGGTATTTGTATGGGAAGAGGAGTGGTAGTCAAAGTAGTAAGTCTGAGTGATAGAGAGGAACGTTCCGGTTCTTTTCCTCTTCCTTTAGCTGCGCCAGTTGCCGCTCTTTCTGGAACTCTCGATCTCTTCCCGAATTCCACAGAGACAATATGCTAGACGCGGAATCGTATGAGAAGGTATGTTGGAGATATAAGAGTGAACGTGCGTAGGGTGATAGGTGTGTTTAGGGTTTTGGATGTCGCTATAATGTGTATTTAAGAGGTGTTGGACATGTTGGAGATGGTGCTGTCGGAGGTAGCGAGGAAAAGATTTGAGGGTGTTGACACAGACGCGGACCTCGGTCTCGGTATGGGAGAAGTGTTGGGTGTTGACGAAGAAGACGCCATTCCTTGAGTGGTGTCTGCATGTCGTGTAGAAAGAATATGACAAAATAGGGAAAGAAACACAAAAAACTCGTTAGCACTACTCTCGAAAACCAGTATAAAGACTTGCCACCATGAGCTTTAGCCCCTTCTCAGCTACCAAACGCCTTATTACCCGACGTCCGTTCTACCATCCAACCACACGAGCCGCATCCTTGGAAATCGCACCAGACGCAGCGTCACATCTCTTATCCTCCCACCACTGAGGCACTGGTGGCTTTGGGTCCCAAATTCTCTCTGTAAGCGACTGCTAGAGTGAGGGTCACGAGGGACACAAGGGAAGATTGGCGACGGTCGTTGGCCCAAACGAGGTGCGGCATGTAGTTATTTATGAGAGAGAAATGTTGAGTGTGAGTTGTGTTATGGGACCACGGGACACGTTGATTAATGTTTGAGGGCGAAAGTGACCGAGGACAGGAAGGGTTAGAGTTGGTGCTAGGGTGGATGGCCATGTCCAGGAATAATTCGGACGAAGACAGAGGCCAACCCATTGTTGAAGTTGCAGAAACAAAAGATTTACATGTTGAAGATAATATGGGCACTGCGATGCTGAGGAAGGCGAGTTTCTTCCACTATGGCTTTATGTATGGAAAGGAAAGACGATCGTTGGTTGCAGGAAGAAGGGAGATCCCACTATATATATATGAGCAATGGAAAGACGAATAAGACTTGCGAAAATGTGCATATGAACGGGTACACACATGCCTGCCCACGCTGACTACCACACGCACCATGAACGACCTAGAATCCCAGCGCGAAATCTCCCCCTCCATTCCAAATATCCTACTGCCAGAAGAGACTCGAAATAACCTAAGTGACGCAGAGAAAGGGCAGGCAGGCATCGGACGGTGTCGATCCTCTGGGAAATCTGCGCCGGCAGCAGATATGGTTGGACACGTGGAAGGAACCGGGGAGGGTAAGTCTGTCTTTCGGATAGATTTGTTGACAATAAATGTTGAGTTTGATTGCAACTGCAGAGTCGAAATCTGACTCGTCTCAATCTGATCCCGCCAGCGTTGCAAGTGTATCCGTGAAGCCAGGATCTGTCGCTCGCGATGCTGGCGGGGATGTCGGAACTAGTGTAGCCTTGCCTCGGTCTACTGGGCATTCCATTCGTTCAAACAGCACGTCTTCCGAGCGTTCCTCAAATGCTCTAGATACTCAGACAGATTCCGAAGGTGAGTATGCTGTTGTTCCTTCGTCTGACTTGCATACTGACTGCTCCGTTAGTCCGTAACGTTATGGAAGAAAATCCAAGTCTAGGGTGAACATTGGTAATTAATTACCTACTTTTCAAAGAAGTGATCTCTCATATGTACGCAGACACCAAGGAAGAGGCTGCTTCCGGTGTACCAGGTGAACCAAAATCTCAAGAGACCAACAAGCGTATGTAGCGCACTGTCTCGTCCTGTTGGTCCCGTACTGAATATTGAATTTTACGTTGCGCACCCCACCGACGGTGCTGAATCCGATCCTGCACCTATACCCCCCGACACTTGCTATGGGCTCTGGAAAAAGTACTGGTGCTCTCAACCAAATATCGACTTTAGTACTGTTGTTAGTCTACTTATCGACTGCGACACCAGGAGAGCATCCCGCCTTACGTTTCGATTCGATACTGAGAGTCCCGAATGGCCAATTTATGTGCGCTCTTGCTACGCGGAGCTATACGATTTTCTCTGCGAGGTTGTGGCAGTTACCAAACCGGAGATTTTGAAGGGCATGCTTGTTACAGGCTCGCCTGGTATAGGTGTGTGTCATTGACTCGATGTCCTTTTCATTGGGCTTTAACTTCAGCTTGACAGGCAATTCATTCTTTCTTTTATATGCATTGATACGGCGCTTGATTGCACGTCAGACTACCGTCTTCCACACGTCAAGCGACGACATTTGGATATTCAATTCGACTGGCGTTTATCATACCCGGAAAGGGGCTCTCCACAAGCTACCAACAGGATTAGGAGCAAGCCGTCCCTGGTATCTTTTTGACGCCAAATACCCCAGTAGCGAATACTGGTCGAGTTGTTTCCT
Source organism: Tetrapyrgos nigripes (assembly GCA_013368315.1). NCBI lineage: Eukaryota > Fungi > Basidiomycota > Agaricomycetes > Agaricales > Campanellaceae > Tetrapyrgos > Tetrapyrgos nigripes. Next base: position 126,213 of record JAACJM010000061.1, read on the forward strand.
CGTATATGCAACGTCTCCAACGGAAGAGTCGTATAAGGAATTTACCAAGCAGAGCGGCCCGGCAAGATGGGTTATGCCTGTGTGGACTGTCAAAGAGTTCCAGGACAGGTGCGTCTGCATCCTTGTGCCTTTCTCCTTGCATTTTTTCAACGAATTGTTGCTCTAGTTATTCTCTGTGGGGCCAAGAATTTGAAGAGGAGTCATTCTTGGTGTGGGGTCCATGTCCACGGGATCATCGTTCCAGTCCCTACGACGATAGCAATATCTCGCGTGCAATTAACGAGATGGCGCGCGCGGGTGACCTCTGGTGAGACAGACTCTCCGAATCACTCGGCATAGCCGATCTTCCACTCTCCCACCGAATTTTCATCATGAAACCGGAGAAGCCAATCAAATCTTACCGTCAAGGTTACAGTACGGCAATCAAGACTAGGAAGATTGAGATGATGTTGATGGAAAAGTACAACATTTCGGAGGGAATTGACATGAAAGCAATGTACAAGCGGTACATCACCTTACCGGGAGCCGGCCGCCTAGGTGGCTGGATATTTGAACGCCATGCCCTCTTGCAGACCAGCTTAACATACAAAGAGAGATCACGCGGCTTGTTGAAGGATACGTTCCCGATGGAGATTATGTTGAACCAGAAAAACCTTGTGTTCAGTGTGCCAAACAAGGCGGAGGCTATCTCGTTTGGTCCTGGTGGAGACCTTCCCCACCCCCTTCAGCACAGGACCCTCACGTTCATCGATAAGATGAAAGATGTGAGGTTTGATGATGACGCCGACATCGACATCAACGAAGGCTATTTTGTTCCAACCGATGTCGGGAACCCACTCTTCGACGCCGTCTTTTTCCAGCTCAACTCCGAACCACCTGTCATGTGGGTGGTGCAAGTGAGCACCGATGCTACCGGCAAACCACCTGGTTCCCGTCAAGACTACCCCGTGTTGGAAGAGACCAAGGAAAGAGCGCAGGAGTGGGTTGACAAGGGGGGATATCTCGTGGACAAGCCGGTGCAGATCAGATTTATGTTTGTAGTGCCGCAAAAAACACAGAAAAGGTTACAGGACATCAGATTTAAGCTCCCTGACCCTGGCGACACAGAGAAGGAGAAGTGGTCTGGTGTTAAAGTTTATGTCCAGTTCGTGGAATTTTAGTTGGGACTCCTTTGTTTTTGTACTACTAGTAGGATACTGTATTTCCTTTCCGCGTCAGACTCTCTTCTCATGTCTCTTCGGAATAAAGAAATTAAAGTTTATTCGCTTTCTCACACCTCTGTTCTACCGTCAAAGAATCTACGCTACTACTGGTACTACATATGCCACAACCTCCTTGTCTTTTCAAACGAAAAACACACTCTTAGATCTCCGCGGGCGTTCAGGAATGGCTTTTTCGCATTTCAAGCGCACCAGATGCGACCCTAGCTGCAAAGTCGTTCTCTTCTCAACTGAGACCGTTATCCTGTCGCTATGGAACGTGTTCCTCCTGTGTATTACTGACCCCGACGCACCACATCTGAATCTTTTCTCTTCCCTGCTACCCGACTCAAGATAGGAATTCCATATCTGCTCTGCCGTCTCCACAGGAATTGCTGCAAAATCATTTCTTGCCTGGGTCTTGAAGATGTCTGTCCACACCGATGACTTGTGGAAACCAAGGATGACGGCGAACGAACGGCTTATGGATCTAAGCTGAGGGTCGAGGAGTGTATATTCGAGGACGCGGAACGCATATGGACCACTGACATCCATGGACAGATAGATTTGCTCTCCGCACTCCTTATGGAAGAAATCTAGAGGAAAGACCTGACGAAGTGAAAGCTGGTAGATTCCCAGTGTTCCGGTCGCAGGAACCATGAACCCGCAAGATGGTGGCCGTAACTCCTTCATCACAACCATGGCATCGGGTTTTCTTTCGCAGTCGATGTAACCTATCTCAAGGGTCGTTTCAGAGCGGTTCCCGGTCTTCTGGGTAGCCAAGGACACCAACCCTCCACTCCTCAGACGCGTCAACACCCTATCAGCGCGATCTTTTAACCCTGTATTCCCAAACACGTCCTGGAGGTCGTCAGAAGTCTCCAAGTGAACATCCGTCACGATCCTAGAAAATGGAATGCGATTCGTGATCCCCATCAAGACGGAAAATTCTTCCCCACTACTCTGAGCTTGGTACGTCAACGATATAATATCGCTCAACGAAGAGGAAGTCGCAACACGTTTGCTCTTCTCATCAAAGGAGCCAGGGTCAGAGTATTTGCTTACACACCGACGGAAGGTGAAGCAACTCTGGGCCGATGGAAGTAGTTTGACGTCAAATACTGGAAACATTCCAGCATCCCAAGACTGTCTCTGCACCTTTCGCTTTCGCTGAACCGCGTTCTCCTTCACGACGAGCTTCTGCATGTAGCCACGGTCTGGAGGAAGACTCTCCAAAGCCAACTCGTCTGGGTGGCAGCGAATGTAGCGCTGGCCAGCTGTCTTTTGAAGATAGACAGAAATATACTGTCCATTCCTCTCCGACTGACAATGCAACGACGCAGCGAACGTCTCTTCGTCTCCAGAGTCGCAAGAAGTCGGGATAAGGGGAAGATGAATGTGTAGTCCATTATTCGCAAACGAATAAGATGACTTGTCCCCAATCGCATCTGCCTTCGAAGGACCCACTTCGCTGGACATTCTAAACTCGAAAGGCGACCGTGCAAATAACCCTCTGGGTTCACTTTCCCCAAAAGGCGCAATCCAAGCAAAAATACTGCGATCATCAGAGATCTTGATGATCTCTTGCTGAAGTCGCATGAACGCCTTTGCACCTCCCTCCCCATACAACGGCGGCATACTAACTCCAAAAATCCCCATCAAACAATACGCCTGATCTTCGGGCCTTGTTGTCTGCCTCCGTGCAGCCCAGGACATCTTCTTCGCTATACTGACGTGCTCTATAACTCCATCTTCCAGTACCGAGATAGGGATGGAAGTAATCGCAGAGATAGCGTCGCGCAAACTCCATTTGGTACCAATTTCCTCCCAATGTTTATCCAAAAACACTACATGAGAGGGTGCGAGTAATTCCTGGAGTGTCCAACCCCGAGTGAACCATCTGCTCCGTCTAAACCCCGATTCAGCGTCCCTAGGATCCTCGTTGCTTCGGGCATCAGGTAAATAGGCATAGCAGACTTCAGAGTCGTCGTAGAAGGAGTACATAGAGTTGAGAGCTTCCGAGAGCTCTGCGCTGCTATCCTTGTTGATGCAACAAGAGTCGATCCAGATCCAGTCGAATTTGTACCTGCGAGCGTATGTACAGGCTTTTTCGACCTTGTGGAAGCCTGTCATGCGTCTAGCTATCTTGAGATTCTGCATGTCTTGGAAGGTTACTTCTCCGTCCTCCCATGTGTGAGAGAGGATCGCATAGGGAGGGATATCTGTATAGAATTCTTCAAGACGGAGAGTGGACGTATGTAGCAGCCGCATGTTTCTGGTTGGACCTAGATGTGGTCAGGACGAGAAAAATTTGCTGAGAACAAGAACACTCACTTGTTACAATAGATAAGACTCAAGAAGGCTGCAAGGCCCTTCAGATTCCTATCCCAAAATTCCAGGCTTTTTAGCTGTTCGACAAGAACTAGCTGCTGTGCATCGTCTATATAATGAACGTAAGAAAAGGCGACATGACCTTGATGTGTTCCTGGTCTTGAATGAAACGATTGAAGGCAGTACTTGTCAAAAGGTCATTTGATAGTCATAGCTGTACTACTAGTAGCATGAGGCACCTGTGATATACTGATCACCAAGATAAATCAGTCTCCTCTAGATAGACTACTGAAGAAGAAACGAGACAGGCATATATGAGTAAGGAAACACCCCGTAACCATCTTGTCGCAGATGATCAAAAACTTTGACGGCGTTTTCAGCATTTGCAACCATTACTGAGGGGCACTCGGGAGGAGTCAGAAGGATCAACTTTGGAGTGCAGCGACGAGATTAAGATGGCAGTACTTCGTCCTTGAACAGTGTCGTTCCGGCGAGCTGCCTTTGACGGAAGATGATATTCAACTTATCGCGGCTTCTAGGCTGAGAAACTCAGGCTATGGCATTGCAGCGCAGACGACAATGTCAGTGGAATGTTTGAAACTTTGATATGGGAGGAGAGACTAAGTCAGATCTTTGTCCTAGTCCAGGTTAATACACTCCTCCCTCCATTATGCTGATTTATGCACGTTTCAAAGAATTGGGAATCTCAGAGGCTTTACGTCTCGTCTCTGGTGAAAAGTTGTCGAATGATCTGGCACTCTGACTGTTCTGACTTCACAGCACTGAGCGTCCGGTAATAGTATGGGTCAATACTGTAATGAGCGGAACTAGTTCAGGTCCTACACAAGTCGATAGATATACATCACAAATCGAGAAAAACAAATCCGAAGGATATCACTCATCTAATACATCCGAATCCATCATACTACCCATAGCCCACTCTTCAGCCACCCAGAACCAGTCCCAGAAGTCCACTACCAGCCCATACCTTCCCAATGCAGCTAACGCAATCCCTAATGCTTCATCCCCTCCACGACAGGCCAAACTATCAACAATCCCAACAATGCCCCAACCACTACAACCAACGTCGTCAAATTTGAGATACCCCTCAACGATAACTTCAAAGGAGGACTCGGCTCCGTGATAATCTCTTGTCTGTTTCGGTGCCTATCCTCTAAACTGGACATCAACTGCGAAAGCGGTAACTGCAATTCACGACAAGGAGGATTAGCCTTCCAAACCCGAGAAACCAACGGATCACTGAACCAATCTTCGTCGTCTTCGTCTTCAGCACCGGGATCGTCTTCGTCAGGGTCATAGACATACGCAATGAATCCACCGCCTAGAGCAATTCCATTCGGGATAAAGGAAGGGGAGGGCGCGCCCGGTTGCTTGGGTGAGAATTGTAATCGTGTCATCATTGGAGGGGTTGCAAACGGTCCCAGACCAGGTGAGGAAGAAGGCGAATAGGAGGAACATTTGGAGAGTTTGTCCCCGGGATACATTGAATGATTTAATCCCATGCCCGGAGAAAGTGTTGCATCGGTATTGATGGAGTAGGCTGTGGATGAACCAGAGTGGGAGCGTTCGCAGATGGTAGGCTCGACATAGGCGTACTGAGAGAGAATGTGCGAACAGAAGCGGGAGTTGAGGTCGGAGACGGGGTATATTGTGGGTTGTGGCGCTTTGAGGGCTTCTGCGGTAGAATGGTTCGTGTTTGGTAACCTGGTTGAAGACGCTTCAGGAAGAGCTAGGCGGTACAGTATCATGGAACCACGAGGAATTGAAGGGTTTTGATACAACGACCTGGGCTGATGGGCATCCGAGTGAGATGTTTCTTGGCTTGAAAAAATATTCGGGCGAGAGATTTTATACTGGCTCGAGGATGACTGGGTGACTTGAGGCGGCATTTCGTGATGGTCAGAGTTTACTGCAAGACGATGTCAGAACGCAAAGACGCCATACACACAGGTCCTTCAACTTACGATATGCAGGTTCTTTATATGACATCTCGCCCTGGCAGGAGTTCCGAGACGTATAGGGCGACGAATCCGAAGTGTTTAGTCTGGGCGGCCTCAGCATTGACGGGGACGATACAGACGAAATAGACGACTGAGAGCAAGATCGCTGGAGTCTCTGATAATCGTTTGTATGACGCCCTTCTGGTATGGGCAGACTCCTGGTATTGGTACGCAAAGGAGCTAGCAGTTCCATCTGTTCGTCGATTTGAGCCGTTCTTGACCAGGACGTCGTGCTCCTTTGCGATTTCCATTCTGCTTCACCGTATCCTGAGTTCACGTGCATCAAGTTCATATGGAGAAGATCGCTAAAGAGATGAGAGCCTGAGACGAGAGTGGGAGGAGTGTATTACCCGGGCTAGGACAAACCAAATCAGCTGACCAATTTCGCTTACGTGGCTCTGAGTCTCTTCCTCTCGTGCATGGGCTGGTTCATACCCCTGCTACTTGTGCTGCTTGTGCTGCTTGGTCTCTACATTTGGTCCAATGATAGAGCTCTGCGATCTATACCCAAACGTGCACTAGAAGTCTCTCCGACTAGACTGACGCCTGAGGATGTCCTAGTCACTGCGAAGAGGTTGTCCAGCAGCCGACCTATGTCTGTAGACGACCAAATACCACCCAAGACTGGGAGGAGATATATCGTTATAGGAGGGGCTGGATTTCTAGGAGGATGGATTGTCATTCAGCTCCTTAAACGAGGAGAGAACCCGAAGAACATACGAGTATTGGACATTCGTCCGCCTTCGCGAATGGATTTGAAGGAAGGGAAGGCAAAAGACGTAGACTTTATGAAGGTTGACATTTCTGATGCTCAAGCCGTTCAGAAAGCATTTGACGCTCCCTGGCCCTCCGACGCATCTTCCATATCCCCTGTCACAGTTTTCCATACTGCAGCCAATATTCGGTTCTACGAACGCGCCATTCATTTCGTTCCGAGATCTGCCAGGGTCAACATATCGGGAACTCAGAATATCCTGAATTCAGCACGGTCTATCGGCGTTTCCACCCTTGTATACACGTCTTCGGGTTCGATTGGGATCTTCAGCTCGCGTTACCTGCTTTGGCCTTGGCAACGTGAGCCAGAGCATTTCGTGCACTTCATCAATGACGAAGATAGTCGTCTTCCCAAATGCCACGCCGACTTCTTTTCCAATTATGCTTACACAAAGATGCAGGCCGAGACACTGGTGCGGAAAGCAGACAGGTCGTCCTCTGGCAATGGAGTATTACGCACGGGATGTATCAGGCCAGGGAACGGGATATTTGGTCCCGGAGGCGACATGCTTTGCGGTGCTTACCTCGTCCGCCAAACCAACCCAACGTGGATTGGAAACATTGTCTCCCATTATGTTTACGTGGAAAACGGCGCTCTAGCGCATCTGCTCTACGAACGGAGACTGATTGATCTCGAGGCACCCACATCCGGGACAGATGGTAGCAAATGCCCAGATATTGGAGGTCAAGCATTCACTATTGCTGACCCTGGTCCACCTCCTACAAATGGCGACGTCTACACCATCCTAGCCACTCTGACCGACGGGGAGACCCACTTTCCCAGCCTCTCACCCACGTTTATGCTCTTGCTCGCCTACCTCATCGAAGCATACTACATTACGCGAGAATTCATCCTATCCTTCATACCAAAAATCGGCACTCTCATCCCACCTATAAACGGCGACCTCGTCAATCTCCAACCCTCGTTATGGAATCTCGTTATGACCCATCTCATTTTCGATGACTCGAGAGCGCGCCTACCGCCTGAAAAGGGCGGGCTTGGGTATAGAGGTGCATGGACTACGGAGGAAGGGCTGCATAAGACGGTGCAAGAACATTACGCGAGGGCAGATCCGTCGCATAGGTCAGGTTCTGCTGGGGTGAGCTTTGGGTTTGGACTGGTTAGAGCACAGAGGGGTGTTGGGAAGGTTGGGGACAAGGTTAAGAGGAGGACAGGGGTAAACCCAATTGAGGTGTTGGGGAGTGAGGCAGCGAATGGAAGTCCTAGGAAGTAGGCAGGCGACCTTTTGCCTTTTGCTGCCGCCTTTAAGAGGGCTAGGGACTGTGTAGAAGATTGACTTTGTTGTACTTGGTGTATGTATCTGTGTACAGAAAGATGTTGTGCTTTGATAGACTAGTCCTTTCACAAATGGTAGTCTTCCGCAAAAATTGCAGCGGCTGTCCACTTTGTCACAATGTCACAGATTGTCACGCGTCCTTGAGCCACGTCGTACACGTCCAATCCATACCCTATCATTGTCTTCTTCAATCATGGTACGCTCCTTCCTCATCATCTAGCACCGCGAGCTCAGGCTTCCTTCAATGCTTACAGGCACCGGCAACCGTATCGGATTCGGTACCCATCGAGACCGCACATGAAGATATGATTGTACGTGGTTGGACTACCTAGCGTGCGGACTGTAGACCTGTATTCATTGGATTATACTATGCTGCAGCATGATGCCCAACTGGACTATTATGGAAAGCGACTTGCAACTTGTTCGTCAGACAGGAACGTCAAGGTGTTCGACGTTTTAGAAGGAGATGCGCAAAAGACTACTGGCGGGCATACTTTGAAAGGGTACGCGCTTTCGACTTTTCAATGCGAAGGATGTATGCTGACTGACTCGCTCACTTTTTCTGTAATCCCTTCTCTGCGACTCGTACCCTGGGCTCAAAAAAAAACAGACACACAGGTCCAGTCTGGCAAGTTGCTTGGGCACACCCAAAATTCGGTCATATACTGGCGTCTTGCTCTTATGATGGCAAGGTGTTGATTTGGAAGGAACAGCAGGGACAGGGCTGGACAAAAGTTGGAGAGCACACTCTTCATACTGCTTCAGGTGCGTCACTTTTGCATTCGACCTTTTAACTCGCCTTTTCTGATTTCGGTTACAGTCAACTCGGTCTCCTGGGCACCCCATGAACTTGGAGCCATGCTGGCATGCGCTTCATCTGACGGCAAAATTTCCGTCCTCACTTTCAAAGGTGCGTTGACCATTAATCGTATTTATCGCTCCTCATCATTAAATTCATACATAGACGACGGCAGCTGGACCGCTGACATCTTCAATGGCCACGCCATTGGCTGCAACGCCGTCTCCTGGGCTCCCGCCGTCATCCCAGGTTCCCTCATCACTCCCCAATCCCAATCTCAAACCGCTCCCTCACAGGGACCCAACCAAACTAGCTCTATCAAACGTTTCGCCAGCGCAGGCTGTGACAACCTCGTCAAAATCTGGGGATATCGCGAAGACTCTCAATCCTGGGTCGAGGAAGAAACACTCGAAGGACACACAGACTGGGTTAGGGATGTTGCTTGGGCACCAAACATTGGGTTGCCTAGGAGTTATATTGCTACTGCTTCGCAGGATAAGACGGTCTTAATTTGGACGAAGGAGAGTGCGACTGCGCCTTGGGTTAAGACGGCGTTGGATCCGAGCTCTGCGTTAGCTTCGCCTGTTGCGGGTGCGACTATGGCCTCAGCTGTTGCTAATGCGCCTGCTGGAAAATTCCCTGATGTAGTTTGGAGAGTGTCATGGAGTTTGGCGGGTAACTTGCTAGCTGTTAGCTGTGGTGATGGAAAGGTGACGCTTTGGAAAGAGAATTTGAAGGGAGTTTGGGAGTGCGTTAGCGATATGAACAGTTGATCGTGTAAACTAAGTACATAATGGTGGACGGTTTGATTCTTTCTCTTGTGTCTCTGGTAATATTATCACATAGCCAAGTGTCTTTGAAGTGGGCCATCTGCACCATAGACTACTTAAAAGAGAATGGTTTCGCATTAGGAAATTACTCTAATGGTCGACAGTTTGATTTTTCTCTTGCGTCTCTGGTAATATTATCAGATAGCCAAGTGTCGTGCACCATAGACTAGAAGAGAATGGTTTCGCATTAGGAAATTACTCTACGTAAATACAACAGTCTGCCTAAGGGCTAAGGTTGAGTCTATGTACAGCCGCGGAAAACCTATGAAGAGAATTGCTATGCGAATGAAGAGAGAAAAAGTCCAACAGAGTCCCATGTAAAGAGAGAGATGTAAAAGAGAGATTTAAGTTAGGTTTAAAAGCTAATCAAGCTCAAGTACAGCGATAATAAGGTGAATAGAAACCCTCAGAAGGTAGGAGATGGGCTAGACCATAGGCAATTAAAGTGGAATAGTGACAGGTCCAACACCCGGTTGCGTGAAACCTGGCAGATCAGGCCAGTTGCCCAACTGCGAAGGATCCCCACCGATACGGACCCAACTCGAGTGAGAAGGGGTACCGGAAGCGTCAAGAATGAAAAGCTGGTGCCAACCAGGGGGGGAGACATTGGTGTTGGGAGGTGCAGTGACGGTACATGACGATCCGGAACAGCTGAACTGAGGGAAGATAGTGCGTGCACCCATCGAGTTGCCGTGCGTACTTGATACCGCTGTTAAGGTCATCTCAGCAACTGAGTTGGTAGATGCAAAAATAGGAGGACTCACCACCAACAAGAGAAACCCGGACACCAGAGATACTACCGCTGAACACCTTGACGTTGCTGATTGTGACCCGTTGTCCATATGTCCAGTCATGGTTAGAGATGTTGAAAGTGGGTTGACGGATCCCTTTGTTGAGATAAGGAGGGATGTAGCGCTCTATTCTCGTTTCCTCGTCAAACCCTGGAGTTTGCGGATCTGATCCGGAAATTAGGACACTTCCATCAGGGAGAAGGATAGCCTCGGAGTGGTACATCCTAGGAACGATGGTGTTATTCAAGATGGAGATCCTTTGGCCCACAGGTAACGTAGGGTCGTAGAGCAAGGCATTCAGGTTCGGGTCGTTAGCTAGACCAAAGCCAGCAACGCCTTCTTGTGCGCCGTTCATAATCATGAATGTTCCATCCGGTAAGGGGACCATACAAGCCATGACTCGTCGGGAAGGCTAGAAGAAAACGCTGAGTTAGCGTTGGACATGTTGAGAGAAAGGAAGTCATACCATTCGCTCAATCGTCCAAGTAGCGTTGGGAGCTTCAGGGGATATCGACACACAGTTATCGCTGACGGATGCTGGTTCAAAAAGTGAGTGTGATACGTTTCTCAGCAAGCACCGTGCGCACCTGGCCCTGGAGTAGATCCTCCACAAATCAACACTCGTAGAGGGTCGGTGTACGGGGCGTGTTGAGGGAATAAAACCATAGCGCCCTCTAAGGGATATGTACGACCAGCGAGGACTAAAAAAAAGGGTCAGAAAATGCAAGCTGCGCCAAAACTGGGAACTTACAGTTGTTGACGTTTCCGGGCATGTTGGGCAATGATGTAATAGTGTCAAAAGTAACCGGGTTCAGAATACGAGCCTCGTTATAATAGGCTGACAGTGTTCCCTGTCAGTAACTGGGGAGCCTTCGAAATCCAAAATAAGAGACATACCAATGAAGACATTGCCACTCGGAAGTACAGTGACGAATGGATACAAGTTGTTGGGGTCTGTACGCTGCAGCCAGTCGAGATCTATGACTGTGTCGCCTCCATCAGGTTTGGGCAAGATCTCCATATTGGCCTGAGGTTTGTCGTTGGAACCGATTTCACCACCGATGACCAGGATAGAGCCATTAGCAAGGATTGCAGCAGTAGGATACCATCTCATGCGCTGAAGACAGAGTCAATATTCGGCAAATGACCAATGTTTAGGCAGTCTTACCTGTAACTTCAGCAGGTCGCCGTCTTCTTCCCAATCGTTGGTGCCGTTAACACCAGCAGACCCGTCGGGGGTGTAAAGCCGTACACCGAATGTTGAGTCAAGTGACCAGCCTAGAAGTAGCTCAGAACTTGACCGTTGCACGATGGCATGGAGATAGCTTACCTCCAACATTAATCTGGCGTCCAGCACGATCGGGGAGAATGATGCTTCCCGAACAGAAGACATCTGTCTTTGTGTGCATTTCTCGCCATTCCTTCGAGAAGTCACCAACAAGGCTCAAGTCCAATTCATAGGCTCCAGTGGAGTTCGGGAACCTGAGGGTACAAAGTTTCAGACTCCGAATGCATGAGTTTACCATTGAAATAACTTACACGCTTGTTCCATGCTTTTCAAGGAAAGCAACTTTGTTGTTGACTCCGAGGGTTGCAAGTAAAGGTGCAACAAGCCTGTAATAGGAACAAAGGTGTTAGTAACCTTCTCCACGTATCAGGGAGCGCGAAGACCTACCCAGGTACTAGAGGAAGGGGCGTGAATAAAACTATCATCGAACATGCATCAAGCGAAAAACCTACCAAAGAACTAAATAGCAGAACGTGGTCAGTAGAATGAACGACAACGAGAAGAAGCCAAGACCTACTTCATATCGTCCAATATTTTGGGGAGTATGCCAGACGTTCAGAGCGCCCTTCCATGTGTATGTGGTCAACCTCTGGCCTCCACCGCAGATGTGAATAGGGTCGCCGGGGCACTCGATGTCACACTCGCTATCAGGTCGAAGAGTTGCTCCATTCGTGGTGAGGTCCTCAATATCTCCGCAGTCTAAATGAAAAGAAGTAAAATTTTGCCTCGTCAAAGAAGGACCCACGTCGACTCACAGCATTCTTGGCCAAACTCTACTCCAGAGGCGCTGTAACCAAATGCAGCACATTGATTCATGCAGGCTTCTGCCGTATTATTTCCTTCCCAGATAATTTGCCATGGAAGAACGCGGACACCACCAGCGACGTCTCTGGATGAATGAAAAAGTTGATAATGTGAGCCTAACGCTAACTGTAGCCAAGAGTGAGCCTCACGTGAAGCATCCTGCATAAGACCAGTTACCGGGAAGACTGGTGTTCTGAACTACAGGGATAGGTAACGAGGTAATATTCTTCGTAGTGGAATAGACGGAAACACGATTTGGTCCGCCGCAAGCTTCACTGAGACAATATTCAGACTGATGTGTCACAACAACATTGAATGACGTACGTCGAGTTGCCAGCGCAAGCCATGTTACAATCCGTCGCCGAGGCATTGGTAGCACCATTGACCAATCGGTCCCCACAATCTGCGTCCCGTAGAAAGAAAGTCTTGGTCAGTCTTCCCGTTAATCAGCGGAGCAGATCGAAAACAAACAGCATTCGTCCTATCAAAAAAGAGATCAGTCGTAAGACCAGACACAGGTGGAAAACAAAACATACAGCAAACTCCATTCCAGCCAACGAAAAGTTCTGACTATCACACGTCGCGATACATGATTCGACTGTGAGCTTAGGATCGCCTGCCAGTCCATTTTCGATGATTCGGCCATTCGCATTGTCACTAACGCAAAAGAAGCCGTTAATTGAGCAATGTCATTCCATATGTTTGAAATACTCACACGAAACAACCGGCATAAGCCCAGGTTCCCGGAAGACCAGAAGTTACCGGAAAGACGGGAGCCCCATTATTACCTCCACCTCCTCCACCAGCTGAGACGGGTGGGAGGTCGGTACCAGTGTAATTGTAAAGGTTCAGACGATTAGGTCCACCACAGAATTCGGAACTATTGCCAGAGCAAACCATGTTGCAATCAGTGAGAGTACTTTGAACACCGCCCGTATTGATTTTGGTGTCACAATCTGTAAAGGAAATTGTCGTATTAACATTCATCATGTCGTGAAGACTGACATATCAAGCTAACACTTACAGCACTCATCAGCGAATTCGGTTCCGGAAAACTGGAATCCTGCGTTAAAGCAAGCCGTGGTACATGCCTCGATGGTATTGCTCGCCAAGTTCATCTCGTGCATAAGAGTCCGGCCAGCGCCATTCACACCGTCACTGAGATAATAACGAAATGAGTACTCGTTATAAGCTCTGGCATTGATGGAAGACACACGTAAAACAACCCAGCGAAACCCAATTGCCAACTCGTGCAATAGTTTGAGGAGGGGGAGGAGGCATCTTGCCGCTCGAAAATATATTCAGACGACCTCCAGCTCCACATAGCTCGTTCCTGTTTCCAGTACAAGCCACGTTACATTGTGAAGCAGTTGTGTTAGTACCTCCGTTCTGCAGGGCATTTCCACAATCTGCATCATCAAATTTGATCAATTCATCATTTGGAATAGCAGACATATGTGGGATTCGGCAGTTGGATATAGGACTTTGACGTGTTTATAGATACTCACAGCACTCTTGACCAAATTCAGTTCCAGCGAAGACAAATTCTTGAGAGTCACAGAAGTTTATGCAGTTCTCCGCGGTCATGTTGGTGCTGCTTGTGAACGTAGGACCGGTCAGAGTACGACCATTGACAAGATCCCTGTGAAGAAAGCTTGAGATTGTGTAGAAGCGCATGGGAGGAAGGACGCCTACGTGAAGCATCCTAGAGAAGTCCAGTTTCCAGGAAGATGCGTTGGAACAGACTGACGACGGTGGCGAAGAGAAGAATGAACGTGAGTATTTGCTTGTGAAAACTATGAAATAGAGGTCAACAATTTGAAGCCTAAAGAGAACAAAACACTCACAGGAGCAAAAGAAAGAAGCAGAGCCACTGAGTGGAAGGTAAGGATAGCCATCCCAGTGGAGGAAAGAGCTAATGAGCTGGAATAATACAACACGTCGAGCTTTTATAGTCCAAGCAAACCGCTAACGGAAAACCGCCGCTGATCGTATGTGAAGGACAAATCTCAAGGGGTGGGTCGACAGTTGCCTGATGAACCATTTTGGATCTGGGCCGTCATCAAAGTGTACCTTCTCAGCTTTTTTAGAACTTGGTCCGATTATGCACGAGGATTTGCACCAACCCAAAGGTACTTACCTCCGTCCAGCGTCCGTTCCTTGTTCTAAACTTCTATTCATTTGCATTCAGATTCCAGGTCCGAGAAGGAACCACCGAGAGAGATAAAGTTGCATGCTCTAGTAATTAAAAGAAATTGTCATGTAAGGCAGAGGTTAGCGGATGTCTAGTCTAAGAACATACGGCGTATCGCTGGACCCAACACAAAGTCTCGTAAGATGGGATATGGTGATAGCTGGTAGTTCCGATAATTGAACCGCCGCAAGGAATATGCGCTTCCAGAACGGTACAGACGTCGAAAGGTGGCAAGAGATCCGGGTAAAACGCATTATTGTCAAGATGTGCAGACGGGTCGGCTTCATCTATGCAGAACAAGCAGAAACCGAATTCGGGCTAAATCCGGAGGTATGTTGGGAATGACTGCAATTGTATACATGTTTTCAAGGTACCCCAACATTGACATCTGGTGGGCCGACAACACAGGTTTCAAAGATTTGTTGGACTGTCAGCTGTCCAACGATCTGCCCTGGTGATAAGTTTGTGGTGGTTTCTTTTCAGAGAGAAGAAAGGCGGCTGGATTTTGGGGTCCTAGACGGCGTGTATGCATGCATTACAAGAAAGAACAGTAATGGAGAAAGAACTAAACAAAAAATGGCTGTCGCCGACACGTGGCGTAGGTTTGTCGCGTGGGAAAGCTTAAGCGCTGGGAAAGGAAGTAACACCCAGCGTGTTTTCTACTGCAACCACCAGAACATGGCCAGGACTGCTTCTAGAGTGCTAGCCGTCAAGGAACAGTTCCCTCAGATACATGATCGGCCGCCGAAAGATTCACTATTTGCTTGACTGCAACCATTGTTGAACAGGCGAACTTAACTACCGCTTCAAAGTTGATCAAGAACGCTCGAGCTCTTGCAAATGTTGGACAGATAGATCAAATGGATCAACGTCGGGAGAGGTCTGACATGACCATGCTCTTAACCACATAATTAAAAAATCGCATGAATCTATCTGGCATATTCATTAGAGGTCGACCGCCGCATCTGACTTTGTACTACATAGGAATTGAAAATTCCAGACCGGCTCGCCTAATGCACAACTCTTGGCGGAATTCCTCAGGCCAATACCGGAAGCTCTGACATAGTCTAGGACAGGTACATACCGCTTAGTACTGACCAGGTACATCACAAACATCAACAATATGGGAATGAATGGCTTCGTCCACCCAGGTCGGAGGACGAGGCTCGGACTCTAGGGGATTCTAAATGAAAAAGAACAAGGAAGGGCAAGGAGTGACTCAAAGAAGACTGTAGGCCGAGATCTCGAAGAATCAAGGATTGGGACGGTTTACTCAGGCTACGGTTGATTCCTTCAAGCCTTGTTCCAAGAAAAGATGTAGTTCCCAAACGTGAAGTCATCGCCAGCGAGATGATAACAATAGATGTCCTCAAGATGTCCTGGACCTTTCACCAGTGGCAAGAATAGCTTCACACAAGACACGCACTCACAACGAGACTTCTAACCCGTATTTTTAGAAGTTTTCTTTAACCTTCCGTTCAGAATCCAAGTTAGAAACATCGCCTTCGTCTAAACTTGACCGCGTCATCTATGACCCGGGAACACCCAGGCACTGACATGCAGCCGGGATGCAATGATTTGTTCCAAGCTCTTGGCTATTATGGTGGCGAGAGCTAATTTTGACCTGTTATCTACAAGCGCTGGCGCCCTAACTCCCCAAGGTCGGGCCAGCTTGATAACCCATCTCAGCTTCCTCCGACCCAGAAGCACCTCTAAACGAACACTAAAATCGAAGCTTGAGAGGATGAGAACAGCTTAACGTCCAAGTCGACTTCGACGTAAATCAGTGACAGCGACGCTCATAATACCGCCTCCCGACGATCATGGAACAGATCCTTACACTATCCCCCATTGGTAGGTTGGATCGACAGTGTACGTGTGCGGCGCTGCTACACGCTGGTGAGCATTCAAGCTCACTGCCGAGAAGTGCTACTAGTACGGATCTCAGTATCCCACTACATAGCTGGCTTCAAGTGCTTAAGGCGAAGTACCGTGAAGGGTCGGAACTTGTAGTACCGAACCGAGTAAAGAGGTTGACAAACGCGTTTAGGGGTCTTCATAAAACATAGTCTAGTAGGATGCTTGTATGTTCCAAAGTTTAACATTAAACGATAACAACGGGCTTGAGAAAATGATCAATAAGAAAACATTCAAACGTAGACATCTATTGACCGCAAGGGTTGACCACATTAAGCTTGAGGTCCTGAAGTGCGGAGGCGAAATAGCTTGTAACTAGCAGTATGGTCCTATGGAGCTATGAGCTGAAGCCATCTCACGCATTTGAGTCCTCTCCCTCAGCCACTTCAAGTTTCTCACTGTCAAAAAGTCTGTGGTGGCGTGTGTTTCAACCCGGAGTCGCAATAACTATACTGTTGCACATTCCAAGTGCAGTTCGAACCGTACCTCACCGCATGTGCTGAATACAGTACAGTATACGAGCTGTGAACCCGACCGTAATAGCAGGTGCGAACGATAGTGAGTCACCGTGCCTTCAACACTGGTTCTAAAAGCTCGTACGTATATGCATGCACGCTGGTCCATTCTGAGACCGTTGGTAACTTCCCAGCTTTCGCCGTGTCACCATCACTGGTAGTATAACTTTGCAGTAGACATGAAGTCCGCGAAGTTCATGTACGGAGAGGTCGTACTGACCCATAACCTCGGACGTTCAACATCTCATTGAATATTACGTTCCACAAAGTGGATGATCATAAATAATGGTACTGGTGTCGTTGCTATTTGAGATTTTTTGCCAGTGATCTAGCCCTTCTCTTCAAATCAAACTCTGCGTCTCTGGCAATAGTCTCTTTCAGAGAGATGTCCCGCAGAGTCTTTCGGATAATTGATGACTACGCGTGCGTAATTCAATCAATGGTCAGAAAACACCGATGAATTAAGAGTCGTAAGACTTACTCCGAGGAATCGCTCTGTCGTTCGATTGTACCATTCAATTTCTGTGAGGACTTCGTCGATAATCCCCGCATTCTGCGAGATGACGATGGCATGAGTGACGCTTTAACGAAGCAAACATTTACTGACCTCTGCGTCTATATCCCGCTTCCCCAGTAAAGTGTCTGTCAGCGCTGCTCCCCAATTCTTCACCATGTCTGCCGCAGCTCGTGTGTTCTGAATGATTGGTTTATTATCCAGGATCAGAGGCTTCCTTGCATTCCTCACGTCCACAGTGATTCCTCCGCTTCCTTCCCTTCCTACTTCCCTCCAGCTACTATTTCTGTTCAAACTGTAAACGGGTGGATGGTTATGTCCATGTTCAGGGAACCATAGGAATACCTGTCTCAACCTCGAGGCCTCTCCATCGGGATCTGTCATTCGGAACTCCTCACTTCCTCCCAGAATCCTTGAGTTCAGCATAGCTTGCAGAGTATCCAAATCAAAAAACCCGATTTCCGTACAGCTTGAACGACTTCAAGTGTGGTAATACCGGGTTTAACATAGGCATCCTTGCTCCAGTTCCTCTAGTCATATTCCTCCACAAATCGTTCCAAACCCAACCTCTCATCTCCAGCATGTCCAATTCCGGCATTTGGCGGAATAGACGAATGAGAGTATGATCCATCATAGGAAATTTGAAGAGTTTGAGGCGCTTCACGCAACATGCGGAACGGATGATTAGGGAGATGACGTGGTCCACGGCTCGAGTCGACTCTAATCCGAGAAGAGTCAGGTCGTTCAGGGAAGTGAGAACCAAATAATCGAGGAGCTGGGGGCCTGCTTCACTCAAGTGAAGCGAAAAGGTCCGTAGTTGGGGCATCGCGATAATAGTGGATTTCGAGTATGGCAAGGGAAGGTCCATGTTGGATTCAGAAGACATCATACTCCGCGTATCTACGGGGATTGGTGACGTGCCGATCTCCCCGAAATGACAATGAACAAGGTTGTTGGCTGAGTTGATTAAAATGCCCAAGGCAGTGTGTATATCGCAAGAGGCAAGTTCTAGTTCTCGGAGTTGAGACCAAGGGAATGTTATGGGCGTCTTCAAGATCGAATTCGGACGAGTTTGTAAAGAGGAGTAAGAAGCCAGGACGGTTCTACGTTCATCATATTTAGAATCGTCGTCTTTAACGACGACAGCAGCTGGGTCTGGGTCTGGGGCCTTTTCGGTGTGTCCTATGATACCGACACTGCTTAAAAATGCAACGGCGAGTAGTGTTGCTTCAAGACGAGGGTAAGGACCTCAAATCAAACGAGCACTTGCTCAACTCACCAGCCATTCCCAGAGCGAAATTTGTCCATGCAGCGGCTTGATAGGCTCGAAGCTGCACATCTCTGGGGAGATTACGACCACTTGCATCTGTCACTTCCAGCCCCCGACTCGCCGCAAGCTGAGACAAAACTCGGTTAAAAACGACAGTGGACACAGTCACCCCGGCTGAACTTCCGATCTATGAAGAGGCGAAGGGGCATCAAGATTCCAATGTCAGCGAACTACTCGGCCGTAACTTTAAGATAAACAGGCAAAACAGGTGACTGACGTACTTGGGTCATCTCCTGGAACACTGCCCCAGCGACACTTTGTTCATATTGGGCGCTGACATGCGCAATAAAAAGTGTTCCTGATGCGAACACGAAATCTGCTCCAAAAACAGATAAACAAGCTGATGGAAAGCCATATGCCCAGTAAGGTGCATCTGGATTAATGATGGCGAAAAAGAGAGAAGCTGCTCCAGTCAATCCAGTCCCAGCCGCTGTATAAAAGTTAGACATCAAGGACGGAAGAAATCATCGGAAAGTCATACCAATGAGCACGACCAACGGCCATCTACCGACGAAGCTAGCCACTATGATATTGCAAAAGATACCAACTACGAACATAGGGAGCAGCCGTAAGACCGTTTGTATAGGTCCAAATCCAACAAAATTCTGATAATAAAGCTGTGACCCGGGATTGAGTGGGTTCGTTAATGTCTTCCGTCATCATCCAGAAGACGAAGTACTCACCACAGTCCAGAAGTTCCATCCAAGAAAACTAGCCCAGTTGAGGAATGCAATGATCATCACGACCGTAACTCTTCCTTTCGATCTCTTCCAGAAAGACAACCTCATCAGTGGTGGAGGGGATGGAATCCAGTCGTATGGATCTCTCAAACCATCATGCACATGTTCCAAGTAGTGCTGCCATAGTCCAAAAATCAGAACCAATACCACGCCTGCTACAAGAGAACCGATGATGTAGGGAGTAGCCCATTTTTGCGATGCTACTTCGCCTTGGCCCAGGACAAAGACGATCAAGGTGAGACCAGCTGTGACTAGTAGAGCACCCAGCCAGTCCACTCGTCGGTCAGAGTCATGCGAAGGTTTGTCTTTCTCAAAGGAGATCAGAGCACCGATGACGGAGATGAATTGCAGGACCTGAAGAAGAGGAGAGTGTTAAGATTCCAATTGGGGCAATGAAAGGGCTATAGGTAGGAATTCATGACATACGCAGTTTAAATAAAAAGAGGCTTTCCATGTGGCTCTGAACAAAAAAGTCGGCGTTTTAAGACCTCGGTATGATGCACTGAAATCTGTACTTACGGAGTTACTTGTGTCAGGATACCTCCTATCACTGTGCCAAGCGTCGCTCCTAAAGGGGCTTCAGCATGGCGGATGAAGTTGTAGCATGGGTCACATACCAAGAGGCGCTCCCGCACTAAAAGTTGAGAACGCGATCGCACGAGCACGGGGGGAAGGAAACGCTTCCGCTAATGTACCAATCTGTTTGAATCATGAACTCTATTAGAGGATCTCCTCATGCCGAAAAAAAATACTTACCGCAGCTGGGATTGTAGCGGATGCACCAACGCCCTGAAGTCCTCTTAGAATGTCCAGTGTTAGGGCGTTTGGCGCGAATGCGCAGCCCAAAGTGAATGCTACGAGCCAAGCCGACCCCAAGATGTACATCCTTCTTTTCCCATACAGATCTGCGAGTCGACCGAATAACACGAGAAGGCAACCCTTAAGCAAGCCAAGGTCAGTCAAACAGGCATAATTGAGAGCAGAAGAAGACGTACAGAGCTCAGAGAATAAGCCGAAACCACCCACTGTAGTTGGACTTGAGGGATATTGAGCTCGGTTTCCATGACGGGAAGAGCTATGGCTATAGAAATGCTGTTCGATGTCTTTTCACGCCTTCAGAAATCCCAATCAGCGAAAGATAGAATGAAAACACACATTCGTCATCATGGCAAGCGTACAAGTCGCCACAAGTAAAACAGACTGAAGTGTCGAGCGTTGTTTGGGAACCTCAACATCGACATCCTTCGCTGCAATGACTTGGACACTGGAAGACGACTTCTCCCTGGCCAAGTCCTTACTGCCAGGATATTTCGACATGGAAAAAGTGGGATTGAGGCGGCTGCCAGCCTAGATTTAAGAGTTGAGATTATATAGTACCGACGACGTCATTCAGAAATTTATCCGTGTCGAGTGACGGACGCGGCTTGGCTCGGGCGCAAGCAGCTGCATATAGCTATATGTCCAAGCTCTATACCGATTTAATAGGTATAGCAGTAGATTTCGGAGAACCAGTGTTCGAAGGTAGAAGGAAGAAGAGCTGTAGGCCGGGCGACATATGTTACAGTAGTAGAAAATTTTGATTCACCCATGGGGTAAGCGATTCGTCAATGCGGCCTTGCACATAGAGCATCGTAGATGGAATACAAACTAAGCCCCAGCTTCTAGCAGTAGGGATTACTGCAATGAAAAACATTACACTGACCAGTCATCGCCAAATGAGAAGAGCAAACGAACCCTAACCCTATGATGTCGAACATTGTACGGTGGCCTGACTCGAACCCTTACCTTTGTTCTCTGACCTTCATAGCTGACTCTGAGTCGTCAATTCGAGCCATGGGTTCTGTCAACACCTCTTACCACCACCATCTCCGCTGCCATCGCCCTCCAGCACAACGTTCCCGTCCTCTACCTCATCTCTTATGGTGCGTAATCATCGCCGTCTTGATGCTGACATCTTTGGTGTACAGATTGTGAAGTTTTGTGAAGTTTTTACGAGGTCTCACCATCTCACATCTGAGACCTCTCCGACAAACACTCCCTCCTGTACTTTCGGCGCGCCTCTAGTCTGAGAGGTCCTCACACCCCTTCAACACTTCCCTGCTCTCCCTTCGACGTCTTCCGGTGTCCTTGTTACGAAATCTATTGCTGAGCTGCTCAACAGCACCTCTACTAGACTCCCAATCCTCCTTCTTCACTCCTGCGTGTCGACAGTACCTCAAGACTTCTCCAGCCCCACTTCCTGGTCCCTTCCACCCCTCCAATCTCCCATCCTCACTCCCTCCACTGTGTACACTGCGTCGTCTCTCTTCGTCGCAGTCGGTGTCTCACTATCTATGACTTCCGCCAGTGACGTCAGCGGTCCGGATACCTGAGGCTTTCCGCCGTCCGCCCATCCTTCCGGATCCCATGACTCTGAGGCCTAGGCCGTCAAAAACAGTCTCGGATGACTGGAGTGCAGGGGGGCGTATGCTTGTCTCCAGGGCTTTCGGATTGCCTCACTTTCTTTCCCTGCTGCTTATCTTTCCAGTGCAGCACCCATTCCTGCACTCTCCATCACTATCTCCTCCACTGCTGTCGATATTCAGCCCTATGTCTACAGCATCCCTCTCCCATCCATTTCTTTTGTATTTTTTTCTCTCTATGTTGTTTTGTAGGTTGCATGTACTTGTACAGTAGTAGTAGTACTTACTGTAATAACTCGAACCCCGCTTACTAACCTTTCCTTCAGCATATGCTTACTCCATCCAATGGTCCTATCTCATTTTGCGTTGAGATAACGCCACACCGTCTCCGTGTCACCTTTTGCGTTGAGACATCATCATAACGTCTCCGCTCCTTCATGTTGAGACTGTGTCATACTGTCTCTGTGTCGTACCAGCGCTTCAGTGTGGTAGACGCTCTACCCTGCCTGCAAGGACGATTGGCCCTACTGCACTGTTGCTTGCCCCGCAGTTATCCATATATTGGGTCCACGTAGTAGTTCCTTGTAGCTAGTACGGTGCGGCGTATAAATTCATTCATTCATTCATTCAACACCATCGATCTCACTCTTGACGACAGTGACTTGGGAGAGCTCCTTGACATCCCAAGCCTTCCTGCAAAGACACTGACCAGTTCCAAAAAGCGCAAAATCAAGAGTGGGACTGGTACTAAACTGCCGCCACCCAGTGACAAGGTCATCCACTTGCTAGATTCGGACTCAGACGTCGTGAGTGCTTCCGCCATACTACCCGTTTGCGATCTACCTGAGTTCAGAATCAAAAGGACGAACCCCCTCACGAATCAAAACGACGAAAACCTCTCCGAACCTACGATAGCAATCAAGCGCTAAATTCAAAATCTGCGGATTTGCCAAGCACCGAGATTAAGAATTCCACGAAACCAGAACGTTCGAATACCAAAAACAAGAAGGTATCGAGGAGAAGTGAACCATTCCCAGCAGAGGCGGGACCTCGGCAGGATGGGCCGTTAGCGAGCTCACGCTCTAAAAGAACGACAAAATACCCAGTGGTACACGATGGCGATGCAGAGCTGGCCAGACGTCTCGCAGAAGATGAAAGGAAAGAATATAGAGAACTCATCCAACGCATCGAAGGGCAAAAGGTACCGTCCACTCTCTTTTCGTGTTCGCGTGCGGAGGCAATTTGAACTAACGGCCGTCTTCACTTTCATACGCACAGGAAGGCATCGTATTCAAATTGGTCATCAACGCCGACGGAACACTTGAAGACGGCTCACCAGCCCATCCTGATGATCTCCAACGTTTTGAGCCCTGGAGAGCCTTATTCGAAACCCCATTTGTCGCACCGTCACTTCCAGGCCTCCAAGCCGAGCCAAGTTTCAAAGTCAAAAGACTTCACTGGATAGTCAATTATGAACTCGAAAAGCGATTTGAGAACGCTCGGGAACAATTGAGAAATCTGCTGGGCGAGGAACCGAAAGAATTGATGCTGTTTCATGGGACCCAAGAGAGGAACATCGATCTGTGAGTGGCATTTCACAAGTTTTGCTTTCATTGGCTCTTGGTTAATTTGTCACAAAATCACTATGAAAAGGATTCTCAAAGGCGGTTTCCGCATAGGGGGTATGAATGGGCACCCACTCACAAATGGCGCAGCATGTGGACATGGTATTTATCTAGCAAAGCATGGGGCGATGTCAATGGGTTATGCAGTCGACGGGAATCGTATATTCGCTTGCAGAGGTATGTTCAATGGTTGAAAAGCTGTCTTCATTGAATACTTCAAGTTCAGTCTCTCATCTTCACTTGCTCCTTTGGTATGTTTGTATGTATAGTTCTACCAGGCCTCACAACCAAGAGCATGGCATACTCGAGTCGTCTTCCACCCAGTACCGAGCTTGGATACGAGAAATATCACAGCTGGACCGATGATGACAGCGTTTACGTGGTGCGATATACGACTTTAGTCCTTCCTTGCTATGTGCGTCGACGTTGGTTCAGAGTTCCGGCATCAACTTCATTGTTTCTGACGATCTAATCACAGATGATCGAATACGACCAACCTGGTTACACGCAACTCTACGCCAATAACATAGCTCTTCGGCTGGTGGCACCTGCACCTGCACCTGCAACTATCCCGATGCCAGTCGCTGCACTTCCTCCCGGTATTGGACTTGGAGCTGGTGGATTATTAGGAGGTCTTTTGGCAAACGCAAACGCCATGATAAATCCACCACCGAACATTCTGAACAGATTGGGGTTTTTGAATGGTGTAGCGGTTGACCCAACCCCAGCGATTCATTCAAGACCTCCACGGCGCACCACATCCTCGACAAGAATCCGTAGGCGTGCTACTGACAAGTCTACGACAGCTGCGATGGGCGCCAATGCAGGAGTAAGTATGGGAAACCGGACTGGGGAAACCTCTGAAGGGGGCTCTGGGAGCACGACTCACAAATCTCGAAGTAGAACTGCGGCTTTCAATGAAGATGATAATAATGGGGATGAGGAAGAAGATGAGCCTGCGCAAATGACAGCAGTGAACGCAAAAGGAAAAGGAAAAGCTCCGAGTCGAGCGAAGAATTGATGGATGCTTAGTACCACGTAGAAGTACAGATGTAAAGTTTAGGACCACAGCGATATTGGAATACGAAACTCCCATTCCCAAAAAGTGAAGCCGGATTCTCGATGGTAGATGAAGTCGTTCACGAATCACCTACTGCCGCGCACGCGCTGCTCGTTTGTAATGGTGTAATCTGACCGTCTCCTCAACTCTTTCCTGTGGAGTTGTACTCAATGGACAACTAGTTAGTTCGCATAGCAACTCAACGCGACGCGTCTCAGCGCTGACCACACGTGAGTTATACGCCGCGACACAGCCACACAATAATTTTTCCGTTCCCTTCCACCATCATCTTCTGCTTCCTTCAGCCGGTAGAAGGGACAAGAACGAAGATTTGCGTGTAGACTGGTACTAGTACCATCGGTACCACCATGAGTGCGTCTACGTCTTT
This sequence comes from Tetrapyrgos nigripes, assembly GCA_013368315.1. Taxonomy (NCBI): domain Eukaryota; kingdom Fungi; phylum Basidiomycota; class Agaricomycetes; order Agaricales; family Campanellaceae; genus Tetrapyrgos; species Tetrapyrgos nigripes. The sequence continues at coordinate 151,033 of JAACJM010000061.1, forward strand.
AGAATCTGATTACTTTCTCTGACTGTTCTCTTTTCTCTCACATCAATCTGCTTCATCTACTATCGGATCTCTGACGTGCTTCTTGCCATTATGAACCGACGAACAAACAAACGTGGTTGGACTTTCTCTTTCCAACTCTCTACTCAACACCGGACACTTCGTCTGAAATCACTCTTTATCATCATGGCCGCTTCACCCACCTCCCCAATCCTAACGTCCTCATTGTCGTCATCGATAATATCATTGGCATCTACCGCCCCTATACCCGTTGGACTAACAGACGCCGAAGCACTCTCCGGTCGATTGTTATTTGCGATTCCTAAGAAAGGTTGGCGCAATGGATATTTTATGATGGAGTTCTACTAGATGATTAACGTCGTCTTCGTTATTGTGTCTTCCTAGGAAGGTTGCATGAAAAGTGTCTAAATATCTTGTCTGGTGAGTGATCCTTGTGGAATTTCTTATCTGAATCGCTGATTTCCTCTCTCTCAGGCGCGGACATCCAGTTTCGTCGTCATGCGCGGTTAGATGTTGCGTTGGTCTTAAATTTACCTATTGCGCTGTGAGTGAGTTTTGAGGCAGAGTGCTGGTTGGGCCTGTAGCTAATGCAATTGTTCACTCGTTTCCCATCGCTCTCTTCACATTACTGCTGTATTTTTGCCTCTTCTATTCTAGGATCTTTCTCCCGGCCTCCGATATCCCGTCTTTCGTTGGAAAAGGAAACGTCGATCTTGGTATTACGGGACACGATGTAATATTAGAGTCAGAGATGGAGGAGCATATCACTGAGGTGCTCAAGCTGGGTTTCGGGAAATGTGCGCTGCAGGTAAGTCTCGGAGCCCTAGTTTGAGGTTGACACGTCGTATCCTCACCCATACTGCGATCTTTTCTCGCTAGGTCCAAGTCCCTGAACAAGGTCCCATCAAAACCGTCGAAGACCTAGCCGGAAAGAGGGTCGTCACGAGTTTCGAGGTGTTGGCAGGGAAGTATTTTGCGGAGATGGATGAGAGGTTGGGGTTGATGAAGGACGGGAAGGAAAGGACGAGAATAGAGTATGTTGGTGGTAGTGTGGAGGCAGCTTGTTCGTTAGGGTTGGCTGATGGGATAGGTGAGTCAGAAATACTCTGTCCAATTTGGTTCATACGCCTATGCTCATATTCAACTTGTACCTATCTACCTATGGCCTATACATAGTCGATCTCGTCGAATCAGGCGACACAATGCGCGCAGCTGGTCTTCACGCCATCGCTACCCTCCTCAACACAGAAGCTGCCCTCATCAAATCCACTCGGCCAAAACCCAACAGACCAGCAGAGCTCTCAACACTCATCGATTTGATAACAAGTCGTATAGCTGGAGTCGTTGCTGCGTCGAAATACGTGATATGTCAATACAACGTTTCTAGAGATTTGCTTTCTGCTGCGACTGCGGTGACACCGGGAAGGAGAGCAGCGACGGTGAGTCCGTTGGAGGAAAGTGGGTGGGTAGCGGTTAGTTCGATGGTAGAGAAGAAGAATATTGCGAGTATTATGGATGAGTTGACGAAGATTGGGGCGCAGGATATTTTGACGTTTAATTTGGATAACTGCAGGGTTTGAGAACTACGAGACAGAGAAAATAAAAGCTGTACTTTAGATTCTAGAAACGAATACCAAGTCCCGGCGACTTCGCACTGGAGGAGGAGGAGGAGGAAGAGTCTATTACCCAGTCTGGAATCAAATACTGATGCAGATGCGCGGGGGGTCCAGAAAGCGTCCCGATGTAGGTCTGAGTCTGTATGAGTACATCATTGTTCTTGGAATATCGCTCTTCCAGTCCTTGGCACACTGCACAGACTTCATTTCCGGCTGTGCCAAGGCTTGGCTTCAGCCTCTGGAACAAATAAAGCACGGTCCTCCTCCACCATCACCATTACCACCACTACCGTCGCTGCCGCGACCTCGTCTACCACTCTTGGAAAGAAAGGGCAGAATGCGCTCCAGAAGTGTTTGCTCTTCTAGAGTCTTTCCTGGAAGCTTTATCGATGACGTTCGCCTTAAATTTCTTGGACTTCCAACTGGATTCTTGGCTCTAGAACTATGAATCAGTACTATACCTGAACTCAACCATACACTCTTGGCAGCTGGTTTTTTAGACCCTTTTTTCATGTCATGTCCACTCTATGTCTTAGCTCTCATTGATATGATATACCATTACGGAGGCACAACAGGGCACGACTTCATCGATCCAGGGACATATTCCACCTTTGCCAAGACTTGTCCAAAGGTTGAAATGTATATAAAGGCTTTCAAGCAGAGGTGAGTTCCTGACAACTACCTTCGAGTTTTTACCTTGTCGTCACACTTCATATATTGTAACGTCTCGACATGTTTTCCATTACGAAAATCTTCAAGAGGAAGAACTATGGCCGTGCCTACACCCGGTCAACGAGCCAAAGGACCACCAATGCCGACAACAAACAGACGGCTCTCGTGGAGCGTGCTTATCTCCTCGAACTCTCTGTCCTACTCAACAAACTCAAGACACACGAAACCGAGGGTTTGTCAGAGGAAGATGCAAATGCTAGGCAGGAAGAGTACGTTCTCTCTATACTTACTACACCTCAAAACCTTCTCACTCACACTCGCACTCGCATAGATACGGCGAAAATCTCCTTACTGATCAAGGCGGCGTCTCCCTTCTTTCCGTCCTCATCCGCCAAATGGCCAACGCCCTCACCCTCGTCCTCCTCGCCGCCATGGCTCTCTCCTTCGGCGTCCAAGACTGGGTCGAAGGGGCTGTCATCACCGCTGTCATCATCATCAACGTCACCGTCGGCTTCTTCCAAGAATACAAAGCCGAAAGAACGATGGATTCCCTACGAAGTCTCTCTTCACCCACCGCGGTCGTCATTCGTAATTCCGAAGCCATATGTATCCCAGCCAAAGACGTCGTTCCCGGAGATATCGTTAACATCAAGATTGGAGACGTTGTCCCTGCAGATCTGAGGCTTTTGAGTACGGCAAATTTGGAGATTGATGAGGCGTTGTTGACCGGGGAGGCTTTACCTGTTGTGAAGGTGGTGGAGCCTGTGAGGCCTCAGGTTATGCCTGATGGGCAGAGTATCCCTGTGGAAGTTGGGGATAGGATTAATATGGCGTTTGCGAGTACTAATGTGACGAAGGGAAGAGGTTTGGGAGTGGTAGTTGCTACTGGGATGGGCACTCAGGTTGGGAGCATTGCAATGGCGTTGGGAAAGAAGGATACAGATATGTTGAAGAGCGTTGGAGCTGAAGAGGAGAAAGTCGCGCTGAAGAGGAAGATGTATGAGAAATTGATGGCTTGGCTTGGTCTTCGATCTGGAACACCGCTGCAGATCAAGTGAGTTTTCCTCTATTCGATTTTTTACCTATCGGTTCTGAATTTTTGAGACAGGATGAGCAAACTCGCATACATCCTCTTCCTGTTTGCCATTCTACTGGCTATCATCGTGTTTGGCGTTGCGAAGGTGCGTCACCTGGTCTCAATCCGCTTTTCTCGATGTTGTACTGAATTTTTCTTCTCTTTTTATCCTCACAGTTCAGAGTCAACAACGAGGTCGCCATCTACGCCATTGCCCTCGCTATCTCCGTCATTCCTGAATCCCTAATCGCTGTCCTGACGCTCACCATGTCAGCTGGAATGCAACGAATGGCCAAACAAAGCGTCATTGTTAGGAAGCTTAATGCCTTGGAGGCTTTGGGAGGTGTTACGTGCGTTTTTCTTCTCTTCTTTCGCTTTCAGAGCTGATATCGGATGGTTCTACCTCTCCAGGGACATCTGCTCAGACAAAACAGGTACCCTCACCCAAGGCAAGATGACTGTTCGGAAAATCTGGATGTCTTTGTCATTGTCAGACTCAGACTGTGCCGATGGACAAGCAGCTCATCGTGATTTGACGGTGGAATCCGGTCCTGAGGCCTTGAACCCCGAAGGAAGGGTGTTTGAGAAGCTGGTTGATGGGGAGGTGGTGATAGACCCCAAGAAAATGGACAATGGTCTGCGTGAATTGGTGACAGTAGCGTCGTTGTGTAATGTCGCTACGTGAGTGTTCTTTGTTCTTCTGTTCTCTTTTCTTCATATACTGAAGGCTTTCTAATCGTCTTTCCTTCTACGTGTACAGTATCGGCAAAAACAAGGAAAATCGGTGGACAGGCACTGGTGATCCTACAGAACTCGCTTTGCAGGTCTTTGCACACAAATTGGGAATGGGAAAGCCTTCGCTCGTCATACCCGGGTCGTCTGGTCCTGCTGAGGGCACGATAGCCGACTCCGAATTCCTCTCAGATCCAGAGAAGAAGAAACTCGAAGCCATCGACGAGGAGAAACAAGAAAGCCTCGACGACCTCCACGTCAATAAGACTGTTTCCAATCCTTCACTCCATGCATCCCATTCATACAAGCGTTACAGATTCAAGACCGAGTACCCTTTCGACTCTTCCCTTAAACGCATGTCAACGATCTATATTGATAAGGAGAACCCAGATGCTCCGTTGTTGCTGTTGAAAGGGGCGGTGGAGAGAGTTTTGGATGCTAGCATTGGTTATGCTAGTGGTAGTGTTGGCGGTACTGGTCAGTCTGGAGAGGTCGAAGGAGTGTCGTCTCAGGACACTGGGCAGTCCAACGTCTTACCCTTAGACGACGCAGCCCGTACCCAAATCATCGCTACCATGGAAGAAATCGCATCTCAGGGGCTTCGTGTCCTGGCTCTCGCTTCACGAAGACTGGACGCTCAGGCCGAGTTGAAGAAGTTGCGGGCACGTAGATCGATTTCTTCGGAATCTACGGCTGTTTCTTCTGGGGTTGGTAGTGGCCAAGAGAACAAGGGAACGGATCCGGTGGAGATGATGCTTGGAGAGTTGACGAGGGAGGAGATAGAGAAGGATTTCGTGTTCCTTGGATTAGTGGGTATCTATGACCCTCCGAGACCAGAAAGTGTCAGGGCTGTGAGGGCATGTCAGGCTGCGAGTATTACTGTGCATATGTGAGTACTTACCATTCCATCTCATTGAGTATTTCTGATGAAGTTGATATAGGCTGACCGGTGATCACGCTGCGACTGCTACCGCCATTGCTAAGGAGATAGGAATTGTAGAACCAAGTGCACCAAAGGGTGCTATCATGACTGTACGTCTCATCATCAATATTACTTCTACACTCGCCCTAACGCTTTTTTAGGCTACCGAATTTAATAAACTCACCGACGGCCAAATTGATGCCCTTCCCCAATTACCCCTGGTCATCGCTCGTTGCTCGCCAGAGACTAAAGTCCGTATGATAGAAGCTGGCCGCCGTAGAGGCAAATATCTTGCCATGACTGGCGACGGTGTGAATGATGCGCCAGCTCTGTCCCTTGCTCCAGTTGGAATTGCTATGGGCATGGATGGCTCTGATGTTGCCAAAGATGCCTCAGACTTGGTGTTGACGGATGACAACTTTGATTCGATCCGGGCTGCTATTGGGGAAGGTAGAAGGATCTTTGACAATATCCAGAGATTTGTGCTGCACCTGCTCTCGACGAATGTTGCCGAAGTTATTCTTTTGGTGATTGGTCTAGTCTTTATCGATGACTTGGGACAATCTGTGTTTCCGTTGTCACCTTTGGCGGTTCTTTGGATCAACATGATTACTTCGGGGTACGTTACGTGAGTTACGTCTGCTGAGTATTTACTGACACTTATGCCTTTTTGTAGTCCTCCTGCGTTTGGTCTTGGTTTGGAGAAACCTGCTTCCAATGTTATGAAGCGTCCCCCGCATAGTATCAAGACCGGTGTCTTTACCTGGCAGGTCATCTTGGACTGTCTAGCATATGGAGTGGCTATGGGTGCGGTCGCCATGTTGAGCGTAAGTGGTCTACTTCGTTGGCCTTCCGTTGTTGTCCCTCACGTCGACTTTCGAAAATTTAACAGTTCGTAGCTGTGGTTTGGGGTCGTTACGAAGGTGACCTAGGACAGGATTGTAACAAAAGCGGAAACTTTGAGGAATGCCGAGCAGTATTCCGTGGTCGGTCTACTGTCTTTGCCACCCTTACCTTCTGTATCCTCTACTATGCTTGGGAGCTAAAAGCCTTGGACCGCCCGTTGGTTAACATGACCCCTGGGCAACCGTTTTGGATTGATTTGTGGGCCAATCAAGTCTTATTCTGGTACGTTTATGTCAGTTTATATTTTTGCCTGATGCTGACCCATGGCCTTTGTAGGGCTGTTGTCCTCGGTGCTGCCAGCGTCCCCATCGCCATTTACGTGCCTGGTCTGAATACTAATGTATTCTACCAATCCGGTATTACCTGGGAATGGGTGGTTGTTGTTGGGCTCACTGTGCTCTTCATTATTGTCTGCGAGTTGTGGAAGCTGTTTGCTAGAAGCAAGGACTGGTATGCGAGGATTGGACAAGGAACAAGACTAGCAGGCGTGGCTTAGCGATACGGTCAAGAAAAGGCGGTAGGAGGGCCTGTGTGCTCGAAGCAAACGAAGGGTCACCGCAAATACTTCTCCAGAATGCATTTGGGATGTAATCGGGGTACAGGATCGCTTGGCGAAGATTCTGAGAATGATGCGATTGTACTAATAGTATTTCAAGTGTCGTCTTTTTGTTGTAAGCACGAGTCAACTTCACGTTTGCGATACATAGGATGTAAATTGTTTCGATGTCTAATTTGGATCACTGTAGGTTTTTGGGGCTGCGAGAAGGAAAAGTTATACTAGTACATCAGCCTCAGGCTCTATAGCTATCAGACGTGGTGGAAGATACCGATTTTCTGGGACCGATCTAGTTTAGCTTGGTGTAGAGTACTACATTTTCTGAAAAAAAGTCGTCAGACCCAGTCACTCAAGATCCTCAGAAAGGGGAGCAGCTATGTCGATGTTTGGTTTCAACCTCTGAACCAGACAGAGCGGAACCAGATAGAGCGATCACATGCGGCGGCACGTACTTATGGAAACTCTCCGTTTTACCGCTAACTTGTTGACTCAGTCCCCTCGATGCAATACGCAACGATTACCCAGATTATCCGTTCTGGCCAGATCTTTCCTGCTTCATACAACTGTGTATGTGGAGATGCTGTGAAGATGATCAACACTAACTTTAGTGACTTAGTAACTGTAGCAAAATTCGGATAAACGCCCCTTCGTTGGCATAAATGGTAAGCACACACGTCTTATCGGTAAGCCCATATCTTTCTTACATGTAACTATGCACCGGAAGGACTGAATTGCAGGTTAACACTGCCGTATGGTATAACAACTGAGGTATTCCAACTTGGAGAGGCATTCCAACTTCACTACTTCTCCAACGCGACGTCTGCGCAACGTCCAACTTTCCGACCAAGCTCACTGATCACCCAGAACCCTAACAATAACTTCCAAATGACCACCGCCGCCCTCCTCAGACCTCTCCAACTCGGTCCCTACACCACCCGAAACCGAATCTTCATGTCAGCTATGACGAGGAATCGTTCAGTGCCCACCAACGTCCCGAACGACTTAAACGTGGAGTATTATAGACAACGTGCTAGGAGTGCAGGGCTTATTGTTAGTGAGGGGATTTTGGTTTCTCAACAAGGGTGAGTACGCTTTCATTGGCTACTAGTCAAGACTTTGCTGACTGGGATTCGTTTCATGTCGTAGAACCGAATACCCTCACGCTCCCGGAATCTGGTCTCAAGAACAAGTCAACGCCTGGAAAAAGGTCACCGATGCTGTTCATGCTGAAGGTGGATTGATCTTTGCCCAACTCTGGCATGGTAAGTAATAGTACTACTCCTTTAGCAGAAACATTTTCAACCTTGAATCCACATCTATCCCTAGTTGGTCGCGTGGCCCATCCTGAGGCCCCAGAACAAATTGCTTCCGGTGAACCAGTCTACGCACCTTCAGCTATCGCTGCCCGTGGAGGCAAGTTTAGGCATATTCCTGGTAAACCCGATGCAACTTATGTTACGGTACGTCTCACCTACTATATTATATTTCTTCTCTTCCTGAGCTTGAATCCGATTCAAACATCTATCTATACACGTGTGTGAACACGCCCACAGCCCACAGGAATCCCCAACCCCAAAACCCTGGTCGACATATTCACTAAAGCTGCCATCAACGCGAAAGAAGCCAACTTTGACGGTGTCGAATTCCACGGCGCCCACGGGTATGTTCTAACCCAGTTTTTGGAATCGGGAGCGAATCACCGGACAGATGAGTGGGGAGGGTCAGTGGCTAATAGGATTAGAATCGTTTTGGAGGCGATTGATGAGGTGTCGAAGATTTATGGTCCGGAGAGGGTGGGTATTAAGTTGAGTCCTGCTGGTGGGCCCAATGATGTTGGTAAGTGAACAAAATTGAAAAACTCGTTTGGTCGTTCTCACACTCACTGATTTATGAATATACCTCAGGTATGCCTCTAGACGAAGCCATTGAGACCTACTCTACTCTCATCACCGAAATCGATAAACGCGGTATCGCATACATCACGTTAATGCGTTACAGCGAAATGATGGACAACATGTACCTCATAGACGGTAAACCCCGAGGTACGCCTCATGACGTTATCAGCACATACGGTCCTCTAGTCAAGAACCCCAAGACGGCCTTCATTGCTAATGTCGGGTATACACCGGAGGAAGGAGCCAAACTTATCGAGGAAGGGAAGGCTTCAGCAATTTCGTTTGGCATTCCTTGGATCGTTCATCCGGATTTGGCAAAGATGGTGGAAAAAGGGAAACCGCTGGAGGTGTTTACGAAATTGGATATGAGGGGGTTATACGGGTATTTCCCGCCGTATCCGCATAGGGAAGATCAGATGAAGGGAGAGAACTTGGCGGAGTTGAAGGAAGAGCTGAAGAAGGGATACACAGATTATCCTGACTCGGTGTAAATCTCTTTGTTTTTGCTTTGTTTTGCTGAATATGCTGTGGCATAATGCTTAGACATAGAATAATGGACGAATTGACCTTCCTCACCACTGATTCCTTAATAAACCGGCCTAGCCAAGTAGCAACTAGCTGATAGCCAGCACCAAGCAGCGAACCCTAAGTAACCATAATTTCTTCATTGCCATCATTCGTTTTTACTTAGATATTTCTAGTCCTCCTGGTCTCACCACTAAAGATAGACGATACTCTAGCCGTGTTCCATTGAGCACCGAGTTTAGGCGCGAAAAGTACCATAGCCGCAAGGTTGACGAGAGCGTCTACGTCGTACGGTATGCGAGTTTGGTTCTTCTATCCTATGTGCATCACCGATGTTCAGACTTCCAGATGATTGAATATGACCAGCCCAACTACAACCAATTCTATGGTACTTACCACTTATCCCACCCGTTGCGCGCCTTCCCGTTGGACTTGGAGCGGGAGTTGGTGTGTTAGAAGACATCTTCGCAAACCTGGGGATAAATGCCATGAACAATCATGTAAATGGGATGTTGAATGCAGTTATACCCCGATACCTCAACCACGTGCGACGAAGTCAACTACAGGTTTGATGGGCAGTGCTACCACGGGTGCAGGAACGAGAAGCAGTGCTGGCCCGCTCGGGTTGCTTCAAGAGGTGCAACGAGCAAGACTTGTACAACTCGAAGTAGAGCTGCAAAGGTGCCAGCACCGGGGCGCCACTTGGTGCTCAACTTGAAGCTGGGTTGAGACCGCTATACGATGAGGACAGTGATGAGGAAGATGATGATTCCGGTGAAGGTGACGAAGACGAGGATGATGAAGAAGAGCCTCCGCGCAGGGTGACAACAAGATTTAGAGCTGGTCGTGTAGCCGCAAAGGGAAGGGGCAAGACTCGGGGGGGGGATTGATATTGATCGCAGTATTACAGTAAACTCCCTCTTGGGGCATACCCCTCCATTCCCGCAAAAATGTATGCCTTATTTGAGACAGCACTTTGGCAGGGAAAGTGAGTTTTGTTCTCCGAAAAATGTATGCCTTAAGAGGGAGTCGACTGTAGGCTTGCTTGACTCCAAATGGATTGTAGAAACTTAAAGCAGTTTTATCCATAAGACCAGGTCTTCTATCGCCTACAAAAAGACCAGTGAGAAGTTGATGACTCTTGACATCATCCATGACCTCACGGATGATTATCCTTGGAAAGCGCGCTGCCGCGCTCAAGTAAGACCAGAAGTCAAGCAAGAACCCGACAATCGGATCACTGAACTGAGCCAGATAGCCGTCCCAGGGAATTCAGACGGAGTTTGGAGACAAAAAAAACAAATGAAGCGGAGTTTGAGATTCGCTAAGCGAACTTTAAAGGTGAAACGAACATTGGAGGTGACTGGGTTGAGCTGAGAGGCCCTCTCTTTCAAGGAGAATAGCTAGAGACCAGATATACAGAGAATAAGAAGAAAAACGGCGGTGGGGTGGTGGAGAAGCGTGAACACGAGGCAATTTGTGGCGCGGGATCTGCTGGATTGAGGTTCCGCCTGAAATCCTGTGTTTTCCGCGCAGTTTTTCTCCTCCGCCTCAATCCACTCTACGGTACGCTAACTTTATTGTATGATTCAAAACTTTATTGCTTTCTGACACCCCCCTTACACCTCTCTTCCCGCAATATCTCCTATCTTCTGTCCCCGCCGTCGTCAACAATGAAGTCGTCCCAAATCTCGTTTTCTTCAGCGCTTGTCGACCATGTCAAGCCAAGCCGAGGCGCAGTGGACCGAGCCGCCTTGGTCGGGGTGGATTGAGACCACGGGCGACGCGCTGCTTATCCTAGAAGCAGCACGTCGTGGTCTCATACCAAGAGTCAACAGGCGCTTGGTCGACAATGAACGGAAAATGATCGCTTCTGGTTCCGTATTCGTCTTTGACGAAAAGGAAAGCGGCATCAAACGTTGGACAGATGGGTTTTTCTGGAGTCCAAGCAGGATTCTAGGCAACTTTCTGCTCTATCGCGAGACAGATAAGCGTGGGTGTGGACATCGTGGGCGCGGTGAAGGCGACGACTCTCCTCCTAGCCAGACCGAGTATCCTACTGGAGGCAGTAGTCTTAGTCGACCTAGAACCGATACAAATATGTTGGGACTTGATAAGATGCGGGAAAGGTCTTTAATGGGTAGCCTCACTAACAGCTACAAGTTCAAATCAGACGGACTTATGAAAAAGGTGCGATGTCCGTTAATGTCTGCCATTATCAAAGTGTTTACGCCAACATCTACAGACTTTTTCTTTACACGTCGATGGGGCTGCTCAGCACCTTATCTCCTACTACCGTATCGAGGACGTAGAAAGCGGCCGTCTCCGTTCACCATCCTCCCTCCCCGAACTCGCTTCCTTGGACATCAGCCCAGAGCTTCTCGACAAAACGCACTTCAGAAACCCACCGAAAGTCGAAGTTGGTCCAGATGGAATCCCTAGGTATCGCGGCGAAGCCGATGATATCGATCCTTCACCAACGATACTTTCTGCCCCTCTTTCCACTGGACTTCCACTCCTTACGGATGGTCGTCACACTACCGACAAGCGCTCCACGAAACGCTTCGACCCATATGGCCCACCACCTACCAGCAAGCGTAGGAAAGCAAAAGAAACTGACGACCCTTCTGCGTCTGCATCAGGCTCGACAGCGCAGCAACAACCCCAGGCGCAGCCGCTTCTTCAAGCTCCACAACCATATCCTGATCCCAACCAACAGATGATGCAGTCTCAGCCTTCATCGCAATCTCAAGGGCTACAACAACCACTTCCACACCAAGCTACTGCTTCTACTACGCACCCCTATCCTCATCATCACCCCTATGCTACACCTTACCCCGTGCCTTCCAATATGCCCATGGGATACTATTCCTATCATGGCCACACAATGTACAGTTCGCCCTATCCCCCTCCAGGTACATCTGGGTCACCGATTCCCGCTGTACCGCCATCTGCTCAGTCTAGTCCTTCACCACCTGTGCCATCGTCATCCACTTCGACGACCCCTACGCCAGCGACGGTCGGTGGGATACCAGCCTCACCGACGAACGGCTCCCCAACAGCTGTGACCGATCAATCAGCTGGCGGAGGAAGTTCTCAATCTCCAGTTGGAGCAACACCCGTACCATATGCATACACATACCCTCATCCACAATCTTATTCCCAACCTCAAGCTACAGTCGATAACACTGGCGCAGTGGACCCCAATGCCAATGTTAGTGTATCTCCAACCCAACCTCAGGCGCAGAGTCAGAGTCAATCAACCGGTGCAAGCCAAGTCCAATCCCAAGCTCAGAATCAACCTCAGCTCCAGGCGCAGTCATCTACCGTACCTACCGTCACTGCCCCTCCTGGCGCTGGTGCTGCTCCTGCAGTTTCCAGACCAATAGCAGGAGTTCCAGTCCATCCAAGTGCGTATTATCCGTACTATCCACCTCCAGGGATATATCAGCCTTATCATGTATGGTATGGCTATGTTCCTGGGCATGGACCCGGTCATGGACATGGACATGTACTCGGCCATGGGGTACTCGGCCACGGGCATGGACAAGCACCAGGGCATGCAGGGGGTCATATGCAACATCAACAGCAGCAGCAGCAGCACCAAGCCCAGGCTCAACTACTCATTCATACTCAGCCACAGGTGCAAGGTAAAGTACCTGTACAGGTTGTCCAGATGGAAAGTCCAGTTACAGGTAGACCAATACCGGAGTCGTCGTCGATGCAACAGCAGCATGAGGGGATGTCCGATGTTGAGGCTAGTGATACGAGTACGGATGGGATGGATTAGGGGATGAGGTCTTTAGGTACGAGGATTCTTTCTCTCGCTATTGCCGTCGCTGTCGTCAGTATTCCGTTCGGTGACGGGCGGTGACGATTTGGGTATCAAAACGTTTGCTTGCTTACTTTTCTTTTTTCTGTCTTTTGCCTTCTGCTCTCCCCGTTGCTTTCTTTCTTGACTTCGTTTTCAAGTTCGCTTTCGACGTCCTTTTCGTTATCGTCTTTGTTCTTGTTTTCGTGTGCATGCTTTGATTATCCTTGCTTCATCCCCTCGATGTTGTCTTTTTAGCTTTTTCGTTTTTTAGTTTTCAGTCTTATTCGTTTGCTTTGCCTATATGATTTCTATTCTGATCTTTCACTTCTTCCCTGTACATGCTGTCCTCTGTATTGTTGCTCTGTTCAAGCTGTTGTGTGTTATTCTTTCTGCCCTCCATGTTACTGTTACTACTATCTTTCGTCTGCTGCTTTTCGCTTTGCTCTTGGCCATTACTATCCTGGAACTACTCTTCACATATAGAGTACCCTCACCGATGCAGTCACCTTATACCCTGGTTTTCGGTGTTTGGTTGCGGGCGGAAGGCAATCATGGCCTAACTGCTGGATCACTTTTGCTTCGGTATTTATAATGTCTCCCCTTCGGTCCCGTTTTTGTTTTCTGTTACTTATTGGCACTGGGTGGCCTGGTCGTCAACCTACACGCTACACGCCTGGTTTTCAGGCTAGGCCACGCAGTGTCCCAAGTCTGTATTTTCAGGGTTTCGCGCTGGATTTGTGTTTTATCTATTCCTATGCTCTTTTTTGTCCTGGTTGCCTATATTTTCTAATTCCGTAGCTTCATCCCGGACCTGTAGTTGCCTGGAGTGCAGGCGTCCAAGATATGAACGTTTGAACGCCTGGATTTCATGCTATGACATGTTCTCATATTTCGTGTACTTCCTAGCATTATCTATACCTACCTGGATACCTGTACAGTAGTAGTCTTCACTTGGTGGATTTTCACCAAGAATGTCTGTAGCATTATTTTATGAACGTTTACATGATGAAAAGTGCTAGTCTGTAGTCAACTCGGGACGTCGCGGGAGCGTCGGGTACAGTGTGACGCGGTCGTCCAAACCACTTCTCCAACCAACCTCTCTCATCATGTCATAGTGGGTGTCCAACTCTTTCTTTACAAGCTTCCCTGTCATTGCCAACATCTATTTTGTACTCAAACATAAACTTTCAACAGCAGAATCCTCGGTCGCCAAGTCAAAAACGAACACATCGTTCTCACTGTCGTTAGCCTTCTCGGTGCTGGCGTTTTTGCTGCGACTAGAGGCGGAGACCAAAAGAAGCAGATTCCTCCGGCGTCAAGTTCGGTATTGGATAAGACTGTAGACAAGTTGAAGGAAGTGAAGGAGGAAGTGAAGGAAGCTGTTGTGAAGCCTGCGATGAGGTGCGTGCATTGAGGGTTTGTTTCGTGTGGACTGGCTAACTGATTGACGGACGAATGCTTGTTTGGACGCTTGGTTTCTGTCTCTGTCTGCGACACGTACAGTGAGGAAGAGGAAGTGTAAGTACTTCAGTTTTTCTAGTAATGGCAGGATTGCTGACTCGCTTGCAATGCGGTTTATTTTTTTTAGGTTAGAAAGCATTAGAAAGTTCATAGCAGATGCTGAAAAGGAGGACGCTAAGCAAGTCTAGTTGGATAGACTCTGGAATTGGATGACCAGGTGCCATTGTATGGGTGTAGGTATGTGTTCTATCACAATTCCAAGAGCAAGTCTGCTAACAAAAGGCTGCTCAGATATTCTTCTATATATAAGCATACTACCGTCCAAATCACGAAGGAAATAGCACTACATTACCTAGCTCCGAGTTCCCTTTCTGGCATAAAGACGGCCGCGTTCGCAGGAGAATTACCGTCGGCCCTCGAGTCTCGCTACCGCATAAGTTTGGAGTCATCTCGAGGAGAATAATTCATTCGTCTCAATCTCCTTCGTCATCGTTGTTGCACCACCGTCGGATTCTGAGAACCTCAGGTCGCCTGACCTTTCGAAGGGCCTTAGTAAGAGAGACAGATTGCAGTATAAAAACGAAGCACCATGAGAGCAACTCCCGCACCCAACGTCTGGACCATCCTCAACGCAGAAGCTACTCACTATGTCTAACACACCAGTGGAATACGTTCGCCTTGGAAAGTCAGGCCTCAGAGTCTCTGTGCCCATTGTGCGTGTTCTCGTTGATTTACATCTCGGCGTCATCGGGTTTTATCGATTTCTCGTCTCTAGGTCGGTGCAATGAGTATTGGATCACCAAACTGGGCTGTGAGTATCTCGTTTCCTGATGACATTCTATCGATTAACATCTTTTACAGGAATGGGTTCTAGACGAAGACAAGTCCATCCAGGTTCTTAAAGCTGCCTGGGACCGTGGCATTAACACCTTTGATACCGCCAATGTCTACTCTAACGGAGAGTCCGAAAAGATTATTGCCAAGTTTATCGAAAAGGTGAGTAGTACACGCGTTTGACAACTACTAGCTACGAAATAATACACATCCTCAGTACCAAATCCCACGTAACGAAATCCTCATCCTCAGCAAATGCAACGGCCTCGTCCACAAAGACATTAGTGTCCGCACCGTCAACTTCCCCGAACTGAAGAACACCCGGGAATACGTCAATCAGTCCGGTCTTTCTCGAGCAGCCATCTTCAACGCAGTCGAGGCCTCTCTTAAGAGACTCAACACCCCATACATCGATCTCCTCCAGATTCATCGTTTCGATGTCAACACCGAACCAGAAGAAACCATGAAAGCCTTGCATGATTTAGTTCAAAGTGGGAAAGTGAGGTATATCGGGGCGAGTTCGATGCGGTGCTGGCAGTTTGGACTGCTGAACGAAGTTGCTGAGAAGAATGGCTGGACCAAGTTTGTTAGTATGCAGAGCGAGTATTCATTGTTGTACCGAGAGGAGGTGAGTTGCTTGACCTCATCCCTTCTTGTGTCGACGTCTGCTAACCGTCTTGTCTGCGCCTCTGCCTTGTCCTCTAGGAACGCGAAATGAACGCCTACTGCAACTACCACGGAATCGGTCTCATCCCCTGGGCACCTGTTGCTGCCGGTCTCCTCACTCATCCCGTCGACGAAAAAACCACCCGCTCCGAGTCCAGCAAAGGTCAGCGCTACTACCCCGACGCTACCGAGACCGACAAGGTCATCATCAAACGCGTCCAAGAAGTCGCCGAGAAACATGGGAAGAGCATGGCTCAGATCGCTTCGGCTTGGGTTAATGCGAAGGTAACTAGTCCGATTGTTGGCATGTCGAGTGAGAAGAGGGTAGAGGACGCTGTTGGGATTAATGGGCTCAAGTTGACGGAGGATGAGATGAAGTATTTGGAGGAACCGTGAGTGGTTTGGTTTGATGCCGTTGGTTTTGATCAGTTGCTCACCTGTTTTGGTGACAGGTACCAACCCAGGCCCGTTAGAGGGCATCTTTGAGAGAATTCTGAGGTCGAGTTACACTTACGTCTACTGGTGTTGTATGGTCTAGATAGGTGCGTATATTACCAATGGGCGCGGCAGTATGCTAACGATAGAGGTAGATGTCCTTGAAACCGGAAGTGTATAGGCGAAATGTACGGTCTGCTAGCACCGAAATAGCATCTGCAATGTATCGTTTCAGAATATACTTTTTTTTTCTGGAGTGCGCCGTTTAGGTGGAAAGGTCAGGCCCGAAGATCTTCGTAGCGTTCATATCAACTTGACGTCAGGTGTTCCTTATTCATCTTCCTAAGTAACACGACCCAATGTCGCAACCACGGTGTGGGTCCTCCTTCCTCTTATTGAAACGACTGCTTTTCTTGCGCCCAATGACTAACCTACGTTAATGCAAGGACATCGTCAGCCCATTCGTTTCATTGCCTCTGAGCTTTGCAGTCATGTCAAGGAGAGCAATTCACCCTTCTTGCACCGTTCTCTTCGTCATTCCACTTCAATGTTCGTTACATTTCTAGACCGACGGACGCTAGAAGACTGTTCCATCCAGACACCTCGCGGACCCCCGGCGTATCAGTTCTTCTTTGGTCCCAGTCCGGGTGATACACTCCTCCTCCTTCTCCTCCATCAACTTCGACACTACGTCAAACACTGGGCGCTGACCGCTGAGCAAGGACAATTAAGGTATAAAAACACTGGGTCTCTGGAGGAAGTTCTCAATATCTGAACGACTTCAAGTCACTGGATTGCGACAGTCACTATGCTGAGCGCTCAAGCAGTCAACTACGCCCGCCTTGGCAAGCCAGGCCTCAAAGTCTCTGTGCCCATCGTGCATGTTCTCGTTGGCTCATATCTCCATGTCTTCGTGTTCCTTAAAGTTACTGTACGGACAGGTCGGTGTTGGGTCGGTGCAATGAGTGTGGGTTCGCCAAAATGGCTTGTGAGTATCTCGTTTCCTAACGACCTTTCGAGGAATCAAGGTCCTGCAGGACTGTGTTTTAGACGAAGTCAAATCCATGGAGGTTCTGAAAGCTGTCTGGGATCGTGGAATTAACACCATTGATACCACCAATGCTTACTCTAACGGCAAGTCCGAGAGGGCCATTGGCAAGTTTATCAAGAAGGTGAGAACAGAACACTGTTTAACGTTCTGACTGTTATTAATGCTCAAGACACCCACAGTACCAAATACCTCATAACGAGATCCTCATTCTGACCAAATGTCACCACCTCGTCCACAAAGACATTGGCTTTACCGCTGCGAACTCTCCCGAGTTGAGCAACACCCGCGACTACGTCAACCAATTTGGTCTATTCCGAGCAGCTATCTTCCACTCTGTCGAGGCTTCACTCAGGAGACTGGACACGCCCTACATCGATCTCCTTCAAATCCACCGTTTTGATCCGAACGTTGAACCAGAGGAAACGATAAAAGCCTTGCATGACCTGGTGCAAAGCGGGAAAGTGAGATACATCGGCACGAGTTCGATGAGATACTGACAGTTTGCGTTGTTAAACCTGGTCGCGGAGAGGAATGGTTGGACCAAATTTGTCAGTATGCAAAACGAGTGTTCGTTATTGTATAGAGAGGAGGTGAGTTCTTTACTCGTTGCCTTCGTCACTGCCGATAAAGTTTCAGGAACGAGACTTCGCCTACTGCAACTACCATGGTCTCATCCCCTGGGCACCAAACGCAGGCGGTCGTCTTACGCGTCCGCTTGAAGAAAAAACAACGCGCGCAGCAATTTTCAAGGGAACGCCCTACTACCCTGATGCTACCGACGCCGACAAGAGGATTATCAAGCGAGTACAAGAAATCGCAGAGAAACATGGAAAAAGCATGGCTCAGATCGCGTCTGCTTGGGTCTGTTAGAAGGTCTAGTTCGGGTAGAAAAGTCTAATCTATTCTGGGTAAAATACGCTATATATACTATACTGTAAATCAAATTAGAGATAGGAAAAATGGATGTCGCCAGGTATCTATGAGTCCGAGGACGCACGTGTGTCAACACTCTCAACACTCCCCCACGGACAAGGACGACAGAGCCATAAGGAAAAGAAAAGAACAACAGAAAATAAAACTCCCCCACACAAAATAGATGATCACAGCGCAAAAGTTGCCATTGCATTATTCACCGCAGCACCAGTTTCCTCCTTCCCGCGATTCTTGAAGTACCAATCAGGGAACTGACCCTCCTTCCCTCCCCCCTCATGAAAACAGTTTTCAATAGTGTGTCCCACTCGCCCACATTTCGGATTAGTGCAGATTGGCCTCGCCCCCGTGGTCGTGGCCAGAGCCTGCATCTGATCACCAGGGATGATAGCTCCCCCATTCAACCGACCCCGCTCCTCTGTGAAATCCTTCGCAGCCCGAATCAACTGAAGTTCCACATCATCCACCTTCAACGACTCCTTCGAGGATTCGAGTGACGCAATAATCAGACGGAATTCGGAAAACGCAGCACATGCACTGAGCATCATCGCAATAATCTGGTTGTCAGAAGGTCGGTCATCATGAACACATTCCAATTCATCGGCAATCCCACGTATCTTCCCAGTCACAGTCGACATCTGAACATCCCATCCAGTAAACCTGACAGCAGCAAAACGCCGCCAAGCCCGTACACCCCCACCAACCCCTGAGTCACCAAAAACAGCATGAAGATGACGCCATAGGCCTGCAGGATCCTCCTGGTACTCGTTCGCATGACCAAGCACAGAATCGTCAAGTCGAGTCAAGATAAAGTCGACAGCACCATTCCGACGGCCATTCCAAGTCTTCCACAGCTTGCCATTCCTCCCAGTCGTCGGCTCCACATCCACTCCAGTCAATAAGTCCAATAAACCCTTCCCACGTGCAGCGACAGTAGTGTGCAAAACCCAGACTGCGAAGTTTTCCTCCCCCAAAAGCTTGTAGTATTTATGTTCGTCTCTAGCCATAGCCCCAGGTCACAATCAGTCGGTCGGTCAATCAAACGGTCGGTTGGTCGGTCAGTCGGTCAGTTGGACGGTTGATAGTCGGTCAATCAGTATAGAGTGATGAGGCTGGAAATAGCCAAAATAGGGGAAATGATGTAATTCCGGAGTTAACGAGGCAAAGCACAGGCGCAGTAGACGAGAAGTGATTTAGAGCACGAGCAAAGGGCCCATAACCTGTTAGAAGGTCTAGTTCGGGTAGAAAAGTCTAATCTATTCTGGGTAAAATACGCTATATATACTATACTGTAAATCAAATTAGAGATAGGAAAAATGGATGTCGCCAGGTATCTATGAGTCTGAGGACGCACGTGTGTCAACACTCTCAACAGGGTCAATGCCAAAGTCACTAGTCCAATTATAGGCCTGTCGAGCGAGAAGAGGGTGGAAGAGGCTGTTGGGATTAATGGGCTGAAGTTGACGGAAGATGAGATGAAGTATCTGGAGGAACCGTGAGTGCATCTGGTGTTTCTTGTCCTTGAGGTTGATAACAGTTTGATAAGCATCAGCCTAAACTCGTCAGAGGGCATCCTTGAAGGAAAAATTTGCGGTCTAGTCGATATGATGAGTCACTTGACCAGGATTTGGGTAAATAGGTGCGTTGGGATACTACTTGGTTGCGACAGCCTGCTCACTATAAGATGATTCAGAAGGCTTTCCCAGGAACTTTTAGGGGCAAATTGCATCTTCTTGCTAGCACCAAAGCTGCGTATGTTGTAGAAACCGTTTGCAATGCATGTGATGTCACAGTCACTTCTGTCCATTCGAACCTTCAAAGTATTCTAGCTCGCTATGTTCCTCTCCGCTTCTCTCCAAATGCCCGGTGATGAGTGTTGTATATCTTATGCTGCTTTGAGCCGGGTTTGTTGTTCTGCGAAGGGCCCATCGCTGAGCTGCTGCCATTGTTCCGTTTTGCTTGCGAATTTCTTCATGGTCTAGACTAGAAATGAACGTATTTCTGCTTGAAAAGCTGGGAGTCCTTCTGTAACTTCCACTGAAGTATCTCTCATTCCTCTTTTTAAAGGTTCCTGCATCAGCAAACTCGCAACTGTATGGAAGGTATGGAGGGTATGGAGGGTATGGGGCCCATACCTTTTCATACACATTTTGCCAAAATCTCGTCAAAATGTTCCATACATATTTTGTATGGAAGTATGGGTCAGTATGGGTTAGTATGGGTGTATAGACAAGGTAAGGACATTCTCAGTCTGACAAACCCTTGCCTTTGTGAAGCACGTAGTAGCTCTGCAGCGACCAAGCAGCAACTGATACGGATGTCATTGTCGTTAGTAACAGGAAGTTGTCGATGACTCGCCATCACCATTGGAGGTTACAAGACTTAAATGATTCAGTAAGTTGAGTGCAGGAACGAGGAAGTACAAGAAATCAATATCTGAATTGTAATCAAGAAAGTTGTACCTGTCGACGACGTTCACAATGAGTGCTGGGCCTGGAGCGCCTTGTAGTTGTAGTGCCCGCAGTCGATGACTGTGAAGCGAGCGCCAAGAGGTGATGTGTCACGGTCACGGGACTGATTTTAATCGGAGCTGGAAAATTTTCATGATCAAATCGACGCGAAAACGTTGGTTTCTCGCACCCTTTCTTTCCTCAACGACATCGTTACTCAGCGTTTCTTTTGCCCTCCACCTCTATCTCGTCCGCTATACTGCACGTTCTGGGGCTGCATCAAGTCTCTTCGTCAATCATTGTTGATCCTCAAGGGAAGTATGGAATGGAATGATTGAGGTTGTCTGCCGGTGTCCATCTTCATGGTGAGTCGTCACATCTCAATTTGTCCGCATCTTTAGCTGACCTGCTATGTGTTCTTGCAGTATTTCATCTCTTTATAGCCCAGGTGTGTCATTCATCCTCATCTCTGTCCAGTTTATGACTGACGCTGTCCCCTCTCAAGCTCTAGTTGTCATCTCGGGTTCTATCATTGTATCTAGGTTCGTATTTTTTCGCTTTTGTGTTGTTCACTACTGAAACATGTTCTTCCCTTAGCCTTTTGTCTATAGGAGCTGCATGACTGTGATTGGATGTCGGAATGTAGGAAGGTTGTGAGCGGTATTAGGCTTGACAGCAGGTTAGTCAGTGGCTTGGTGTTCTGGAGGCATTCGGTTGATACATAGATGTTATGTTATGTACGTAGTCTACTGCTGAATATATTTTTTTATCCCTCCTTCGCTTTAGTATTGAGTGAGCAACAACAATGGCAATGCCGACGACGAAGGAACAGCAGTGGTGCATAGATCAGGTATGGCTGTGGGTATGGCTGTGGGTATGGATGTGTATGGAATACCCTCATACCAGTTCCATACGCATGTATGGGATTTATGTACCCCCCCCTCTGCTCCATACACGTATAATTTGGTATGGGAGGTATGGTCCCATACCTTCCATACCCGTTGAGAATTTGCTGATGTGCACCCAATTGTCGTCAGCCAAGTTATATGATCATGACGGTCAGGGTTAAGTGCATTCATCAGACGGTGTCTTTCAAGCGCAATATTGTAGCGACAGCGACATCTTTGTTGAAATGGAGAAGGAATTTGCAGTGGTGTTAACCTTGTGCTGTTGTGCGTGGAAATTCTTCTTAACTTTGAATGTAGATTGGCTCACAAAGCTCCAGTCCTGTAGGATAATGCAACACCATTCGCCTGCAAGTCTTTCATCTCCTACAGCTGGTTGTACGGCACGTGCACTCTGGTACTGTCAGGCATGAGCTTCCGTCCTTATCTACAGATGGAGCTAGACCAACGGCTTCGAAGTTTTTGCTACTGCCTGACGTCACGGTCACAACTTTGACAAAACCGTCCAAACCTTCAAAGCATCATAGGATGCTCAAATCCTGTGCATTTCTCCCCAGATTCCTGGTACTGCTCCCTGCATATGGTATGCTTCTCTGCTTCGCTGAGCTATCTTGATGACATGAACTTCGGCCAAAGTTTTCTCTTTTTTTTCTTTCTGTCACAATTGCGAGCTCCTCGACATCTCTTGCTTTCAAAAGTTCTCCGAGGTACAGACATCTACAGTATATCCTTCCTGATTGTCAAACGTTGACTTCATGGGTCGCTTATCGCCTATTGTATTGGACATGCAAATACTTTAACGTGAACTAAGCATATAAATGCTAAGACAATTGATCAAGATAATTCTGTACCATCCTTGTATATTGAGTAGCTAAGTGCCGATCTAGAAAAGTCTTCATGCCGCCGTGTATTGTGGAGGTGCTCCTTTTCTACTAGCCGAAGTCCTCTCCACTACCCTGTCTCCTAAACATCCTCCATCCACTGTCCAGATGAATCACCGGTCCTGGTTCCCCAGCTTCATCCATCTCATATTCCACTTCCGACCTCTGCGCCTGCATACCCGACCTCTCAGACAAAGCTTTATTTCTCCTAAATGAGTCTTGTAATCGTCTGGTAGAATCTTCAACTTGAAACGGCACTACAACATGTCTCCAATCCATGTCTCCCTGTTTTTCCTGCTCTTGCCGACGCCTCTTAACACAGAAAAATACCGCGCATGCAACCAAGACAAAGAAGACGAAACCACCAACAGTGCCGCCAATGATTCTACCTTTCGGGAGCGTTACAGACGATGAGGGAAAGCCAGCATCAGGCGATGATGAGGATGGGGTCGGTATGGGTGTCGATGTCAATGTGGAATTTGACAATGCAGCTCTCTCTTCCCCAGTCAGAGAGGCCAGAGTAAAATACTCGAGAACGAGAGGACTATTAGTACCAGTACCACTATGGGTGATCACGATCTTGTGCTCTTTTGCCGCAGATAATCCTGAAAGATTGAGAAATTGTTGATAGTAAAAGTCGCTTCCAACATTAATACTTTGGCGGAACGAGAGTGAATGCCTCAGCTGGAGACTGATCATCTAGTTGATACTGGGCAATCAACGAGGTGTTGCGGCTCACTCCTAGGACGCCAAGATCACCATATAACTGGATACCAGTTCCTGGTTGAAATGCAAAGTATTTCACAGTAAGTCTTAGGAAGGACAACGTCACAACGACTTTGGACAATGATTTAAATAGTATGTCTGTGGACTCACCATTGAAGGTAACGGTGACTGATGCACCAGGAGTTTTAGTGAAAACTGCATTTAGCGTTGGATCCACCGACCACCCGTCACTAAAAACAACTTGCTGCGAGTCGTCAAGTAACGTCCCGAAGGGATTTCCTATCCTGATTACATCTCTACCACCATCACCTTCGGTACTGGTAAAATTGCGGACACCCCTTGCAGACACCTTGCAGGGTTGCAGACACCCTGCAGATAGGATTGTAGATACTGTATAAGACTGTATCTCCTATGCCAAGTGTATATCTTACCTCAGAGACACTTTCAAGGTCTTGTATCTGTTGTCCACAGAGTGTAAAAATCTTCAAAAAAGTGGGATAAGCACAGCCACACTTTTTTTTTCTGATGTTTCCACAGATAATCTCTCTACAGGATACCAAGAGAAGATTTCTACATCCTCATGAGTCAATATCATTGTAAAATTGCAATGAAGACACTCAAAATTTCATACATCTCAAGTGCTTTGAGATGCTTGCTGCCAGCATCTGCACTTGTCAACTTTGAATATCAACTAATTGGTGGTATTAGGACATGTCTTAGCATGTTTATGGAAGATACACATTGTAATAACTTCAAGGTAATTTGGTACTCATTGTACTTTTAACATTTGGACTTGTCAACTTTGAATATCAAACAATTGATGGTATTAGGGTCATGTCTTAGCATGTTTCTACAAGATAAGACATTGTAATAGCTTCAAGATCATTTGTACTCATTGTAATTTTGCTGTGCACTTGTCTGCAAGGTGTCCACAGGGTGTCCGCAAGGTCAGACACCTTGCAGACACCTTGTGGACACCTTGTGGACACCTTGTGGACGCCCTGTAGACAACCTGAGGAGTGCCAGTTACAATACTGATGCATTCCAGGGCTGTCCACAGAGTGTAAACATTTTCAAAAAAGTGGGATAAGCACAGCCACAAATTATTTTTTTGTTTTTTTGGATATGTTTCCATAGATAATCTCTATAGGATACCAAGAGAAGATTCCTACACCCTCATGAGTCAATCTCTCTGTGAAATTGCAACACTGAAGATACTCAAAATGTTTCTCACGCATCTCAAGTGCTTTGAGATGCTTGCTGCCAGTATTTGCACTTGTCAACTTTGAATGTCAAAAAATTGATGGTATTGGGGTCATATCTTAGCATGTTTCTACAAGGTAATACATTGTAATAGCTTCATAAAACTTTGTACTCATTATAATTTCTAGGAATAGCCAATTCCTGTAAAGAGACTATTTTCTCCATTCTTATTATTCATAGCAGGTGGTAGGAGTGTTGTACTATCCCATAAACTAAGAGAGACAATGGTTTGGACAAGAAATAAGTCCATAGCAGTAAAAATATGGGTGTCCGCAGGGTGTCCGCAAGGTGTCCGCAAGGGGTGTCCGCAAATTTCTCATACCCGCATCACCTTGACTGACATCACCACCACCACTGCTGCCGACACCCTCATCTCTTTCATTCCCCTCCTCCTGGTGTGCAACGGATTCTAATCCGGACTGGTATATGAGAACATAATCCAGAAAAAAGCTCGCATTGACAATATTATCCATCTTGATTTTCAAGCTGTGTGGGCCAGTAGATTCCAATATCTCTCTTCCACAAATAAAATCATTGTTACCCCCCAGGCTGGTTCCTTGATCTATAGACTCGGGAGGAGACCAGGAGATCGAATCACCTGCTTCCAAGTCGGATAAGGAATCAAGTCCGTCTAAAAAACAATTGATCCGTCCCTTGGAAGAGGCTCCCGTTAAGAAACTTCCGTATACAGCGTATCCTGTACCTATAGAACGTATGTTAGAACATCATGAGCACCATTATGTACTTATCAAGGAGGAATTAAGTAAACAAGTGTGCCAAAAAGAATCCGAAGACGAACACACGGATAAGGCGAGGACAACTTCAAGAAGGTCGAGGTCAAGCAGCCGCGGCACTCACCATTAAACCCAAATATAACCATCGAATCATTATCCCTCGTTTTATGAACCGTATTATTCCACACCTTTCCACTCCAGCTGCTGCTGATATCATTGAGGGCATTCGAATCCTGATTCGAGTTGCCTTGACGTTGTGGTGTGTCTCCTGTGGTCAACTCCCACTGTCCGGAATAATCAAGGCGATTGTCGGTATCGTCGATGTAAATCCAGTTTCCCCCAGCGCCTATCCCAGACTGATTCTGAGCCATTGAGAAGAGTGAAGCTGTGATGGCACTGGGCACGAGCTCAGGTAGCAGAAAAGGGCGCTGCTATGTAGACTCGGGTGGAAGACCCTGGAAGATTTGGGGGTCTGAGTGAAGGAGAAGGTGCAGGTACGTGCACCTTGTCATTCCTTATGTTACGACTTCTGCAGAGTGTGACCTGAGTGTCCAGGGCGCATCAAAACACACCCTCAAAACAAAGGAGCTCGACATGGCGGGCTTGGCATCTATAGGCGATGACAGATGTAAGCACTCGAGCTCCTCCGAAAGCGGGGCGCTGGGATATCCGCCCCTGGTTGTGATGTTTTGAATAGAACATTATGCGTTAGCACTTGAATATCGAAAAAACAATAATCAAACCGTAATCCTTGATCGAAAACGTCGAGAATCATCTACTCTAAGCCTGAGCTTGTACATCTCCATCTTCACAGTACTTTATCTTGAAGCCAAAAACTCAATTTGCATGGTACTAGGCGCAGCCGACGACGCTGTTATGGTTCCTAGAGGCAATGAAGTAGACATTGATTGATAGAGAGATCCTCACATACCTATATGCTATATGCTCAGGATCAAGTGGTACCGGTATGTCTCATTCTGATCAGTCCGAGTCGTGTGGTAGATTAGTCGGACTGTGTAAGTATGCACGAACATCATAGCATACTACGTGTGCGACGCATGTATTGTTTAGTCCGAGCCTCGAGGTAGGCGAAGTCGAGGGGAAGTTGACTCCTCGTTATGCAACGTACTCGAAGTACTACCACAAGAACATGAAATGGTAAAGATTAGTCCAAATCTCTAGCAATGAAGCCGCTATCCTCACCAAATGCAGCCACCTCGTCATGACTCTGTTGCAGCTACCACGGCGGTATCGGTCTCATCCCCTGGGCACCCAACGCAGGTGGTCATCTTACACGTCCTCTTGAAGAAGAAACAATGCGCCCAGCAATTTTCAAAGGAATGTGTTGCTATCCTGATGCTACCGAATCCGCTCTCGTGCCATGGTGTTTTTAGTAGAAAAACATTGGAAGGAGATTGGTACCAAATGGAGTTTGCGCGATGCTATCCTACGATCAATTTTATCCCTGTCCCTGTACTGGATGATGGAGATATGTATCGAGAGCATCAATATAGCGAAGAAATTGTTCTGGGCTGCATGCAGACAACAAGGCCGGAAGATCAAGCATATTGTTTGATGGGGATTTTTGGAGTTAGTATGCCACCGCTGTACTTATGGGGAGGGAGATGCAAAGGCGTTCATGCGCGGCAGAGGAGATATGGAATTCCTATCTTGAATCGGGCACCAGGGAAGAGACCAGACTCAGATGTGGTGCGTCCGCATCAGTAATACGCAGGAGGAACACCTTCCATAGCGACAGGTTAATGGTCTCTGTTGAGAAGAAAACGACTTTGCAGTTGGGGTCGCATATGGTGCGCTTGAAGTGCGAAAAGGCCTGAACGCCGGCGGAGATCTATGAGCGTGTTTTTCACTTGAAGACGAGGTTGTGGTATAGTATCAGTACTTACTGGTATCGTAGATGGTAGGCTTGAGCCAGTCACTTCTGCAAAGTTTAATGAAAGTCGATCAAAACCGCTTGGGCTAGGCTGACACTTTTAATCGACTGTCATCAAAGTGTTACGCAGTGCGGGTGGTTCGAGTCTACGTAGATGGTTTGACGATAGAAAAGAGGCGTGAGAAAGCGAATGTCATGCTCGAAAAGTCTTTGAACACCTGTACAGAACCACCGTCGGCCTCTCGTCTTATTATTGCTCAGTTTTCGAGTCATCTTCAAAAAGAACAATTCGTTTCGTTCGGCAGTCATCTCGATTCAATATGGGTGACGCGTCTTCTTCGCGGCAAGTTGCAACAGCAAGGCTACAACACAAACACTGAGACTCAGCCAAGGACAGTCTCGGTATAAAACTGACGTATCGCTGAAGAAAAACATACACTGAACAACCCGCAATTACTACTACTACTACTACTATGTCGAGCACTCAAGTGGAATACATCCGCCTCGGAAAGTCTGGCCTTAGAGTCTCCGTGCCCATTGTGCGTTCTCATCGGTTTATCTCTCCATGTCTTTGTACTCACTGAATTCACTATCGCAACTACAGGTCGGTGCAATGAGTATGGGTTCGCCGAAATGGCTTGTGAGTATCTCACAGTCCAACGACCTTTCGAAAACTAAAGGGTTTGCAGGATTGGGTTCTAGACGAAGAAAAGTCCATCGAGGTACTCAAAGCTGCCTGGGATCGTGGAATAAACACCATTGATACTGCCAAAGCCTCCTCTAATGGCAAGTCAGAGAGGGTTATTGCCTAGTTTATTGAAAAGGTGCGAAACAACGCTATTCGACCTGCTAGGCTCGTTAACTAATGACTTCAATCTCGTAGTACCAAATCCCTCGCAATGAAATCATCATCCTCACCAAATGCAGCCACCTCGTCCATAAAGATGTTAGCGTCATGACTCCCGACTTTCCCGAACTGAGAAACACACGAATACGTCAACCAATCCGGTCTTTCTCGAGCAGCTATCTTCAACGCTGTTGATGCTTCACTCAAGAGGTTCAACATGACCTACATCGACCTCCTACAAATTCACCGTCTCGATCACGACGACGAACCCGAGGAAATAATGAAGGCCTTGCATGACCTAGTGCAAAGCGGGAAAGTGAGATACATCGGCGCCAGTTCGATGAGATGCTGGCAATTTGCGTTGCTGAACCAGGTCGCGGAGAGGAATCGTTGGACTAAGTTTGTCAGTATGCAGAACGAGTATTCATTGCTGTATAGAGAGGAGGTGGGTTACCTACCTATCGCCAATACTCTTCGTGTTGGCTAACTGTCTGGGTAGGAACGCGAAATGAATGCGTACTGCAACTACCATGGCATCGGTATCATTCCCTGGGTACCAAACGCAGCTGGCCTCCTCACGCGTCCTCTCGATGAAAAAACAGCACGCTCAGAATTTGCCAAAGGAACACGCTACTACCCGGAGCCTACGGAAGCCGAAGCAGACAGTCATCATCATGTGTGTACAAGAAGTCGCAGCGAAACATGGAAAAAGCATGGCTCAGATTGCGTCTGCTTGGGTCAACGCCAAAGTCACTAGTCTAGTTATGGGATTGTCGAGCGAGAAGAGAGTGGAGGAGGCTGTTGGGATTAATGGAGTAAACTTGACAGAGAATGAGATGAAGTATCTGGAGGAACCGTGAGTGCACATGGGTCTTAATTGCTTTTCAAGGTTTACTGACTGTTTTTTCCTTTCGCTTGGCAGTTATGAACCCAGACTCGTTAAAGGGCATGCTTGAATGAGATGGAATGGTAGACGCTGCGTTGTCATGTACATAGTTTTTCTAGTAATGGCAGGATTGCTGACTCACTTGCAATGCGGTTTATTTTTTAGGTTGGAAAACATTAGAAAGTTCATAGCAGAGGCTGAAAAGGAGGACGCTAAGCAAGTCTAGTTGAATAGACTCTGGAATTGGATGACCAGTGCCGTTGTATGGGTGTAGGTATGTGTTCTATCATAATTCCAAGAGCAAGTCCACTAAGGAAAGGCCGCTCAGATATTCTTCTATATATAAGCGCACTACCGTCCAAATCACAAAGGAAATATTTTTAGCTCCGAGTAAAACGGCCACATTCGGATTTGCAGGAGAATTACCGTCGGCCCTCGAGACTCATTACCGCATAAGTTTGGAGTCATCTCGAGGAGGATCATTTATTCGTCTCAATCTCCTTCGTCATCGTCGTTGCACCACCGTCGGAATTTGAGAACCTCGGGTCCCCTGACTTTTCGGAGGGCCTTAGTAAAGTAGGAGAGACAGATTGCAGTATAAAAGCGAAGCACAGTGAGCAACTCCCACACCCAACATCTGAACGATCCTCAACGCACTATGTCTAATACACCAGTGGAATACGTTCGCCTTGGAAAGTCAGGCCTCAGAGTCTCTGTGCCCATTGTGCGTGTTCTCGTTGATTTACATCTCATCGTCATCAGATTTTATCGATTTCTCGTCTCTAGGTCGGTGCACTGAGTTTTGGATCACCAAAATGGATTGTGAGTATCTCGTTTCTTGATGACCTTCTACCGATTAACACCTTTTACAGGAATGGGTTCTAGACGAAGAAAAGTCCATCCAGGTTCTCAAAGCTGCCTGGGACCGTGGCATTAACACCTTTGATACCGCCAATGTCTACTCTAACGGAGAGTCCGAAAAGATCATTGCCAAGTTTATCGAGAAGGTGAGTAGTACCCTCGTTTGACAACTACTAGCTACGAAATAACACACATCGTCAGTACCAAATCCCACGTAACGAAATCCTCATCCTCACCAAATGCTACGGCCTCGTCCACAAAGACATTAGTGTCCGCACCGTCAACTTCCCCGAACTGAAGAACACCCGGGAATACGTCAATCAGTCCGGTCTTTCTCGAGCAGCCATCTTCAACGCAGTCGAGGCCTCTCTTAAGAGACTCAACACTCCATACATCGATCTCCTCCAGATTCATCGTTTCGATGTCAACACCGAACCAGAAGAAACCATGAAAGCTTTGCATGATTTAGTTCAAAGTGGGAAAGTCAGGTATATCGGGGCGAGTTCGATGCGGTGCTGGCAGTTTGGACTGCTGAACGAAGTTGCAGAGAAGAATGGTTGGACCAAGTTTGTTAGTATGCAGAGCGAGTATTCGTTGTTGTACCGAGAGGAGGTGAGTTGCTTGACCTTATCCCTTCTTGCGTCGATGTATGCTAACCGTATCGCCTGGTCCTCTGCTTTTTACTCTAGGAACGCGAAATGAACGCCTACTGCAACTACTACGGTATCGGTCTCATCCCCTGGGCACCTGTTGCTTCCGGTCTCCTCACTCATCCCGTCGACGAACAAACTACCCGCTCCGAGTCCAGCAAAGGACAAAGCCACTACCCGGAGCCTATAGAAGCAGACAAAGTCATCATCAAGCGTGTACAAGAAGTCGCAGCGAAACATGGAAAAAGCATGGCTCAGATCGCGTCTGCTTGGGTCAATGCCAAAGTCACTAGTCCAATTATGGGGTTGTCGAGCGAGAAGAGGGTGAAGGAGGCTGTTGGGATTAATGGGCTCAAGTTGACGGAGGATGAGATGAAGTATTTGGAGGAACCGTGAGTGCACATGGGTCTTGATTGCGTTTCCAGGTTTGCTGACCGTTTTTTCCTTTCGCTTGGCAGTTATGAACCCAGACCCGTTAGAGGGCATGCTTGAGTGAGATGGAATGGTAGGCGCTGCGTCATGTACATATAGGTGAGCTTGAAGCACCTCTGAGTAGTAACGCCGTTTTTATCATCTTGCAGACACATGTTGGACAGATATATGTAGCACTGCTGTTCCAGTGTTGTGCAATAGAGGGGATTTTTGTGTCATGTTGATGGCGGATAATCAAATCAACGTCATCGATAGTACAACCTGGCAACGGGAGGAAAATTGATGTTGCGGCAAGGTTTGAGTCTTTTAAAAGATCAGTTTGGCTCGACTGTCGGTACTGATCGTAAGTTCTCGATAGATTCTTGTTGGCAACACGCCTCCTCGGATCCCGATGACCACTATCGATGAAAAATAATGGTCCGCCGTAGTCATTTTTACGGTGGAGCCGGTCGTCAAAGTCGCGTTTTGGAGATGTCTGCCGTATTGAAGAAAGAGTAGTCCACGGCCATGCCGTTACGATGGCAGTGACTTGGGGATCCTCTCGAGTCAGTAATGGCCTAACCAGGGGTTATGAAGGCTGCTGTCGGTTGCTTTGCACGGTAGGCGACCAGGAAAAGGTGTGTGCTGTTCACATCGCCATCATGCTCCCACTGGTTTGAAACATTTTCATTTTTGATCAAAATATAACTCTGAGCCGTTTTCTCTAAGACTAAGGTTCTCTCCTTTACTTTTGCATCGGAGATTAGACGTCACTATGTCGTCTATCATCAAGGGTTCACCCTCGCTTTCCCTGTAGACGACCAGAATGGTCGGGTAAAGCAAAACGGTGCTTGGAGACTTTTCAATCATTCGGCTGATTTCCAAGGGGCCGCTTAGGCCCTCGAGAGGCTGGCGTAAGTTTGACATTTACATTTGTTGGTACGTGATTTTTTGACGGCTTTACTTCTTTGATTTTTGTGTTCTGTTGCTAATCCACTCCACATAGGAAGTTACGTTGCTGTATATGCCGAAGTTACACCTTCGCTGGGATCATCTACTGTCAAATTTTCTCTGGACAATCATCCTCAAACAGATTCATACCAGGCCCAATGTGAAGGAAACTAATCGGCACAAGTCAGCAATGGTGGCCTTCATATTCTCATTTGGGAGTCCACTCGAGTTCTTACCGATGCTCCACATACTCTGGTTGTCACGAAGACTGCTTCAGATGATGTCGACGGCCAAAGTTTGTTGATCGATTTCTTCGTGTATGTTCCAACCGATAGGTCGGAAGCTGGGAAGATCACGAAGTGGTTCGTGGACGATAGTGATCCCGGGGTTGTCTATGGGGATCATGGTGGAGGGAGAGGTTGGGAGACTCAGACACAAGATAATAATGATGTTACTTCCCCAACGAATGATACGTTGACCTCAGCTACGGGTCAGGGGAGCGTGATGAGCTACAGTTTTCTCGGTATGTCTTCTTTTCTTGACAGTCGGCTTTGGGTTCGCTGACTCCCATAATCCCGACTTCAAAAGGTACCGGGATTAGTAGGCACGGTATCCTCCAATCATCCATCCACGGTGCACCGACACTCAATCTGAATGTTACCATTGACGACCAGTCCGCTCAGCAATTTCAACCTGGACTACCCTCAGTGGCGAGTCCTCACATTCTTTAAGATTCAGGATCTGGAATATGGCAACCATACGGTTTCATATACGGTCAAAGTTGTGAATACCAACGAGATACTTGGCTTTGATTATTTTCTTGTCATGGCTGGTGTCAGTTCACCATCGTCTTCTGTGCCTGCGCCATCGGGTAGTTCTGGTTCTGAGGATTCGGTTGATACGGGACAGTCACTCTCAGTAGGCGCAATTGTGGGTGCAGTAATTGGTGCATTGGCATTGCTGAGGTTGTTTGGAGTTTTATTGAGACGAAGAAGGAATCGGAAAAGGCGTTTTTTCTGTACGTGGTCTTTCTCTCTCTCTTTCTACAGATTTGCTAAAAATGCTATTACCAGTACATTCGAATGATACAATACCGGCTGTTGAACCATTTCCGTACTCAATTCCCTCGTCTGCACCTCTTTCATCTCGTACCGCTGGCGGTGATACACCTGCAGTCTCAGGACGAAAAGGACGAAAAGGACGCTGGGTTTTGGTACCAGGCCAACAGCTTTGCTTCATACAATATCCTCTAGAACTGTGCCCATCGCGTTGGCTTCGGCTGCTGTGCAGTCTCCAGCAGCTCCACAGTTGAAACGTTGACGACTCATACTGGGATGAGGAGATTTGAAACACGAAATTGGGTGTCTTCTGTAGCTCCATCTGGTAGTGCGTCAGGCGTTCCTCCCACAGAGGAGCTGTACGTTGATAGTGGACTACGGTTTGATTCGAGGCCACCGCCTTTGTACACTAAAGAATAAAAAAAGTTCGTTGAAATGACTACCGCGTGACGTCACAATTTGTCCCGCCAAACCTTCAAAGTATTCCAGCACGCTTAAATCCTCTGCCATTCTCCCCAAATTCCTGGTCCAGCTCCCTGAAGATGTTGCGCTGCTTTTGAAAGTGTCTAGCAGTCTTGAAGGATCTAGTCGCTGAGCTATTTCGATGAATTGGGTTTTGCTGGCAAAACACGATCCAAACGCGATTCCGAGACTCTTGTCCAAATGCGTGAATCAACTTCAGAAGCGCCTGTCCAACACAGTCGGGACACACTATTCACAAGATAACGGTCTCCGCGTCCATCAAATCGAGAACCATTTAAATTTGAAGGAATTTCATGTATTAGCATTATTAGGACGAGTTCACCGTCAACATGTAGCTATGATTTGGATAGCAATGAGAAACCTGTCTTTGTGAAAGGATACCCAAATGCCTTGCAAGCATAAACATGCTAGAAACGGGTACCGATACTCCCTCCAGTTCATCCATAGTCCAGCCAGCCATAAGTGAGGACGAAAGTGAAGAACGGGCGGCGTATGGTGGCGAGGGTGAATGGGAGTTGGAGAAATGTAAATGAAGAGGCCTTTCTAAAATGTTGATTAGTTGCATAGCGTTACCTTGCGAAGGCAGTTACGACGTACCGAATCCAACCGCGAGCCTCACTCACATCATAGCTCGGGTCGTTCCAGGATCTACATATGTAGCAACCCGACTCCGAGCGCCTCCACTGACCTGCCCTCTCTAACGTGTCTGCACCCAAACCAGTCCAACCAACAACGTAGGAAGCCATCATGGGATAAATGTGTGATTGCTAGACCTCTGCGACGGCAGCGAATGGTATGGCGTTCTTGATGGCCGAAAAGAGAGGAAATTCCAAAACGAGGGTGTGAGTATCTGTCGAGAGTAGGGGGTCTTTGAAGTCGGCAATGTCACGAAATAGTATCTGTCCACGGTCCCCAAGTGTGCTGCTGCAAGTCTGCAACACGATTCTTGATTTGTTCAATTCTATCCACATTTGGCTTTGTCTAGGACTCGTGGTTGGTATTTGAGCTGTAAAGAGGGGAAATGAAACAGTAACTTGGAAATTAGGCATGGCTGGAACGTTAGAAAGATGTACTTGGACGACCACAAGCGGACAATAGAAAACGTACGAGATCTGGTCCACAACTCGTTAGTCCATAGTACCAGCAAGAATCCCTCAATGACCCCAATTCTTGACCCCTACGTATCCAAAAGGCCTTCAAAGCAAAGGACTCTGGCACCGAAAATGACGAAAATAAGGATCGCTTGTAAATCGCTTGTATGATGGAGTGGAACCACAGGAATCCCATTTCAACTTGCAGTGTAAGGTCTGGTCTGAAAGCCAACAGTTGCTTTCCTAGCGGTTTGTGATAGTCCCAAATTCGTGTCTTAGGCCGATTAATGGTCTCAAGTCTTGAGTGCTTGAGTTGGTAAAGGTCTCAGTGAAAGACGCTGGTGAAAGTTGATGAGAAAGTGTGCCGTGTCCACGCGCGTCGCGGAATGGTTCTTTCTTCTTACCACCGGGCCTCGCTGACTTGGGTACTCAACACTCACCATCTCTTCAAGCATATATGCTCAAAAAATCATGGCTTATAGACCACTAACTAGCGCCAAGCTGCAAAGGAACAGATGAAATGTGGCACACTGTAATGGATGGTGCGAGTCATTCGAACATACGAAGGCTTTCTTGACGTTAATTCGTTGCTTATGGAGAAACTGACTGTCACAAGGGTCTAGGAATATAGAAAGTAATCAAGAGGACCAGGGCTAAGGTGTGCATCAGAGATTGAGGACGTAACTGCGTCTGACATCTATCACCACAGATCGTTGTACACACATGTAAAATACATAATTATTTCGATGCTCTTCCCGAGACACATAAGAACAGGTGTGCTGAACTACTACTGGTGTTCTGGAGGCACTTGTATGCCGTCCCATAGACCTCATCTCCGCCACCTCCCTCTTCAAAAGCTCCACTTCATCGCTCAGCTCCCTGATCGCTTCCTGGCGTAGATGAACCCGTCATATCCCTTCTCTCCAATGGTGCCCATAGTAACAGCTTCAAGATCCTTGTCATTTCTCAGCGCCTGCAGAATTTCTTCGACATGATCGGGAAATTGAATAACATTATCAACAATCTTCGAGACAACAGCGTCAGTGAAGTAGCAAACGATGGAAAAAAATAGATGGACGAACGATGACACCTCCAGCCCTGACCAGGCGTTTAGCCTCAGTGAAATACTTTGTGTTTGATGGTTTGTCCGCGTCAATGAAGATGAGGTCATAAGGGACCTCTGGTTTCATGTCGAGCATTGAGTTGTAGGCAGGGCCCACAATGACCTTGCATTTGGCAGAGAGGCCGGCCACAGACAAGTTTTCTTCAGCGACCTATCGCAAGTGTTGAGTCTGATGGATGGGACAACATAGTAACATGACGCTTGCAAAAGTTACCTTGGCATGCTCCTTGCTGACTTCAAGCGTGTACAGCTCTCCGTCCTCGGGAAGAGCGCGTCCTAGCCATATCGTAGAGTAGCTGTCAAGACAATGAACGTGCTTAGTATCCAAAGATGAGAAGAAATTTTGACACTCACCCTCCCAGCGTTCCAACTTCTAGAATCCTTTTCGCATTGAGGGTCTTGGCGAGGAGGTATAGAAACTTCCCTTGAGCTTTGCTGACTCCGTCGTCGACTGGAAGCCCTTTGTCGGAGGCGTTCTTGAGAGCAGCGTCTAGAACTGGGTCTGCTGGTACGAGGAAAGAGTTGTTGTAGTTGTCAGACTCTCTAGCTCTGTCTTCGATGGTGGTCATCTTCACGCTTTCTATTAAAGAGCAACTTGAAAGTATGAAGCTATTTATACCCTCAGGCTTCAGCGCTTCAGCCTCTGCAGAACGATATCAGGGATTGATCAGGGATATAATTGTTATAATAAAATCCGAGTTATAGCTACCTGACTTTAACGCACGGATAATTTTGTCATATACATGTACATAGCGTTGAAGCTACTTAGAAATGAATGGGGTAGGGCTGCCACGATCAAGAGGTGGGATGACGATCACTGTGGAGGCCAGTGAAAAGGTAGTTGTCCGAGCGCGTCGGGAAATTTCGCAATACAGTCCCAGAATCATGGGGTCACATTCAATCGCGAACGGTCGTTTTTTCTCGAGCTTGTGATTAGCCAAAAGCACCGCCGGGGTTGCTTCACCACCGACGGCCAAGAAAAAACTTGATTGCAACCACCGCGCGTGCAGGGGATGGCTATAGTACGGTAAAGAAGAGACATATGACGGATCGTAAAGCTAAACAAGTACATAGATTGAGAAATGTTACACATTGACAATCATAATTGCGAGAAGAGGGAGAGGTGGGAGGGTGCTCGAAAACTGAATCGTAATACTATAGTACATCAAACCAATGAGTAAAACAAGCAAGAAGTGAGACGAGAAACCGCACCGAGGTACAGCAGCCAATGAGTGGAGGAAGCAAGAGGTGAGACCTCTTCCCGTTGCTTCCGCCTAGGGTTGCCACACCTGGTGGAACGTGACCAGTGTTCTACCAAAGGGTTAAACCCTTTTAACCCTTAAGCCCATTTAAGCCTTAAATTTAAGACTTAAAATTTTCCGAGTGACATCCTTAAGGCTTAAGCTGGCTTAAGGAAGAGGCAAAGACTGTCATCGGCTAGTCATTGATCAGCTAGTCAATTGTAACTCAAATATGTGAGGCAGGATAACGACTCTAGCAAGTCAAGACATGTCCAGAGTGCTCTAAACTTCTCAGACTGTGATGGCAGTTCTGACCGGTGACCTTTGTTACCCCTGTTTTTTTCCCACCTACCCTCACTGCACCTTAAGGCCTTAAGGATAGGGCTTAAGTTTAAGCTTTAAGCTTTTTAAGCCTTGAAATTTTTGGAAACCCGATTTAAGGGCTTAAAGTAGAACACTGAGTTACGTGACCGAGCGGGCGAAATGCATCCGACGGTGCCCAGCGAGCCAATGAGCTGCTATACGCTACTGTAGTGGGCAGCTACAGCAGGAGACGACCATTCCTGGTTTTTCGCCTGTGTTCAGGCGCCGGAATGGTGTTAGAATGGCAACCGAATCACTCACCTGCGATTAACTTAGTGTAAACAATCCTTTAAACAACAAACAAAGACTGTGAGGGTCGACTATCATAGAGCCAGGGCCAGAAAGCTTTGACACCGCGTCTTACTATTTGGACATGTTCTGACCGTACCTCCATCATCTTCTGCTGATCGGCTTTCTTACATAGAGTCCTGGCTCATAAACAACGAGTACCACTTCGGAACCGCGACGAAATCTCAACTGTCTAGCGCTGAGCATGCGATACCTGAAAGTAACGGAGGAAATGGCTGGCCGGTCCTGGTGAGTGGCCTTTGAAACATCTACGTCGGTTTTGACCTCTTTATCTGTCTTCCCATTGCCTCAAGATGAGCAAGACGAGTCGCCGCAAGTCCAGTAGATGTCTCACTCGGAAGTACAAATTTTGTCATTGGACGACTTGAAGCTTGAAAGCAACGGATCTACCATCATTCTCTATCGCCGCCGCCGCCTCCGTCTTCGTTATTCAGGCCTTACGAGCTTCTCACCGAAATCTTCACCTTACCCATGATTCACCAATCAGCGATCCCATCCCATGTCGCCGGTGTGCCAGCGATGCATGCGAGACGCATTGTCTTTGTGTGATTCTGGAAGAGAACGAGAGCTGCAGAAAGAGCCGGCGGCGCAGCCAAACGAAGGGAACGAATCGTACCGTCACTCTATCACCCGCACTCACTACCACCTCTTCTTCCTTTCCGACCCCATAAGTTCTGCTCACCTGTTTTCCGGACTTTTAAATCCAACTGTCAAGCAACCGAACGAGTATCGTGGACACGAAGGGGAGGGTTGGGGAGGGTTGGGTTGTGTTTGGGATAATGCTGGAAATGCGAGGAGGAGAACCAGTGTATTGTCGTTTTCGCTGACGTTCTCGCGGTCGGTGCAGATGATTCATGAAGAAGAAAAAGAAAAAGATGGTAACGCTAATTGGGAAACTGAGGAAGTGGGTATTATTGACTGTCCTCGTGGACCCTGGTACGAGGGCGGGCCAGGACACAGGATGAGCAGATACGTTTGGTTCCTTCTCTTTACATTTTCTTCTTTTTTTGCCTTATCCCTTTTCTTGCTTTCAAGTTTTCTCCTCGCTGTCTTCATTTTCGTTTTCGTTTTCGTTTTCGGTCGCGAGAACGCTCTCTCTTTCCTTTATCTTTCTGATCCATGCTGCAGATGTCTTTCTTCATACAAGGCCTGCTGTAGTCGTTCTGGCTTGCTTAAGAAACGTCAAAATCAAGCTTTTCCCCCAGAACCAGTCAAGTCCTCAAGCATCAAGTTGCAACTACGCGGGCATCAAATCGGAAAAGGGGTCCAGGTCGTCCCCTCAGCTTCAGTAGCGGAAGTGGCCATGGCGCAGCAATACAAACATACAATCTCAAACCATTTTCTTGTACTAAGACTCAGCAACAGCAGACTGGTGCAAATACTCTGACAGTGCATGTATCATTCTGACCCGTTGATTTGTCAAGTGTCCAAAGACCGGCACCGCCAATTTTCAACTCGCCCGCCCGCCAGACCCCTCCCATAACCCTGGATCATTCATATAAGCCTACCTTTGTTCTACTGTCGACTCTTTGGCGTATTATACCCAACCAATCGCCAGAGGCAAAAACGAGTCTCGATTAGTGGAGGAGTACGACGTCTTCACTCCATATCTGGCGGTACACGAATATTTGATACAGGACTATAGGCTTCAACGCAGGGCATTTCTTACAC
Organism: Tetrapyrgos nigripes; assembly: GCA_013368315.1. Classification (NCBI taxonomy): domain Eukaryota; kingdom Fungi; phylum Basidiomycota; class Agaricomycetes; order Agaricales; family Campanellaceae; genus Tetrapyrgos; species Tetrapyrgos nigripes. Next base: position 189,939 of record JAACJM010000061.1, read on the forward strand.
TATCTTCTGCATATCTTGCTCCTGCAGTAATCCCAATCCTCCTCGTCAATGCCTCGGCCTTTTTTCAAGTTGGACTACTTGGTTGTCACATAGTCACACTAGTCACGCGCCCAAAGTCGAACCGCCAAACCTTCACAGCACGCCAACACTCTGTACGCTCCTCACCAAATTCACGGTGGCGATTCCTGAATACTACTAGATTTCCTGAATGGGGCCGGATGCCCCTGAGGCTGCTAGTTCTCGAACTATCTCAAGGATACGAATCCTAGATGACGAAACCTACGAAGGATGGTAGCGCCCTCATTTTATGTGGGTCTGTCCTGGGGCTTTTGTTGAAGCATGATGCATTGCAGATCTCGCGTTGTGTGGAGTTTGGTGAGTCTGGTCACCCTCACTGCAGAGATATCTCCCTGACCACATTGTTGATAGTCGTCAATCTTCAAGTCCGTCATGGCTTCACTTCCTGAGTGACTACATAGAAACAAGCTTGGGCAGAACAGGGTTGTGGTATGAGGATGACTTGAAGGATGCTTGATAGCCTCTAGGATTGGCACTCTGGGAATTGGTAGGGTAGTATTATGGTTACATTCGTCGGTCTCCTTCGTTATTAGATTCTGGAGTTTTGTCTTACTGCTGTTTTGGAAATGAAGGATAATACGCTCTTCATGAAACAATCATTGTTAACCTCTATCTGCAATTTGATGCGAAGATGCTGGTTGTAATACTTATCCAACCGGATTCCAAGACCCGATGCCGTTTCAGATCAGCTTCAAAAGCTTCGTGGAACGCGTAGGACGTGGAAGAAGGAATGATGTATGTGTTCATATATGCACATTTTACTCAAGTCTTATTTGCGTTGTGAGTTCAGTACCGTCCACCTCCCTTGATGTTGTGTTCCCTCTCCAGCAGTCTCTTTTCACTCCTCCGTTCCAAGCCGGCTTGATTGGGAGTATAGGTGATAGTGGAGAGAGTAGCAGCAGATACGAGTCAAAGCATCTATTGTCCTCTACAAGACATACTTTTCATGTCCCTGCTGCAAACGGTAATTCTCCAACCACTTCTTTCTCCGTACACACCAACTCATAAATACCCCACCTCAATCAAAGCTATTATTGCCTTCAGGACAGGCGCACCAAAATTGCAAACCAACTGAGAGAGTACCCTGGATTGGGAAAAGCAATATCTGGTGTTGAAGAGAGGGGGTTAATTTGAAGGGTCGAGCACGGTTCTCAGTGGCCAGCGTAATATGAGTAATGAGTTTCGATGTGGGTGCTGATGCAAATTTGAGTATGAGTAGACTGGCGGCAGTGCGTATGAGTGAGGATCTGGGTCTATTTTATTTCTGTTTTCTTTTTCCCTTCGCGCTATCAATTTCTCTTCTTCTCATGTCCCGACCTGGCAATGCGCACAAGTTGATTCATTTGCTGGTGCTCACGTCGCTGAACACCTTCGCCTCGTTTCAGTATCGCTTGCTCCAGCAGCAACCTAACCTTTCCCCTCGTGCCAAAATTTCACCTTGTTTCCGTATCACCTGCTCTAGCAGCAACCTAGCCTTTCTCCTCGTGCCAAAATTGAAGTTCCTTTAAAACCGGGGTCTTCAGATTTGATTATGATGCTGGTGGGGCTAGTGAGGGGAAGGGGGCTTGGCCTTTTCTATGCATTGGATGTCTACTTTGGCTGTTGCAGCTTGGGAGGGGACAGATGGATTTGCAGCGGAGACAGGGGTTAGTCTTGCTGGGTGTGGCATTGATGACGATATTAGATTGAGATGACAATTTTGGAAGAGAAAGTCCAGACCGCCGCTAAATCAAAATATACATATGCTCAACATGTTTGTCTTCATCATTTTGGTGTTTGTGTGCCTCAACCTCTCATGCAGCCTCAATCTCAGCTGATGCTCTCACTGGCATCGAGGATTTCAATGTAATTGAGTGACAAAGGTGGTTTTGATCTTATTTTTTTAAACATTCTGTTGCATATGTTTTTTTGTTAGAGTTATTGTCTGGATTTTGGGGACTTTCTTTTCTTCTTTTTGCCAACATCCTCGATGAACTGGTGTACCCTATCCTGCGTATTTGTTTCTCTGATATTCTTTTTTGTTTTTTTGTCCAGTTTGTTTTCTTTTCCCTTTGTCATATTTGTACTACACACATACGTTCACTAACTATGTTCATTCTTTCTGCTCCATGGCTTCCTATTCCTCCTAAAGTCCTCTGCCCCTCTCGCTGTTTTCCCATGCCCACCCAGCCATTTTCCCCCAACCACTTCAAAAAATAAAATAAAATAAAGATGGCTTCATCTACGCAACGTCGCAACTGACACTTGGCAAACACCTTCACACCATACCTGAGTCTGTGTCATGAATCGTCCCCCGCCTATTCATTTCCTTTCTATTCTTTTCCCTTTACTACCTATTTCCCACTTTAACCCCATAAATACCAACCATTTCTCATCATCGTCTATAGTTACCATCTTTACAGATCTATGACTCACACTCTTATCTCCTCCGATCCCTATCTCCATGGACATTCTCACTGTCAATCATTCCTTATGATCCAGTACCTTCATCTATCCATATTTAGCCTATCACCTTCTCGCCCTTGACGTTTCCACATGATACTGTCTATTATTACTGATTCTTTCCCATCTGTTCATATTTTACTTATATACCTGTGATCCTTGTAACCTATTCCTTAGTTCGTTCACTTCGTCTCCGCTCCGTACTCTTACTACACAGTGTAGAGCCTAGTCAGCTTACTTTCTCTCTATCTCTCTATCTCTCTATCTCTCTTGACCAATCTATTTCTCTTGTAAACCGGCTTTCTCGTATTGTGTGACTTGGGTGGTTATTGAGTGTATCGACAACCTTGACACTTGAACGAACTCCCATACACCCACCTCACAAATCCTTCCATCGTATTGAACCTTCCTATTACCCTATCCTTCCCCTACGGTGCTGCAGAAGCCCATCAACTCTACCCTGTGTGAGGAGCCTCACAGGTTGGCAGGTGTGAACTACTCAAGGAGCAGTTACACGAGGTCATCCCCCGTCTACACAGTCTCGAGACGTAATACCAGACTCGCTAAAACCGAGTAAGGTGGTCGACCGGTTCTGTAATTGAAACCCAAATTCCCTTCTTCACTCTGTCTACCCCACATCCCCGAATTTGTATCGAACCCGTGAGAGACCCAGTATTCAGTGTGCAAGAGGTAGCGAGGAAGGGGAAATGGAACCCGTTCGTAGTCACGAGGGGTTATAGCGGGAGAAATATATGAGCGAACCCTTGGAGCTTTGACTGACACTTCGTCTGTACAAGACGTTGGGTGTGGAAACTTACCTCAGGTGACGTAGTTCTCTCGACGTTCTCATACATAACAGTGAAAGAGGACTTCGATACAGGAGAAACAGTGGTTCAGATCAAAGGACCTCTATTCTTCAGAGAAAACATCGACTACTCTCCATCATCACCCTCCCCTGAATATGGTCTAGCATCCTCCTTTATCCTAGGACCCAACTACCTTTCTTAAAAGAATTGGTGTATGACCGATCGACGATCCGCATCTGCAGACCCGAACCTCCACTGTGCCAACCGACCACACGTATTCCATCCCGCATCAAACCAAGACGCCTGCTATATCCCTGAAAACGGTGACGATCCTTGGGTTCTGTGCACTACACAACCATGCCTAAACAGATATAACACTCAACGACTCACTAACGTAGAACTCCCGAGTTGGTTACACGTTATAACCCAACTCCAAGAACTTGCAATTCAAAAAGCACATCGAAAACCCAGAACCGAATCAGGCCAAGGAACCTCTACACCTACCAACCAACCCTCCGAATCCAATCCAGTACCAGAAACCCCTCCCAATAACCCATCAGAACCAGACAATCCCACTCCCCCACCTTCTTTGCCCACCATTCCATCCACCGAAGGACCATCCGTAGCCCCTCGTCGTCCTCCTACACCTCCTTCTCCAAATCCGTCCGACCCAAATGACTCAGTCATGGCTGATACACCTCCTATCAGGTCGAACGGAACTTCCAAACGAGGAAGAAAACCAGACGCCTTCAATGGAGAACGTAGCGAGGCAAAACGATGGCTGGCCCTATTTAACAACTACCTACGCATGAATAAAGGAAAATACCCGACCGAGGAGAGTCAGGTTTCATTATTCCTGTCGTTCTTTACAGGAGAAAAAGGAGGAGATTGGGCAACACAGAGATTAATAGAACGAGATGAAGATGAGGAAGATGAGGACTTGGCGAGTACACCAGATAAATGGAGATGGATAACTTTGAAACAGATACGTGATAGATTCAAAAAGGATTTCAAAGCTCTCGCCTCGGAAGATGTGGCGAGGACAAAAATCAAGTTTGCTAGAATGAAGGGGACGGATATTAGCAGCTACAACAGCATCTTCGATACATATGGAGAAGAGTCCGAGTTCAGAGAAGCAGCGTTGTTGGAATTTTATCAGGATGGACTGCCACCCAAACTCCGAGAAGCTGTTGGAAGAACGTATCCAAAGTGGGATGACTTCGAGGAGTACAAGGAAAGAGCTGTGGAGCTTCATTTAGAGTGGCTGAAGGAACGGGAAAGACAAGGACGCTGGAAAACTACTTCGACATCAAAGAGTAGTCCAGGTCCGTCTCAGGGAAGAACGGTAGCAAGCGTCAATGCGCTTATGAATATGGGACCAGGTGCTAACTTGTCTTTCACTCCATTACCCAAACTGACACCTGATGAAAGGGACCGACTCCGAAAAGCAGGAGCATGCTTCGCATGTAGACAAACTGGACATATGAGCAACGAATGTCTGACATTCCCAAGGACGTCATCTCAAAACACTCCCCGAACCTTTCCCTCTTGTGCTGTTCGAACAGCTGAAACCGCATCTTCACCACCGGTAACGGTAGCTCAGGCGTCTTCATCTCGAAACACAATCAAGGATATTTCCGACATGGTTAACAGGGTTAAAGGACTAGAGGGAGAAGAAAAGGAACAAGCAACCGTCTATTTAAAAGACATTATGTCTAAATTGGATTTTTGAATCACTCCTCTGCTACGTCGTCAGTAGGAGTAGAACAGTACACCGGACAGTTAAAGAACAATCGATATAGTGTGTTATACCCCTCTAGTGAGCGAGTCTTTCCTTCAGAGATAAGAATGTCAGCAATCACTCGTAACAGACAGATACCATCAATCACACTCAAAACTAAATTAATCGGCAAAGTTACTGGCAGAAAAATCGACGCAAACGCTCTAATAGACAGTGGTGCAGAAGGCATAATCATCAATGGCCAATTCGCACAAAAACATCAACTCACCCTTCTTCCTATTAAAAACCCGTTCCCAGTTTGAAACGTCGACGGCTCCGAAAACACCATGGGATGGGTGCGAGAATACACTATCCAAAATCTCCGTATCTACTCCTGAGACAGCGAGGCGTACCACGAAGAAAAGGCCGAGTTCTACGTAACGGACATCGGGGATCACGATATAATCCTCGGTACCAACTGGTTGGAAGAACATAACCCAGATATAGACTGGTCGGACTCACGGGTAGACATGACTAGATGCCCAGAGACATGCATCACGGCAAAACCTCCCATTCTCCATTTGAAAACTAAATCCTTGAAATCTACAGTCGTCGATCCAAGAACCCACCACAAGGATTACCAAGTCAGATGGTTGGAACCAGTTGGACAATTCAAACCAGTTGCCCAACCAAAAATTGCAGGGCGATGCCGTCGAATTCCTATTTGATCGTTCCACCGAAGTTCGGAGGAAACGGCGATCTTTACTGAAGATGATTGCGGGAGAGATATGATCCCAGAACAATGGGAACAGGACGTAATGGAGGAATTGTTGGGGAAAGAGGAAAGAATAGATGAAGAGGCGCCAGGGCCACCAAACCTGAACATCCGCACAGGGTTCACAAAGGCACAAGAACTCACAGAGGCAGCCCAGAACATCCAGGTCGATGTACCTCTTAAAGATAAGATTCCCTCACAATATCATCAGTTCTTACAAGTCTTTGACAAACAAACTTCAGAACGACTACCGAAACGTGGCGAATGGGATCATGCTATCGAGCTAAAACCGGACTTTGAACCGCGTCCCTGCAAAACATACCCTTTATCCCCAAATGAACAAAAGGAACTTGATGAATTCATCAAGGAAAACTTAGAGAAAGGGTATATAAGACCGTCGAAGTCTCCTATGGCAAGTCCCTTCTTCTTTGTAAAAAAGAAAGACGGAAAACTACGACCAGTACAGGACTATCGTGCCCTAAACAAAAGGACCGTCAAAAACGAATACCCCCTACCACTTATATCGGAACTCGTAGACAAACTAAAAGGGGCACAGATATTTTCCAAAATCGACCTTAGATGGGGATACAACAATGTACGTATCAAGAAGGGAGACGAATGGAAAGCGGTGTTTAAAACCAACCGCGGCCTCTTCGAACCAACGGTGATGTTTTTCGGTCTTATGAACTCTCCAGCTACATTCCAAGCGATGATGAACACTCTATTTAAGGACCTGATCGACTCTGGAAAAGTCGTGATTTATATGGACGATATTCTCATATTCACAGAATCACTAGAAGAACATTGATACATGGTGAAACAAGTATTGGCACGACTCCATGATAACGATTTATATGCTAAACTGGAAAAATGCACTTTCGAAACTGATTCAGTGGAGTTCCTCGGCCTTATCGTGTCACACAACACATTGGCAATGGACCCAGTCAAGGTCGAGGGCGTGACTAAATGGCCAATCCCACGCAACGTCAAAGACGTACAATCATTCCTCGGCTTCGGAAACTTTTACCGTCGTTTCATACATGATTTCTCAAAAATCGCACGACCACTGTTCGATCTCACGAAAAAGGAGCACCCATGGGAATGGTCTAAGGAAGCTCAAACGGCCTTCCAAGCACTCAAAGATATGTTTACGACTTCACCAGTCCTCCTCATGCCTGATCATTCTAAACTGTATCGAGTAGAAGTTGATGTGTCAGACTACGCTACAGGAGGTATCCTGCAACAACAAGGACCGGACGACAAATGGCATCCGGTAGCCTACCTGTCAAAAGCGTTATCCGAAACCGAACGGAATTACGACATTCACGATAAAGAATTACTAGTGATCATACGCGGACTTGAGGCCTGGCGACACTACCTGGAGGGTGGACCACATACCATCGAAATCTTAACGGATCACGACAACCTTAGATACTTCACCACTGCTCAGAAACTTAGCCGCCGACAAGCAAGAATGGCCTTGTTTCTGACCAGATTCGATTTTACGCTCACCCACAAACCCAGGAACTTGAACTGAAGTGACCCACTCTCTCGGAGATCGGACCATAAAGAGGGGGTCGAAAACGACAACAAAGACAGGGTTTTGCTCGACCCCAGGTTCTTCAGAATTCGAGCGACACGGCCAGGAACGGTAACCGCAATAGGAGATACAGAACTGAAAAGGCAGATTAAGGAATGTCCGAAAAAGGATGCCGAAGTCGTAAGTGTGTTACAAACCATCTTTAACAACGGACCACGTGCGTTGGCAAAGAATCTACAGGAATGGAACTACAAAGACGGAATCATCTTGTTCAGAGGGAAGATTTACATCCCAAACAACCAACAACTCAGACGGGACATTGTTAAAATACATCACGACAGCCTCACTGCAGGACATCTGGGATGATTCAAAACGTACGAACTCGTCAGTAGAGAATTCTGGTGGCCTGGTATGTCAGTATTCGTTCGTAACTATGTTGAAGGATGCGCTACCTGTCAGTTAACCAAGGCAAATAACCATCCGGCGCACGTACCACTAATTCCGAATGAGATACCGGAACGACCCTTTGGCACAATTACAACCGACTTCATCACAGATCTGCCAGAATGTGACGGCTTTAATGCAATTCACGTCACAGTTGACCGTTCAACAAAAACAGTTGTTATTTCTCCATGCAGAAAGGATATCAATAGCAACGGAACAATTGACCTATTGTTCAACAACACTTGGCGACGATATGGCTTGTGGGACAAAATGATATCTGACCACGGACCTCAATTCGCAAGCCAAGTGATGAAAGGGATATACGCTAAGTTAGGTATCACCTCGGCACTCAGTACAGCTTATCATCCACAAACAGATGGTGAGACAGAAAGGTTCAATCAAGAACTCGAACAGTATCTTCGAACCTTCTGTAACTATCGCCAAGACGATTGGGTTAAATACCTACCTTACGCCGAATTTTGCCACAACACCCGAGTTCATTCAGCAACCGGGAAGTTGCCGTTCGAACTACTTCATGGATACCTACCCCGACTCTTCCCTTCCATCAATCCAACTTCACACGTACCAAAAGTCGAAGAACGCCTTCAAAACTTGGACACTCTCCGAGAAGAGCTAAAAGCAAGTCTGGCGACAGCGGCAGAACAGATGAAGGAACAGAACAAGGACTATACTAGCGAAGGAAAGAAGTTTAAGGTTGGGGACAAAGTATTGCTAGACGGAAAGAATTTGAAGACAATGAGGCCGAAAGCTAAGTTGACAAATCGTTGTCACGGACCGTTCGAAATCACTGACGTTATCAGTGAAGTCAATTACCGACTCAAATTACCGAATAGTTGGCGCATTCATCCAGTGTTCCACGCTTCACTCCTATTGCCATACAACGAAACCGAAGCTCACGGAGTGAACTATCCGGGAGAACCGGCTGAGTTACTTCCCGAAGACAATGAATATGATGTGGAAGCAATTCTAGATTCGAAACCAACGAGGAACCATTGGGGAGTACAATACCTTGTCAAATGGTTGGACTATGCTGATTCAGAGAATTCATGGGAACCGGCGTCAGGATTGACGAAGGTGAAGGAGATGATCGAAACCTTCCATCAACAGCATCCAAATGCGTATCGACCCAAAAACCTGATATGCCCTGGAACAACGGTACGTTCACTAGGAATCGCCATAGAAGATATCTGGCGAAGTACCCGTGTGCTTCAAGCGAAAGCACAACTCCGAGGAGAAACACTACTACGAACCGCTGGTATTCTATGCCCTCCTTCCCACCCCACTCGGCAATCGAACTCAGACTTTTGTCATCATTCATCGATCGCATTCCCTCGTTAATGGCGTCTACTGTCAAACCCGTCTCCGAACGATAACCTGACTGTTCGTTCAACATTTACACCATACAAACCAACAACTATAAAGATCCCTCTCCACACCAAAGAACGGCAGAACATCATCCACCGCTACCAGTCCAACAACAATCACCCACACTCTCGTCATAACAATGTCTACCACTTCCTCCACCGACACTATCGCTCATACCGCACACCCAACCAATAGGGGACGTTGCACCTACGGAAAACACTCAGGACGTCAATGTCGGCTCTCAAAACAGCACGCAGGACCTCACAACAGATGTCAACGCTGCACGTGGGGGGGAGAGGATGGACCGGGGCGATGTAGATTGGGCAGAGGACATCAAGCTAGATGTGTCGTTCAGTGGACATCCCTACGAGCGGAACACAGAGGGAACCTGGGATGGGGAGACAGCAGTATATGGGGCGCACACATCACCCTACAATATGATAATGACGATGGAGGGAATGGAGCGGGCTGGGGTACAGCGACCGACACAACGGGATGGGGGGACTTAACAGACTGGAACGATCCTAGGTGGGATGCTGCAAACTACACAGAAGGATGGGACGGCTTAATGAAGTACTGGCCGAGTCAGGGAGACCTGGACAGGCGACTTCGCGAACAATGGGCGAAACACTGGAAAAGCAGCCTGCCGAGCTCCAGTGAAAGCTCGTCCTAAAGAGGGGGTAATGTCATGAATTGTCCCCCGCCTATTCATTTCCTTTCTATTCTTTTCCCTTTACTACCTATTTCCCACTTTAACCCCATAAATACCAACCATTTCTCATCATCGTCTATAGTTACCATCTTTACAGATCTATGACTCACACTCTTATCTCCTCCGATCCCTATCTCCATGGACATTCTCACTGTCAATCATTCCTTATGATCCAGTACCTTCATCTATCCATATTTAGCCTATCACCTTCTCGCCCTTGACGTTTCCACATGATACTGTCTATTATTACTGATTCTTTCCCATCTGTTCATATTTTACTTATATACCTGTGATCCTTGTAACCTATTCCTTAGTTCGTTCACTTCATCTCCGCTCTGTACTCTTACTACGCAGTGTAGAGCCTAGTCAGCTTACTTTCTCTCTATCTCTCTATCTCTCTATCTCTCTTGACCAATCTATTTCTCTTGTAAACCGGCTTTCTCGTATTGTGTGACTTGGGTGGTTATTGAGTGTATCGACAACCTTGACAGTCTGTCACTTAAGAGGGTTTCGTGGGATGAATGGAACCTGGGGGTGGGACAAATGAGCAAAGCTGTGAAGATATAAAGACAAGTGAGGAGGGGTGGGGTGAAATTATTAGGATAGAGTAATGTATTGTAATTTTATAAAGATCAATGTACATATGGGTATATTGAGTGAAGAGAAAACTTGAGAATATATTAAATACTAACAAACTAGATATCTATGTAGGTACTAGAACTTCTGAATTAATCCTACCCAATGGCTCCATGTTCTCGCAGATATTTCACTATCTCTGGTTTGCGTCCTGTCTGTGCTGCTTTGAGTGCAGACCTGTGTGCCCCTCCCTTTGCATTAACATCTGCCCCCTTCTCCATGAGATACTTGACAATATCTAAATTTCCAATTGCTGCTGCTTGCAATGCAAACCCATGATATGAGGCCTTTGCATTAGCATTGACATCTGCCCCCTTCTCCACAAGATACTTGACAATATCCAACTTCCCCCAATATGCTGCTGCTTGCAATGCAAACCCATATTCCCCTCCCTCTGAATTAACATCTGCCCCCATCTCCACAAGATACTTTACAATATCCAAATGTCCCCAAAATGCTGCTGCTTGCAATGCAAACCCAAAATACCCTCTCTCTGCATTAACATCTGCCCCCTTCTCCACAAGATACTTGACAATATCCAAATTTCCCTCACATGCTGCTGCTTGCAATGCAAACCCATATTCCCCTCCCTTTGCATTAACATCTGCCCCCTTCTCCACAAGATACTTGACAATATCCAAATGTCCCCAAAATGCTGCTGCTTGCAATGCAAATCCATAAAACCCTCCCTCTGCATTAACATTTGCCCCATTTTTAACCAAGACCTTGACTATATGGAAGTATCCATTTCTAGCTGCACCATGAAGTGCATATCCTGGTTCTTGAGGAGGAAAGTGAGAAATCTCCTTAGCCTTTCTCCAGAGGCTGTAGAGCGATGAACAGACTTTGTGATTGTCTGTTTCATCCCTCTTCCTCAGTGTATCCCATATGAAGGCTTGAATGGAATTCCAGTCAAGTTCCACATAGCAGTTCAAAGCTGGTTGAAAGGCAGAGATTCCCCCCCCTGAATCTTTAAGAGCAGTATCATGGAAAACACCATGTATGGCCTGATGAACCACCTCCTGGATGGAATTGTTTGATTGCAGAGATTGTAGCCATTTAAGACAATAAGCCAACATAGTGTGATGTCGAGTAGATGAGGATGATAGTCGGTAATTGTCTCTCCATGTGGGAGGGATAAGGTGAAGAAACATGGCCTCAGCATTTCTGAGAGATGTATCTGGAGCAGAGGGCCATTTAGGCTGAGAAAGATTTTGAAGGTGGTTGGCCTGAAAACGATAATGATATTTTTTCCCATGATAATTGACTAGTTTCAAAAGATGTTGAATAATGTTGAGAGGAAACATAAGAAGTTGGAGAAGGGAAAATAGTATTGGGACTCGATATGGGCATTGAATGTGAATGACAGGGATAATGATGCTCCCAAAATACACCAGGAAGGAGATGATAGTGACAGAGATCACAATCCAACAAAGGGACTGATGAAGCTCTGAAACATAGACTGAAAGGCCAACCATGAAGAGGCCAAGGGAGGCATGGAGTATAATAGGTAAGAGTCCAATGATCTCGGGAACTTTCCACTTTTCAAACCCAAGGTAGCGGAATTGACGAATTTTGGCACGCTCCTGAGCATTACCAGTGGGAAGGGAGAAGTTATATGCTTGAAGCCATTGCTTAACAAGCACAGAGAGAAGAGCTGTAGCCAGTGAGAGGGAGAGGGAGGCAAAGAACAGACCATTGATCCACAGATCATTGGTGGTGACATCTGCAGTGTCTAGGTTGACTGATGTCTGTGGTACAGCATTGAGTGCAGTGGTGTTCCCAGCAGCACGAAACAGCTGGTTCTGCTCAAACATAAGACTTGCTGTAATCCTGGTGTAATCTGGTTGAAGATTGACAACAGTGGAAATGACAAAGGATGTCACTACAGCAGAAAAGAGTGCCGCCTAGTAATCAGGTCAATAAAGTATTATATATAAACCATATTTCACACTCACAAAGACAAGAAGGGCATCAAGAGTGTCCCTGAAACCCCTCAACATCTCGTCATCAAAAGTTTCTGCCTCATCAAGATAAACCTTCCATACTCGAGCGTTCTCACCAGCCTCCTTGCCAAACTCATCTGCTGGGTATTTCTGAGTATAGTCATAGTCTCGGGTTCCTAAGAGAATGGTTGATTAATCAGAGAGTTGTAGGATTATCATAAAGACTCACCAGTGTATGAACTCTGGTATTCTGGGATACCCAGCAGCTGGTGAAGATTCTTTTGCTTCTTCACAGCATCATGCTGATAAGTTGGGTTACTTGGCTTTGCATTTTCAGAGCCCATGTCTACAGTACAGCCACCATGTAGTCAATGAAAACAGGCATTCTATCCAATATACTATGATTACTCACTGGTTTCAGGAAGTGAGGAAAGAAGTGCAGCTATACCCTCCAAGATTTGTACAACAATATTATCTGGCGACTTGTCACCTTCCAATTCTGAAAGATAATCAATATTCAGTACAGGACCAACAGGACAAGACAGTGTTACCTACCGTTGTTGGTATCTTAAGAATGTGGTTCACCCAGTACACCAGGAGCAGTCTCATCCTTGGTGTCTGCATACATGTGAGAGGTCATTTCTTTCAAAAGTAGGTAATTACTTACTATTGTTCACTGTAGGTTCAGACTTGGAATTTTCTTCCATAACATTATGGACTAACAGAACAGTCAGTATCCAAGTCAGACAAAGAAACAACAGCAGACTCACCTTCGGAATCTGTCCAAGCATCCTGAGCATTTGAGGAACGCCGGGAAGCCGTACTGTTTGAATGAACGGAGTGTCCAGTAGACTGAGGCAAGGCTGCATTCGTTCCGATATCTCCGCCAGTATGCTGAGCGGCAGATCCCGGCTTCACCGGAACACCCGCAGTGCTGGCGGGAACAGATTGGGATGGGCCAAATTTCGGCTCTGCAGTTGCATTCGAGTCAGCGGCGCCATTGGTAAATCTAGCCAAACGACAGACTCACCCTTCCCCTTTCCTTTCTCGTTTCCAACCCTATCTCCTGCCGGCGCAGAGGATTTCTCGGAGGATTGACGCCGTCCGATGCCTGCCTGTCCCTTCTCTGCGTCACTCAGGCTATTTCGAGCTTCTTCCGAGGGTTGTGGGATGTTTGGAACGGAGGGGGGGATTTTGCGCTGGGATTGTGGGTCGTTCATGGTGCGTGTGGTGGTGGTGGTGGTAGTAGAAAGAGCCAACGTGTGTACTGGAAGTATGATACCACAACAGCAACGCGCATGGAAGGCATGTGATCGACAAATTTGGAACTCGCCGTTTGTCGCGACTCGACGTCGTCTTCCACTATTCAAAATTTGATCAGCTTGTACATCTCCACCTTCTACTCATTCTCTTCCTTTCTCTGCCTATTCTTACGCGTCTGTTCACTTTAACGCCGAGTCACTTTGGCTGTTCGCTCGCATGCCCGGTCACCCACTCCATCTTGTCAGTTCCCTCGGTGTTTCTTCTAAAACCCGTGCCCTGAACACCGTTCCGTCCTTCCTCAGCTCATATCCAGCGAAAGTCTTCCTCATTTTCCGCAAGGCCGTTCATCACACCCAACGCCTCTCCCCCGCATAAATGCCAGTTCTGCATATGGACTATCGTTGACTTTGGGCTAGTCAGTCGTCTGAAATCCCTCCCCACCTCGTCACTTGAAGACCGAATTTATTCTCAAATGCATGAAAAGGAAACGTACCAGGTACCAGAGAGGTTTGGCGAATGGGGCCCAAGCCGGGGGTGCGAATGAGAGGGCTTCTGTGGGTGCGAGTGGAACGAAGAGTGATGCGGGTTTGGGTTCTGCTCAGCTTGGTGGTAAAGCCATCCTTGGAGGTGAGTTGTCTCATACATATTTTTTAACAACAGACGACTGATACTACTTCTTTTTTTCGTTTTCTGTCTTCTTTTCTTTCTATGTATCTGGCCACTGAAGCAACCTCCATACCCACGTCCACGTCCACGTCAAGACTTACAAACGTCGACCGTAACCTCTCGGAATCATTCTGTTTCTCGCCAACCCCATCTCCAACACATCGACCGCATCCAATGACCTAGACACCCCCTCACCCATTCGCTCTCATGCCGCCGTTACCATCTCTTCATACGGTGTCAGAGTTGATTGAGGATTCGCAAAAGCCTGAACGGTTCCAAAGGTGGTTTGGCCGCAGAAAGAGCAGCAGCCGGTGCTGCTGGACGAAGAGAATGACTCAAAATGTCTCTCCTCGTCTCCAAGATACACACTTTCTTGCGTGCCCGTTGCCCTCCACTTCTTCCATCCCCGACGCAGATGCACAGCCACTCCAATGACCGTAAACCTAACCCCAACCCCAACCTCCTGCCCTTCTCCACCTTCAACAAAGAACTCACACTCACGAGAAGGGTTTTCTTCGAATCGCCGCCTAAACCAACCGAACGGCTCGGAGCGTCTTTTGACTGACGAGAGGAAAGGACAGGTTTGGGTGGGTGTAAAGGAGGTTTGGGACCGGGGATGATAATGTTAAGGTGTTTTCGTTGGTTTTTGGAAGTAGAGTTGCCACGATGTGATGATGAGGGAGAACGTAGTGGTGGTAGTGGTAGTGGATGGGTATGAGAGACGATACCTAAGGTACATTTCCTTTCATCGTTTTGGTTCTCTTCTCCCGGTTTTGGTTTCGTTCTCAGTGTCGGTTTGATTCTTTCGAGTTGTCCTTTTTTGCCTTTTTTGCCTCAAATTTTATTTCATATCGACGATAAACACTTAATAACCACTTCTTTCTCCTCTTCTTCGTCCAGACGTCTCGCCCAACCCACACACATGCTCCCTGACTCCCTTTCCCTATGTCCCTGCCCAATGCTCCCAACTCAACTCCTTTGCCTGCTCCCAAGTCAATAGATGTCTTCACCTCGTTCCTATGTTGCCCACTCCAGCATCACCAGAGTGCAGGTGCTGGTACTTCACTGCCTGGACATTTCGAGATTTAGGTCTGGATTGGTCAAGTCCAGGCAACGATCAAGTGTCTTGGGCAAATCTTTACTCCAAGGCTTCAGGCCCTGACGAAGGGCAATCCTTACACTCTTCTACGTACCTCTGGATTCACCGTTCCTTATAATCGTCGTCGTCATCGTCGTCAAAATCTCGACATTTTGACTATCACGCATGTCACATCAGTCACACCTGTCACATACAAATCCAAAGGCTCAACATCATAGCACGCCAACACTCTGCGCAATTCTCGCCAAACTCACAGTGGTGATTTCTGGACACTACTGGATACTCTGGATGGATCCCGGATGACCTCGAAGCTGCTGGTTTTGAAAATATCTCGATGGTTTGGTTTTTTGGATGACGAACCTACGATGGCTGCTAGCGCACTCGGTCCATCTGCGTTCGCTTTGAGGCTTTCGGTGAAGCTTCCTACATGATGTATTTTGCTTTGTGTGGAGTTGGGTCTTTCTAGTGCCCTGGTGTTCAGAGATATCACGATTACTACTAGTATGTTTGTTGACTCGGATATCAATCCCAAAAGACTCTTTAAGTACTTGGGACAACCCAGAGTCCGTTATGGCTTTTCTTTCGTTAGGAATTGTTACATCAGATGTGTTATAGTGTTATGAATTTATACATGTGCTATTAGCACAGCGTGCTAATGGTCTAAGTTTTCTACAGCAAAAATGACGACAATTATCAACTATATACTATATGCTACGTGACTAGGAGACATAGCCCATCCTTCCTCATCACCCGCATCGACTAGCATCTCTACCACTCCCAACTCCTCTCTGTTTCCTGGTGGGCAAAGACTAACCTATTATTACACAGTCACGAAACTTGGATTCAGATGGAGGTGGTTCTGATATCAAAAATGACAGAGTCTTGATGGAAATTGAACGGGGCCAAAGCTGGGGTAGGATCGTCGTCAGCATCCGAGTACCAGGTACTGGCGATAATAGCAACGACGTTGTTCATCTTTGTCTTGAAAAGGAGAAGAGGGTTGCAAAGTTAGATAGAGTCTAGAGATGCGTGAATTCAAATGGGTCAGTATAAACAGAGAGGAAACGTACGCATACAGTAGGCAAGCTAATCAAGCATAACACGCACTCTAGAACATCTGCTCTGGCCAATTCTAGCTTCGAAAGCCAGCTCTCAGTCTCCAAAACTTCAAGATGTCGATTCCTGTGCAGCATATATGCGTCGAAGCATTTCCACGGAGCGATGAACGAAAGTCAGACACAGTGAGCGAATGGATCACAAAATGATACAGAAAGAAATATGAAAAGTAGTAAAGAAGAACGAACGAGGAAGAAAAGAGATAAATACTATTACTACTACGTACCAATTCCATCGATGTCCCGCCTCAATAGGAGCCTCGCCATTTAATTTGCATTCCGCAATAGCCTTTTCAACTGTCCTTGGCCTCCCTTTCAAACTTTCATGATTTGTTGTTCCCCCTCGCCATAGCCATTGGAATTGGAGCTGAACTTTCCCATAATCCTCATCCCAATTTTCCGTCCCTTCTCCGGTCCAATAACCACTCAGAACTCTCTGACCACTCAATCGTCCTCGAGGTGTCTGATAGTTCTAGCATGAGTCTCAGACCTCACCCACAGCTCAGATTTCGTTGGGTTTGCATTTGAAAGTCCTCGATTTCAGAAGTGGATTCTAAAAGAGGGTTTGAGCTGAGATTGGAACTTCCGAGTGTGTCAACAGTCAAAGAGGACAAGGTGACACTGTCCAAGGTACTGGTGACGAAGCAGCTTCGATTTAGTCTGTGTCTATGGATTAAGAAAAGGATAGGACAATGAGAAGAGACTGGGTAATCTAAATAAAAGAGACGCATGAGTACGCGTTGTCACGATTTGTGAGAGTAGACGTACGTGACAAGATCCTACTACTTGGGTCGGTCACGGACTCCATTCCTACACCGACCGTTTGGGATTGAGAGGAGACAGAATGTGAATAGTCACTCAGCAGACCAGTCACCAGTGTGAGACTTGAAGCTTTTGTGGCAGCTACATGCAGAAAATGAGAAAACGACGCTGTAGTTGCAATCGTCGTTCTCTTGGATGACTGGGCAGTATATAAGTATTATATGTGTGTCAATAAATCAAACAGAGTAGAAAAACTTGAGAAAAGGAACTGGACACGCACCTACTAGCTTAAGTATAAGCATACTGTTTCTGAGTGACTAGATCGGGAGGAAGCGGGGTCTGACTGTGACGGTACGCGCCCATCATGTCATCATCCACCTCGACGAAAAGCGTACAAGAGCCGCTTCAAATTACCATAACAAAGTTTCGGAATGTAGAGCACCCGACTACTGCTCTTCTTTGCGCACTGGCTTTCTCGTCGTCGTCTTCCACCGAAACAAACGTCCCCCATCTCCACCTACTCATTCTCTTCCTTACGCATTCGGTGTTTCTTCTAAAACCCGTGCCCTGAACACCGTTCCTTCCTTCCTCAGCCCATTCCACGCAAAAGCCCTTCTCATTTTGCCCAACACTGTTCGTCACTCCCAACGCCTCTCTCCCTGAGTCCCGCAACCCTGCATATGGACTATCGTTGACTTTGGGGCTAGTCAGTCATCTACAATCCCTCCCCACTTCGTCTCTCAATCTAGTTGCTTGGAGACTGAAGCTATTCTGGAATGCAGAGGTTCGCAAGGTCGAGTTGTCGGAACGAGACGTGGCAGTGAGGGCCATGCGGGTAGTGTGCATGAGAGGGCTTCTGTGAGTGCGAGTGGAACGAAAAGTGATGCGAGTTTAGCTTTGTGGTAAAGCTGCAGGAGGTGAGTGTTCTTATACTTTTTCCCGACAATCAACGAATGGTTCTAACGATTTGTTCTTGTTTTCGTTCTACCTATCTAGACATTGAAGCCACCTCCCTACTATCCATACCTACCTCCACGTCTACCTCAAGACCCGCAAATGTCGACCGTAAACTCTCCAAATCATTCTTTTTCTCGCCCACCCAGCACATAGAACGCATCCAATGATCTAGACACTCTGACCCTCACCCGTTCGCTCTAATACCGCTGCTACCATCCCATACGGTGTCAGAATTGATTGAGGGCTTACGAGAGCCTGGATGATTCTGAAGCTGGTTCGGAGAGAGAGCAGAAAAAGCCACCGGAGGAGCAGCAGCCGGCGCTGTTGAAGGAGGAGAATGGATGAAAACACCTTTCCTCGTCTCCAAGATGCACACTTTCTCGCATGCCCATCACTTGTTCTTCCATCCTCAGCGCAGCTGCACTCCAACGACCATAAGTCCAACCCCCAATCCTCAACTCCCTACCGTTCTCCGCCTTCATCAAAGAACTCACGCTCACGAAAAGGGGTTGTCCGAATTGCAGCCCAAACCAACCAAACGACGAACGAGCGCCTTTGCACAAAGGGAAAGGACGGGTCTGGGTGGGTGTAAAAGAGGATTGAGACCGGGGATAATGTTAAAGCATTTTTGTTGGTTTTTGGAAATAGAAGCGATGGTGAAGAAGGTGATGATGAGGGAGAACGGAGTGGTGGTAGTGGTAGTGGGTATGAGGGTATGAGGTTAAGTAGTCCAAGGGATGATATCTAAGGTACATTTGCTTTCATCTTTTCCCGTTTCCGTTTTCTTCTGCCGGTTCTCTTCATTTTCAGTTTCGGTTTCAGTGTCGGTTTCATTCTGACTCCCAACAAAAACAGCTCAACACTTCGCTCTGGCGTCAGGACTCAGTAGACAAATCTTTGTTTAAGGGTTTCAGGCTTCCACGCAGGGTATTGCTTACACTTTCTGTCTCTGTCCCCCATTGATCACAATTCTCGTCGTAGTCGTCGTCAACGTCCTTTTTCTGACTCTCAACCGTCACGCTGTCACACTCGTCACGCCTCCAAACCTCTGAACGTCCAAAACAACAAAACATCGCAGCTCACCAACTCTCTGCGTAATCCTCGGCAAATTTACTGTGGCGAATACAGGATACCACTTGATGCTCTGAAAGGAGTTGGATGGTCCTAACACTGCTGGTTCTGGAACTATGTCAAGGGCGCGGGAGCCTCGGTTTTTAAATAACGAAATCTACGAAAGCTAGCAGCATGTGTACATTTGCCCGGAAGTGACATTTTCTCCTTTTTTTCTCTTTCTGTCCATCCAGATCTCTCTTTTATGATCCCATCGTCGTCATCTTCCGATGCCAAGGTTTCTCGACGTCAGCCGTAAACTCTCTGGATCATTCTCTTCCCCACTACGGCCACCACCACCCCCGTTCAACGCTCCAGATACACTTGCCCCACGATACCCTTCGCATCGATGCTCCCCATTTCTGGATCAAGTTTGAGTAATCACACGAGTGGAAATGCTAACATGAATAACGGATCAAGGAGGACGATTCCGTTGTCATTCTCGTCTCCTGGGTCTGGGCTGGGATCGGGGTCTGGTGCAGACGGCCAACAAGGCCATGGTAATGAGAAAGATGGAAGTGGTGGTGGAGGTGGTGGCTACTGAGGAGTCCAGGACGATAAGGTACGTTCGCTTTCCATTCTTTTTTCTCATCTCGTTTTTATGGGATATAAACACGTACTAACCAATGTCCTCTTTTCCTTCCTTTCTCCTTTTCATACCCTTCTCTACCTTTGTCCAACCGTGTCGCCAAAAACTGCTTGACGTCGTAGGTAAACTCCCAGCATCCTTCTCTTCTTCCAACTCTATATTTAGCCCATTCGCCATTATCACACCATGGCGACTTCTGTCTACCCGCTCCACTCAAACACCCAACCTAACGCCTCAAATGTTACTGTAACCAGCTACATATCATAGAGGAGGATTTTGGCGAGGGATTACTGATGGTACGTTGGCTTTTACTTTCCTTTCTCGCGCCGTATTTTCTCAAATTTCATTTCGTTTCGATCCGATATAAACTCGTATTAACCCCTTCTTTTTCTTACTTACTTCTTTAGCTTTTCGTCCAGAAAAACGCGCTCTCTCTGCGCTCGTTAGCTCCCCACATCCAGTCCACGTCTCTTTGCGTTCGTTTATTCCCTTGCTCCAAGGTAAAAATTTGGCTAGATGGAGGATTCAAGGGTGACTATGATGCTGAGGTGGATCGTCTTCTATGCCTTCAATTCAACTTGGGATGCTTGAACTCGGGGACAGGAAAGGGTGGGAATTTGATGGGAATGAGGAGATGGTTGAGTTGTGGTTGAGAGTCATATTGGGCTTGATGTTGATGACGACGACGATGATGACGAAGCGAAGACTTTGGGAGTGAAGAGGTTACAAAATAGATGGACGAAGCCACACTTATGTAGACCTATATACAGAAAGAAATGGTCAAATTCTTCCATACACACCAACTCATAAATACCCCGCGAGCACATGCACACCAAAAATCCATCGCAAACCAACTAAGAGAGTACCTTGGATCAGAAAAAGAGAGGGAGTTAAGTCGAAGGATCGGGCACAGTTCTCAGCCGCCAGTACGAGATGGGTTTTGACGTGGGTGCTGCGGTAAGTTTGAGTGCGACGAGAAGGGTATCGTCATTATCTTGTCAATGTTCGTCGATTTTTCTGGGTCTGGGTGCGGATAAATAGGAATGGAAGTGGAACTGGCGGTATGAGTGAGGATTTGGGCTGGTATGATAAAGTAAGTCTATTTTATTTCCGTTTTCTTTTTCCCTTCGCACTATCGACTTTTTTTCTTCTCCTTCTTTGCTTCCTCCGAGTTGTTACTTCCCTCGTTCTTTTTCGTTTTATCATCAGATATTTCTTTCCCTGATCTATTCGCTACAATAAAAACTCATACACTCCTTTCCCCCTCACCTCTTTCCCCCTTTGCTCTCTTCCTTCGTCCAAATGCGTCGCTTAATTACCTACAAATGTACGCTCCCTATGTCCCCACCTGGCAATGCGCACAATTTAATTCATTTGCTGGTGCTCACGTCGCTGGACGTCTTCGCCTCGCTCCTGTATCTTCCACTTCAGCAGCAACCCTTCCATCTCCCTTGTCCCAAAATAGAATCTCACCGAAAAAAGAGGACTTCAGATTCGATTATGATGCCGATGGGGGCAAGGCGAACCTAGCCTTTTCTATGCCTTGGACGTCTACTTTGGCTATTGCGGCTCCAGAGGCAGAGACGGGGCACAGTCTTCTTGGGCATGATTTTGATCACGATGAAGATCAGGATAAATACAATGGCTTTTTGTGAGAGAAAACCCGGACTGCCGGTGATTGAAAATATATGCTTGACCTACTTGTCTTCGTCGTTTTTGGTATTTTGGCGCAGCGTGCACCTCACTCAATCACTCACATGGGCTCAAACTCAGCCCGGATGCTATTCCCAGCATAGAGTGTGGCAGTGGGGCTCAAGACGATGGATGGATGTGGCGGTGACGGAGGTGGTTTTGATCTTAATTTTTAAATATTCTGTTGCGTATGCCCTTCTCATGCGATGCCAGCATTGATTGAGGAAGCGTCATCATCATGGAATCTGGAAGGGGAAGAGTATTTTGACAAAAAACTGGCTGACTGGTGCCTGCCAAGATTTGGCGGGCGCCAGTGGAAACCAGTCACCATTTGTTAAGCGACCAGCCAACATCAGTAAACTCCCAATTTTATGGGCACATGGGCGCATAGGAGCCATGCCTGCCATACGCGCCCATGCAATATTCCTCTGATCCGCCCCATACACTCTGCCAACGTTCCATACAGTCCCATACATAACGCTTTAGCGAGCGGTGCCGGGAGTTCCGAGACCAAGGTCACGATCACGTGTATGATTGAAGCGGACTTTGAAACGATTTTGGTTTCCGCCGTTCGCTGGCGTCTCTGCTTCACTCTCAAAAACCACCATGTCACCGCCCACTCAAGTCTTTCCAACCCATCCCCTTTTCTCACTTATTGCTGCCCGGTCTCCCTATGCTACTGGCTTGCTTTAGGTGAGTGTTCATGTCATTTCAGTGACTGTAAGTAAGCAGAGTTGACTCCATGGTGCATCAGTGAGCGTCGTCATTGCAGACTCCCAGAGCAGCGTGACGGACATCTGGTGAGTATGTACTATCTGATTTTCTTAGAAGTTCCGAGTACTAAATTCTCTCTTCTGCTGACCACTCTGGCTATGGACGTAGTGTCGTTGCAGGCTACAGAGGCAAGGGGTTGATCTGGGAATGAGGGAAGGAATAGACTTAGTTGTTATGTTTTGCCCAGTGAGTGATTATCATACCCTCCTGTCAGTGTACTCAGCTCTGATCATTCGCAATGAAGAGTAGGATGGACGCACCGCCAATGTGACAAGTATCATATACTTCAGTGTATATCCATGGACTCACGGCAGTTGTTGTTATTCAGGATTCTTTGTATTGTTCGCCTCTGAGTATGAGTCCACTCTGGTGAGTCTTTCTCTTCTCTTCCTTGTAGACTGCATGCTCAACATATCCACATCATTGTTCTTACAGTTCCGTTCATTGCTGTGAGCTCCTCTTGTCTGCATACATGTAGATTATACATGTATATGTATATGTATGTACAGCGTTGTACTAGATAGAGCTATAGGTAATGTGAATATATTACTTTTTTCCCTATTTTGTATGCACTGAGGTGTATGGAATGTATGGAGGTGTATGGACAGCGCAGAAAGCAAGGAATTTTGAGGTGCATGGGGCGTATGGGGCAGATTAGCCGATGCCATACATGTGTATGGGACTTACGCAGGCCCCCCAATTCCCATGCACCCCCGTACATGTATGGCGGCCGCATGGGCGTATGGCCCCATACGCACCCATGCACTCCATATGCCTGGGGAATTTCCTGATGAAGTCCAAAATCCACCAGTAAAAATCTTAAATGGCAACGCGCACAACCTCTGCTAGCTTCTGTCCCTCTGTTTTACGGTAAAATAACTTCATTTCTATGTAAGATAATCTACCTACTAGGAATATTGGTGAAGGTACAAGGGGGCCGAGATGTGATCAGGCATTTTTGGCGGAACCAGTCCGCCAAATATTTGTCAAAATACTGATGCGAGAACAAGAGGGTGAACAGGAGAAACAGAATATGCAGAAACGGTCACCAATGACTCCAAAACACATCCCTTTTCCCTTTCCTGTCGACACATGAAACCACGCAAATACGAACGCACAAATAAACCCTCTCCCACACCCTCACGAAAGAAATCAGCCATCAAGAAAGACTTCTTCAAAAACCTCTTCAAACCAACAGAACGAACACCTTGGATGAGGGGAAGAGATGGGTTTGGGAGTGGGAACACTGGGAAGATGGTAATGAAAGAAAGAGATGGTGGTGGGGATGGAAGTAGTGGTAGTGGATATAAATGTGGCTTGGAGCCAGGTATGATTAGATATATTCTTTTTGTTTGCTTTCTTTCAATTCTTCGTTGCGTTGTCATGTTTTTTTCTCATTCTTTTCCTTTCTTTTTCCTTTGTATTGTTCTCAATCTTTTC
The DNA here is from genome assembly GCA_013368315.1 of Tetrapyrgos nigripes. Taxonomy (NCBI): domain Eukaryota; kingdom Fungi; phylum Basidiomycota; class Agaricomycetes; order Agaricales; family Campanellaceae; genus Tetrapyrgos; species Tetrapyrgos nigripes. Next base: position 213,891 of record JAACJM010000061.1, read on the forward strand.
CCCCCCAATCTATTTGTGTTGACAAGAACTTATGCTAATCAAACTCTCTCTTCTTCCCCCCTCACCTCTTCCCCCCTTTTTGCTCTTCTTTCGTCAAAATGCATTATGCGTCACTACAAATGTACCCCCACCTGGCAATGCACCGGGACCCACATCGCTGGATGCCTTCACCTCATTCCTGTATCGTCTATTTCAGCAACCTAGCCTTCTCTCTTGTCTCAAAATCGAATTTCATCGAAAACAGATATCTTCAGATTCAATTATGATGCCGGTGGGGCTAGCGGGAGGAAGGGGGGCATGGCCTTTTCTATGCGTTGAACGTCTACTTTGGCTATTGCGACTTGAGAGGCAGAGAAAGGGGCCAGTCTTGTTGGGCGTGGTGTTGATCACAATGAAGATCAGGATCAATACAATGGCTTTTGGGAGAGAAAGCCCGGACTGCCAGTGACTGAAAATATATGCTTGACCTATTTGTCTTCGTCGTTTTTAGTATTTTTGGCCCAGCATGCACCTCGCTCAATCACTCACATAGGCTCAAACTCAGCCTGGACGCTATTCTTAGCATAGAGAGTGGCAGTGGGGTTAAAGAAGAAGGATGGATTTGGCAGTTACAACAGTGGTTTTGATCTTGTTTTTTAAACTGGGGTAAGGGGCCACTGCTTCGCATGGCAAGTTATGAGGCCTCTCCATATCAATACCAAAGTTTCATTCTTAAGTTATTAACTACACAGCAGGTACTAACCAGTAAGTAGTATGAGCGAAATAAAGATTTGCATAAAGAAAAGAAAGAAAAGGAGGAAAATGTGACCAACGTCCAAAAATCAACCACACGCTGCAAAGAAAACCAACACCAATGTCAACGTCTGATGGCCAATGTCCCATGTCCCATGCAAATGCCAGACTATTGTGCCTCCTGCCTCAATCCTAGTCTCTCACTACTCCAAGCTCATTCCTGACCAACCCTTCCAAACATCCATCCAACCAATCTATCCATAGGTAACATTGTACATCAAAGAAATGTCCAGGCATCCTCAGCTGTAAACATCAAAATCTATCTCTGTCATGCACAGCGCTCAGCTCAGCGTCCTTTCTCATTCTTATCATCCTCCCAAAAAGGAAAGAAGGAAAAAGAAAGATGAATCAAAACCGAGGTGGAGACGAGAATACCAGAACCACAACAATGACCGAAAAACAATGGGAATGACTATGTCAAGTAAAACACCACCAAAATATAAAACGCGAGGGCGTAATATCAGCTGCCCTCAACAAGATTTTGGATATGGCAATGGCAATGGAGAATTCTTAAGTGACTGTTTTCGTTGGATACTTTCGACAGCTTCATTGAGGCAGGTTGATAGTTTCGACATCTAAAAGTAGAGGCGGGTACAGAGAATAACACGAGACAGAAATACCAATGTGGATGTGGCCAGGAAGAAGTAAAGAAAATATTTAGCATAGTATAACACCTCAAGTAAAAATTAAAATGGCAGACACCTGAGGAATGAAGGGCAAGTACTAAGTAGGAAAACTCACACTTTCTATGTTTGTAATCCCAACGAGATCTGAAATATATTCTATAGTTTTGCTGATGGTTGCTCAGACTTTGCTAGGGTGGCTTCAGGGCACTGGGTACGAGTAGTGGAAGGATGAATCAGATGGGCTAGTTAGAGAGACGGGAAAAAGAAACATGTGTGAGTCAGAAGCGGTTATGATGAGAAGACGAGAGACACACTAGATCTTTGAGAGCTTGAAATGCAAGTTGTTGAAGTTTTCTGTGCTGCCCTGTAGAAAACGTTTGTGTAAGCTCTGATAAAAAGTGGTCGGCAAACACACCATCTCAATCACAGAAACCTGAGACGGCTTGTAGAGATATGCAATGAGCTGAGACAAATATTCTTCTAAACAAAGGGTTAGTTAAGGGTTTGATGAGAGTGGATGTGCATATGATACCTCTTGGTTGGGGTTTCAGTGTGGGGTGACAGTTGAGAGAGAAAGGATGGTGGTAGCGACAGGCTGGCATGATGTCATGGTTGTTGTCAATGGGTTTTAGAACCCGGTCCAGACCAAGTCTAGGCATTCTGGTTGTCGGGAAGGTAGAGACCGGCTTAATTTGAGTGGTAACAAAAAGGGGTGGGAGTTTGAACCTGTGGAAAAGATCTGGGAGGTCACTATGACATAAATTAACTCAGCCTAAAGGCTTCGTAATATTTTGTTGCGTATGTTTTTTGTTAAGTAGAGTTTTGTCTGTATTTTAATATTTCAAGGATTATCATTTGTTTTCGCCAACATCTTCAATGAACTGATGTCATCTAGTATCCTACATATTCGTTTCTCGGATATTCCTTTTTTAAAAATCCAGTTTGTTTTCTTTTCCCTTTTCATATTTGTACTACACACACACGTTCACCAACCACAGACCACGTCCATTCATTCTGCCCCACCCGTCTTATTGCTCCCAACCTCCAGCCCCGCTCACCATTTCCACATTCCCAGCTACTATAAAAAAATCATAAATTAAAAATAAAGACAGCTTCACCTATGCAAACTAGTGAGAACCCCCCCCCCCCCCCACTTTGCACCATATCAGGGTCCATTAAGAGGGGGTGGGTGAAGATAACTTCATGAGCTGGCAGGATGGATGGAACCTGTGGGGCCAGAGGGAGGTTGAGGGGGGGGGCAAATGAGTGAAGCTGTGAAGATATAAGGACAAGTGGGGAGGGGTGGGGCAAAATTATTAGGATAGAGTGATCTATCTAATTTTTTGTAAAAATCAATGTACACAGGAAGCCTGTATAAAACACTACCTAGATATCTATGTAGGTACCAGGACTTCTGAATCAATCCTACTCAGTTGCTCCATGCTCTTGGAGATATTTCACTACCTCTGGTTCATTTTCCCCCTGTGCTGCTTTGAGTGCAGACCCATATCTCCCTCCCTTTGTATTAACATCCACACCCTTCTCCTCCACAAAATACTTGACAACATCCAACTTTCCCCAATATGCTGCTGCTTGCAATGCAAACCCAAATTCCCCTCCCTCTGCATTAACATCTGCCCCCTTCTCCACAAGATACTTGACAATATCCACCCTATCTGCTGCTGCTTGCAATGCAAACCCATATCCCCCTCCCTCTGCATTAACATCTGCCCCTTTCTCCACAAGATACTTGACAACATCCAACTTCCCCCTAAATGCTGCTGCTTGCAATACAAACCCATATCCCCCTCCCTTTGCATTAACATCTGCCCCCTTCTCCACAAGATACTTGACAATATCCAAATGTCCCTGAAATGCTGCTGCTTGCAATGCAAACCCATAAAACCCTCCCTCTACATTAACATCTGCCCCCCTCTCCACAAGATACTTGACAACATCCAACTTCCCCCTAAATGCTGCTGCTTGCAATGAAAACCCAAATTCCCCTCCCTCTGCATTAACATCTGCCCCCTTCTCCACAAGATACTTGACAATATCCACCCTACCTGCTGCTGCTTGCAATGCAAACCCATATCCCCCTCCCTCTGCATTAACATCTGCCCCTTTCTCCACAAGATACTTGACAACATCCAACTTCCCCCTAAATGCTGCTGCTTGCAATGCAAACCCATATCCCCCTCCCTTTGCATTAACATCTGCCCCCTTCTCCACAAGATACTTGACAATATCCAAATGTCCCCATTGTGCTGCTGCTTGCAATGCAAACCCAAAACACCCTCCCTCTGCATTAACATCTGCCCCCTTCTCCACAAGATACTTGACAATATACAAATCTCCCCATCGTGCTGCTACTTGCAATGTAAACCCATAAAACCCTCCCTCTGCATTAACATCAGCCCCATTTTCAACCAAGACCTTGACTATATGGAAGCATCCATCTTCAGCTGCACCATAAAGTGCATATCTTGGTTCTTGAGGAGGGAAGGGAGAAATCTCCTTAGCCTTTCTCCAGAGGCTGTAGAGGGATGAACAGACTTTGTGATTATCTGTTTCATCCCTCCTCCTCAGTGTATCCCATATGAAGGCTTCAATGGAGTTCCAGTCAAGACCCACATAACATTTCAAAGCTGGTTGAAATTCATAGATTTCCCCCTCTGAATCTTTATGAGCAATATCTTGGAAAACACCATGCACAGCCTGATGAACCACCTCCTGGATGGAATCATTTGATTGCAGAGATTGTAGCCATTTAAGACAATAAGCCAACATAGTGTGATGTCGAGTAGATGAGGATAATAGTCGGTAATTGTCTCTCCCTGTGGGAGGGATAAGGTGAAGGAACATGGCCTCAGCATTTCTGAGAGATGTATCTGGAGCAGAGGGCCATTTAGGCTGAGAAAGATTTCGAAGGTGGGTGCTCTGAAAATGGTGATAATATTTTTTTTGCCCATGATAATTGACTAGTTTCAAAAGATGTTGAATAATGTTGAGAGGAAACATAAGAAGTTGGAGAAGGGAAAATAGTATTGGGACTCGATATGGGCATTGGATGTGAATGACAGGGATGATGATGCTCCCAAAATACATCAAAAAGGATATGCCAGTGACAGAGACCACAATCCAACAAAGGGATTCATGAAGCTCTGAAACATAGACTGAAAGGCCAACCATGAAGAGGCCAAGGGAGGCATGGAGTATAATAGGTAAGAGCCCAATGATCTCAGGAACTTTCCACTTTTCAAATCCAAGGTAGCGGAATTGACGAATTTTGGCACGCTCCTGAGCATTACCAGTTGGAAGGGAGAAATTATATGCTTGAAGCCATTGCTTAACAAGCACAGAGAGAAGAGCTGTAGCCAGGGAGAGGGACAGGCTGGCAAAGAACAGACCATTGATCCACAGATCATTGGTGGTGACATCTGCAGTGTCTAGGTTGACTGATGTCTGTGGTACAGCATTGAGTGCAGTGCTGTTCCCAGCAGCACGAAGCAGCTGGTTCTGCTCAAACATAAGACTTGCTGTAATCCTGGTGTAATCTGGTTGAAGATTTACAACAGTGGAAATGACAAAGGATGTCACTACAGCAGAAAAGAGTGCTGCCTAGTAATCAGGTCAATAAAGTATTATATATGAATCATATTTCACACTCACGAAGACAAGAAGGGCATCAAGAGTGTCCCTGAAACCCCTCAACATCTCGTCATCAAAAGTTTCTGCCTCATCGAGATAAACCTTCCATACTCGAGCGTTCTCACCAGCCTCCTTGCCAAACTCGTCTGCTGGGTATTTCCGAGTATAGTCATAGTCTCGGGTTCCTAAGAGAATGGTTGATTAATCAGAGAGTCGTAGGATTATCATAAAGACTCACCAGTGTATGAACTCTGGTATTCTGGGATACCCAGCAGCTGGTGAAGATTCTTTTGCTTCTTCTCAGCATCATGCTGATAAGTTGGGTTACTTGGCTTTGCATTTTCAGAGCCCATGTCTACAGTACAGTCACCATGTAGTCAATGAAAACAGGCATTCTATCCAATATACTATGATTACTCACTGGTTTCAGGAAGTGAGGAAAGAAGTGCAGCTATACCCTCCAAGATTTGTACAACAATATTATCTGGCAGCTTGTCACCTTCCAATTCTGAAAGATAATCAATATTCAGTACAGGACCAACAGGACGAGACAGTGTTACCTACCATTGTTGGTATCTTGAGAATGTGGTTCACCCGGTACACCAGGAGCAGTCTCATCCTTGGTGTCTGCATACATGTGAGAGGTCATTTCTTTCAAAAGTAGGTAATTACTTACTATTGTTCACTGTAGGTTCAGACTTGGATTTTTCTTCCATAACGTTACGGACTAACGGAACAGTCAGTATGCAAGTCAGACAAAGAAACAACAGCAGACTCACCTTCGGAATCTGTCTGCGCATCCTGAGCATTTGAGGAACACCGGGTAGCCGTACTGTTTGAATGAATGGAGTGCCCCACGGACTGAGGCAAGGCTGTAGTTCCGACATCTCCGCCAGTATGCTTAACGGCAGATCCCGGCTTCAACGGAACACTCGCAGTGCTGGCGGGAACAGATTGGGACGGGTCAGATTTCGGCTCTACAGTTGCAATTCGAGTCAGCGGCATTATTGGTAAATCTAGCCAAAAGACAGACTCACCCTTCCCCTTTCCTTTCTCGTTTCCAGCATTATCTCCTGCTGGCGCAGAGGATTTCTCGGAGGATTGACGCCGTCCGATGCCTGCCTGTCCCTTCTCTGCGTCACTCAGGCTATTTCGAGCTTCTTCCGAGGGTTGTGGGATGTTTGGAACGGAGGGGGGGATTTTGCGCTGGGATTGTGGGTCGTTCATGGTGGGTGTGGTGGTGGTGGTGGTGGTAGAAAGAGTCAGTGTGTATACTGACAGGAAGTATGATTCCACAACAGCAATGCACATGGCAGGCATGTGATCACCAAATTTGGAACTCGCCATTTGTTGTGACTTTCTTCCACCTTCTACTCATTCTCTTCCTTGCGCGTCTGTGTACTACCTTCACTTTGACGCCAAGTCACGTTTGACTCTTCGCTCGCATGCCCGGTCACCCACTCCAACCCGTCAGTTCCCTCGGTGTTTCCTTCTAAAACCTGAACCTTGAACACCGTTCCGTCCATCCTCAGCCTATACCATGCCAAGGTCTTCCTTATTTTCCCCAAAGCCGTTCATCACTCCCAACGCCTCTCACCTACATAAACGCCAGTTCTGCGTTGACTTTGGACTAGTCAATCGTCTTAAACCCGTCCAACCAAGTCGCTTGAAGACCGAATCTGTTCTCAAACGCGACATACCAGGTATCAGGGAGGTTTGACGAATGGGGCCCAAGCGGGTAGTGCGAATGGGAGGGCTTCTATGGGTGCGAGTGGAACGAAGAGTGAGATGAGTTTCGGTTCTGCGTGGTGGTAAAACTACGGGAGGTGAGTTTTCTTATGCGTATTTTTTGACAACAGACGACTGATACTACTTTTTTTTTCGTTTTCTTTCTTCTTTTCTTTCTATGTTTCTGGCCACTGAAGCAACCTTCATACCCACCTCCACGTCCACGTCAAGACTTGCGAACGTTGGCCGTGAACTCTCCAAATCATTGTTTTTCTTGCCAGTCCCATCTCCACCCAACAAATCCGACACATCCAACGCATCCAATGACCTAGACACCCCATCACCCGTTCACTCTCATACCGCCGTTACCATCTCTCTCACAGTATCCGAGGTGATTGAGGATTCGCAAAAGCCTGGACAGTTCCAAAGGTGGTTTGGCCGCGGAAAGAGCAGCAGCCGGCGCTTCTGAAGGAAGAGAATGACTCAAGATGTCTTTCCTCGTCTCCAAGACACACACTTTCTTGCGTGCCCGTTGCCCTCCACTTCTTCCATCCTCGACCCAGATGCACAGCCACTCCAACGACCGTAAACCCAACCCCAACCCCCAACCTCCTGCCCTTCTCCTCCACCTTCACCAAAGAACTCACACTCACGAGAAGGGTTTTCTCCGAATCGCCGCCTAAACCAACCGGACCACTCGGAGCGTCTTTTGACGAGGGGAAAGGACAGGTTTGGGTGGTTGTAAAGGAGGTTTGGGATGATAATGTCAAGGCGTTTTCATCGGTTTTTGGAAGTAGAGGTGGTGGTGAAGAAGGACGTGATGATGAGGGAGAACGTAGTGGTGATAGTGGTAGTGGGTATGGGGATAGGGCATGAAGGTGGTGGGGCAAGGGTTGATACTCAAGGTACATTTGCTTTCATCTTTTCCGCGTTTTAATTCTCTTCCGCCGGTCCTCTTCATTTTCGCTTTCGATTTCAGTGTCGGTTTTCTGCCTTTGAGTTCGCTCTTTTGTTTTTCTTCGAATTTTATTTCACGACATCTGCGACGACAAACACCTAGTAACTACTTCTTTTCTCCTTTTCTTTGTCCAGATGCATCGATCAACCCACACACGCATGCACCCTACGTCCCCGCCAAACGTCCCCAACTCAATCCCTTTGCCTACACTCAGCTCACCGGATGTTTTCATCTTGTTCGCATGCCGCCTGGTCTAGTAGCGATCAAACCTTCTCCCCAGCCCCAGGATGAAAATTTGATTGCGATGGAGAATTGAAGGGTCAATCAGGATGTAGGTGCTGGGGATATGCGTTTCTTCCCCTTCTACTTCAGTATCTGGAGGTTTGAAGATTTGGATCCGAGTCAACCGTCTCAGATCAAGTGTCTTCACGTTCGCCTTCCCAGGGCGATGCACCAGCGTTGATGGGCAAATAATTTCTCCAGGGCTTCAGGCTCCGACGAAAGGCAATCCTTACACTCTCCTATGCATCTCTGGATCCGCTATTCCTTATAATCGTCGTCGTCAAAATCTCGACGTTTTGACTGTCACATGTGTCACACCAGTCACACATACAAAATCCGAACGCCCAAACGACCTCAACATTGTAGCACGCCAACACTTTGTGCGCTCCTCACCAAACTCACAGCGGCGATTGGCTGATACTACTGGATACCTTGGATGTAGCCGGATGGCCCTGAGGTCACTAGGTCTCTAAATATTTCGATGATTTGGCTTTTGGATGGCAAAACCTACGATGGCAGCTAGCGCACTCGGTCCGTCTGCGTTCGCTTTGAGGCTTTCGGGGAAGCACCCTACATGATGTATCTTGCTTTGTGTGCAGTTGAGTCAACTCTTTCTAGTGTCCCAGCCTTCAGAGATATCATAATTACTATGTTTGTTGATCTCAAAAGACTCTTTAAGAACTCGGGACAATGCAGAGTCCGTTATGATTTTTCTTTCACTAGGAATCGTTATTTCAGAAGTGTTACAGTGTTATGGATTTATATATGTGTTAACGCTAATGGTACACGCAAAAACGACGATGAGTATTGGCAACTACAGTTGAATATATGACAATTTGAAAATTTTCCTAAAATGGTTGTCAAATACAACGAGTTGACAACGAGAGAAAGGTGTAAAGCTTACTCGAACTCCTCTCCAATGTACCGGTATTCTTTGCCTCATACTAACCCCATCCTTTAATTTTGAGCGACTCTTTCGCATAAGTCATCCCAAAAACATTGATGCAGTCCCAGGCCGTACGAAAGTTCAGAGCCTCTTGAGTCCCTCACCCCACCAACCCAACCGTCAAAAGGAGTAGAGAAACTTGAGAAACAAAATAAAAGCATAAGAGATGCAGTGACGGTACGCGTCCAAGAAACACGCTGTCCAATGATGTAATCACGGCTCAACTTCCTCTCATCCTCTCTCTGTTCATCCCACATGGTCAACCGTCTTTCTCGCTGTAACCTCCTCACCACTTCAACACTGTTCGCATCAACCTTCCCCACTACATTACCAAATGGATGCAGCAAACCTCCTAATTCTCTGTCCCAAATGACACTACCACTCAACCCTCCCTCTATGTGGTCCAGATTCCCCTGATGCAGATATCTCGTCCAAGGCTCTTTCTCATCTCTTTACATCTCAGCAGAGGGCCATTTAGGCAGAGCAAGATTTGGAAGGCGGGTGCTCTGAGAATGGTGGTAATATTTTCGCCCATGATAGGTGACTAGTTTCCAAAAATATTGAAAAATGCTGAGAGGGAACAGAAGGAGGTGGAGAAGGGAAAATAGTATTGGGACTCGATATGGGCATTGGATGTGAATGGCAGGGATGATGATGCTCCCAAAATACATCAAAAAGGATATGCCAGTGACAGAGACCACAATCCAACAAAGGGATTGGTGAAGCTCTGAAACATAGACTGAAAAGCCAGCCATGAAGAGGCCAAGGGATGCATGGAGTATAATAGGTAAGAGCCCAATGATCTCGGGAACTTTCCACTTTTCAAATCCAAGGTAGTGGAATTGACGAATTTTGGCACACTCCTGAGCATTACCTGTGGGAAGGGAGAGAGTATATGCTTGAAGCCATTGCTTAACAAGCACAGAGAGAAGAGCTGTAGCCAGGGAGAGGGACAGGCTGGCAAAGAACAGGCCATTGATCCAGAGATCCTTGGTACTGACATCAGCATTATCCAAATCAACTGATGCCTTTGGAACAGATTGCTGAGCAGTTGTGTTGCCAGCGGCACGAAGCAGCAGGTTCTGCTCAAGCATAAGACTTGCTGTGATCTTGGTGTAATCTGGTTGAAGATTGACAACTGTGGAAATGACAAAAGATGTCACTACAGCAGAAAAGAGTGCTGCCTATTACTTAGGTGAACAAAGTATTCAATATGAACCATTTTTTGCACTTACAAAGACAAGTAGAGCATCGAGAGTGTCCCTAAAACCCTTCAACATCTCGTCATCAAAAGTTTCTGCCTCATCAAGGTAAACTTTCCACACTCGGGCATTCTCCCTTGCCTCTTTGCCAAACTTGTCCTGAGGGTATTTACGAGTATAGTCGTAGTCTCGGGTTCCTAAAAAGACAGTTGATTGGTCAGAGAGTCATAGCATTATTGTAAAGACTCACCAGTGTATGGACTCTGATATTCTGTGATGCCCAATAGCCGGCAAAGGTTTCCCTTCTTCTTCTCGGTCTCATTGACATGCTGCTGAGCATTTTCCGAGTCCTCAGCTATAAGTGTAGTCAATGAAGACACTTCATCTGATATACTAGTGTTACTCGCCACTTTCAGTAATCAAAGAAAGAAGTACATCTAGGCCCTTTGCAATCCGTGCAATGGAATCAGACAGGTTATCTGGCACTGTGCCACCCTCTGATGCTAGAAAAAAACCAATATTCATGACAGGACCACCAGGTGAAGACAGTGTGCTACTTACACTTGTCGGTCTCTTGAGAATTTGGTTTACCCGGTACACCAGGAGCCTCATCCTTGGTGTCTGTGTACATGTGAGAGGTCATTTCTTTCAAAAGTAGGTAATTACTTACTATTGTTCACCATAGGTTCAGACTTGGATTTTTCTTCCATAACATTACGGACTAACGGAACAGTCAGTATCCAAGTCAGATGAAGAAACAACAGCAGGCTCACCTTCGGAATCTATCCAAGCATCCTGAGCATTTGAGGAACACTGGGAAGCCGTACTGTTTGAATGAACAGAGTGTCCAGTAGACTGAGGCAAGGCTGCATTCGTTCCGATATCTCCGCCAGTATGCTGAGCGGCAGATCCTGGCTTCACCGGAACACTCGCAGTGCTGGTGGGAACAGATTGGGACGGGCCAGATTTCGGCTCTGCAGTTGCATTTGAGTCAGCGGCGCCATTGGTAAATCTAGCCAAACAACAGACTCACCCTTCCCCTTTCCTTTCTCGTTTCCAACCCTATCTCCTGCCAGTGCAGAGGATTTCTCGGAGGATTGACACTGTCCGATGCCTGCCTGTCCCTTCTCTGCGTCACTTAGGCTATTTCGAGCTTCTTCCGAGGGTTGTGGGATGTTTGGAACGGAGGGGGGGATTTTGCGCTGGGATTGTGGATCGTTCATGGTATGTGTGGTAGTGGTGGTAGTAGTGGAAAGGGTCAACGTGTGTACTGGCAGGATGCATGCTTGAAACATGGCACGAGTGCTGCACGACGCCACATGCCAAGCATGTGATCGCCAAATTTGGAACTCGCCATGAGCTTGGATTGTCGCGACTCGATGTCGTCTTCCACCGAGACAACCCACTTTCCTTTCCCTAAAGCCATCATCCAACACCCATCATATCCTGGCTCTCCACCTTCTACTCATTCTCTTCCTTACGCATCTGCTCACTTTCCTCAGTGTACTACCTTCACTTTGGCTGTTCGCTTGCATGCCCAGTCACCCACTCCATCTCGTCAGTCCTCTCGGTGTTTCTTCTAAAACCCGTGCCCTGAACACCGTTCCTTCCTTCCTCAGCCCATACCCCGTGAAAGTCTTCCTCATTTTCCCCAAGGCCGTTCATTACTCCCAAGGCCTCTCACCCACATAAACACCAGTCTTGTGCTGACTTTGGGCTAGTCAGTCGCCTGAAACCCGTCCAACCAAGTCAATTGAAGACCGAATCTATTCTCAAACGCAACGTACCAGGTACCAGGGAGGTTTGACAAATGGACTGAAGTAACCTCCCTACCATTCATACCCACCCCCACGTCCAACATCAACCATAAACTCTCTCCCACAATCATTCTTTTCTCGCCAACCCCATCTCCATACAACAAATGCATCCAGCAACCTAGACACTCTGACCCTCACCCGTTCGCTCTCATACCGCCGTTACCACCTCTTCATACGGTGTCAGAGTTGATTGAGGATTCGCAAAAGCCTGGACGGTTCCAAAGGTGGTTTGGCCGCAGAAAGAGCAGCAGCCGGCGCTGCTGGACGAAGAGAATGACTCAAAATGTCTCTCCTTGTCTCCAAGACACACACTTTCTTGCATGCCCATTACCCTCCACTTCTTCCATCCTCGATGCAGATGCACAGCCACTCCAACCACCGTAAACCCAACCCAAACCCCCAACCTCCTGCCCTTCAACAAAGAACTCACACTCACGAGAAGGGTTTTCTTCGAATCACTGCCTAAACCAACCAAATGACTCAGAGCGTCTTTTGACTGACGAGAGGAAAGGACAGGTTTGGGTGGGTGTAAAGGAGGTTTGGGACCGGGGATGATAATGTTAATAGGGCTCCTAGCGGATCGGATGATCCGGCGCCATCCGAGCGATTGCTGCTTTGGATTCGGATGCGGATGGTGCTCCTCCTCCTCCTCCATCCGACGGAAAGCATCCGACCAATCCAACGGTAATCTGCAGATGGAAAGCCCAACACTGGAAGTTTCAGAAATACTATATAGTACTATTACCGAGTAGAGAAATACACAAAAATAAATAACGGCCGCAACCAGTAGTATGTGTGGCTTCAACAGACAGCATTAATCCTTCCTAGCGCTGACTGGTTTGAGTGTTTCGCGAACGCTGGCGCTCTGATATTGAAGGCGCGGTGTCAGGTCTGAAACCTAGACACATACTTTTCTGTTCTTTAATTTATTATCTTTTCTCTCCAGCTCATATCCTTGGTTTATTTTCTGTTACTCTTTTGCATTCCTTGGCCGCCACCATGTTGTTTATCTTATCTGTATGTCATGTGATCGTAGATATACTATATAAGGGAAGCAGAACTCATCCGACGATCATCCGTCGGATGCTCGGATACCATCCGGCAGATGTGGATTGGGATTTGCAGACCACCCATCCGAGCGGATGGCATCCGAATCCGACACAATCCGATCCGATAGGAGCCCTAAATGTTAAGGTGTTTTCGTTGGTTTTTGGAAGTAGAGTTGCCATGATGTGATGAAGAGGGAGAACGTAGTGGTGGTAGTGGTAGTGGATGGGTATGAGAGACGATACCTAAGGTACATTTCCTTTCATCGTTTTGGTTCTCTTCTCCTGGTTTTGGTTTCGTTCTCAGTGTCGGTTTGATTCTTTCGAGTTGTCCTTTTTTGCCTTTTTTGCCTCAAATTTTATTTCATATTGACGACAAACACTTAATAACCACTTCTTTCTCCTCTTCTTCGTCCAGACGTCTCGCCCAGCCCACACACATGCTCCCTGACTCCCTTTTCCTATGTCCCTGCCCAATGCTCCCAACTCGACTCCTTTGCCCGCTCCCAAGTCAATAGATGTCTTCACCTCGTTCCTATGTTGCCCACTCCAGCACCACTAGAGTGCAGGTGATTGGTCAAGTCCAGGCAACAATCAAGTGTCTTGGGCAAATCTTTACTCCAAGGCTTCAGGCCCTGAGGAAGGGCAATCCTTACACTCTTCTACGTACCTCTGGATTCACCATTCCTTATAATCGTCGTCGTCATCGTCGTCAAAATCTCGACGTTTTGACTATCACACATGTCACATCAGTCACACCTGTCACATACAAATCCAAACGCTCAACATCATAGCACGCCAACACTGCGCAATTCTCGCCAAACTCACGGTGGTGATTGCTGGATACTACTGGATACTCTGTATGGATCCCGGATGGCCTCGAAGCTGCTGGTTTTGAAAATATTTCGATGATTTGGTTTTTTGGATGATGAACCTACAATGGCTGTTAGCGCACTCGGTCCATCTGTGTTCGCTTTGAGGCTTTCGGTGAAGCATCCTACATGATGTATCTTGCTTTGTGTGCAGTTGGGTCTTTCTAGTGCCCTGGTGTTCGGAGATATCACGATTACTACTAGTATGTTTGTTGACTCAGATATCAATCCCAAAAGAGTACTTGGGACAACGCAGAGTCCTTTATGGCTTTTCTTTCATTAGGAATTGTTACTTCATATGTGTTACAGTGTTAGGCCCCGTTCTGTAACCTGGATAAGATAGGATAGTGTAATATAAATACTAATGACAGTTTTTGATAAATCCGTCCGACAAGCATTGGATAAGGAAACCAATAAATTCATTCTGTCGGAATAGCTTGACCGTGTGAAAATTTATAGTGTGTCTGATCTCTCGCAAAAACCACCACATTGATGGTCCGTTACAGGCCCACAACGCACAAGAAATGCATTGCAGCCTTCCTAGTGGTGACTGCTGCTGGTGCAGCAGCAGCAGCAGCTATTAGCCAGCCCCGAAGGCCATTTCTGTCTGGTATATTCACTGGACAGATGTGGCTGGAGGACATGTTGAAAGGTATGTACAAAACACATTTCTTTCCTTTCCTTTAACTTGATTAATTGGAGACAGGTCGAAATGAACGCTTTCGAAGAATGTTCGGCATGAACAAGAGGGTTTTCCGTGGGCTTGTACAGGAGCTATCAAATACTTGTGGATTAAAGGATAGTCGTTACGTCTCTGCTGAAGAGAAAGTAGCGATATTTCTTCATACCATGGTATCTGCATGCTCCAATAGAGAGTTGCAAGAGCGCTTTCAACAAGGAGGAGATACAATCTCACGGTGAGTAGCTGATCAAAAATTTAAAAATGTATCACAATTTCTAATCATTGGACCAAAGCTACTTCAACCAAGTCTTGAATATGCTCTGTGGGGCTTTTTACCGGAAATATGTCAAGCTACCTTCTACAGGTATACCCAAGGAGATATCCAGCAATCCCAAGTTTTCTGGCTACTTTGACGATTGCATTGGGGCTATTGACGGATGCCACTTTCATGCTCGTGTTAGTGCTGATGCTATACCCTGCTTTCGCAATCGCAAAGGCTTTATCTCCCAGAATGTTCTTGCGGGTTGCACATTCAGCATGGAGTTTTGTTATATACTGAGTGGATGGGAAGGGAGTGCAGCTGATGGTCGTGTTTTCGATGATGCTTGACAGACTGATTTCCTCATTCCAGAGGGAAAGATCTATCTTGCTGATGCAGGTTTTCCTTCTTGTGATGTTTTGTTGGTCCCATATCGTGGTGTGCGATACCATCTGAAAGAGTGGGAACAGGTTTCACTACGGTAAGCCTCATAGCCATTTGGAACAGGTATTTTGTGCTTAGTTCAATCCATATAGACCTCGTGATGCCAAGGAGTTGTACAATCTACGCCATGCTCAACTTCGAAACGTCATCGAGCGTATCTTTGGTGTTGACAAGAGGAGGTTCAAAATCCTCATAGTGGCACCAGAGTATCCTTTCCAGACACAGGTCAAACTTCCACCAGCTGCAGCTGCTCTTCATAACTTTATTCGCCGCTTGGATCCCACTGATAATGCGGAGGAACTGAATCATATTTTCAATGCACATGCAGCAACAGGTGCATCAGGCTCAAGTAATTCAGGAGGTAGGGAGGTTGATGATGACGAGGGTATTTTGGGTAGCCGAGTGACTACTGCAGAAAGAGCAAGGGCAAATGCCAGGAGAGATCAAATTGCAGAGAGGATGTGGAAGGACTATCAGTCATATTTAGCACAACAGTAGTACTAGAAGACTATCTACTCCTGAAGCTTCAACTTTAAGATCTCAGTGCAAAGTTCAACATCGTCAGTATTAACAAGAAGCTCTGCAAAGTCACCATCCTTTGAAATGAGCAAAAGAAGTTTTGCTTTATCGCCCAACGCCAAACCCATTTCACCTCGTACCAGTTCACAAGCCCGCTTCTTTGATTCCTTAAATAAATCATCACCATCACCTTTCAGAGCTGAAGCAACATCACTCATTGCATGAGACATATGCATCAGGGATGAAGAAGTAGACGATCGGCCACCTGCCCGCTCACGACGACCAAGCTTGGGGGTCGGAGTATTAGCAAGAGCAGATGCCTTACGTTTCAAGCTCTGAAATGAGGCATCAATATATGTCAGTATTGAAGAAGAATAGTCATACATACCTTTTTCGGAGCAGGAGTTGCATCCTTCTCACTTTCATCCTCGGAGGATGAAGTAGCTGTCGTATCACTGTCCTTACCAGCACGATAAGCATGGACACCAGTAGCTAGAGCCCCTTTAAGGAGTTCCTGCATCTCCAAGTAGATTGGGAAAGACTTTCCTCGGTAGCTAGCGAGACGGGCATCAACCTACAGTGTACAAGAAAAATAACTCAATTTGCACCAAAAACAAGGAGATAAAGATATCTTACCTGAGCTAAAGCCTCCCATTGTTCATCGCTGGCTTCAACGCACTGGTTCTCCTCATCCCAACCCCAGCCAGACTTGTCGCACAATGTCTTAAAGATATGAAACTCGCTTTTGAGCTGAAAGGAATGGCATAAGTTCACTCGTAATAATGAAAAATCCTGTACACACATAGTCCCAATGGTCACGGACACTCTGATCAGACTTCGGTGCTCCACCACTCTCCACCTCACTCCCAACCAGTGTGAGGACAACAGCAGTGATGGCTTTGCCCTTCCATCCACCATTGTCTGTGTTATTCCCCTCCCGCTTTTGCTCTAGCAACTCTCCGACCATTGTCTTGTCATTGGCTGCACTATAAACAGCACGGGGACGAGGTGTCCTGGGCTTGTCTGCAGTTTTCGGGATGTCGTTGGCAGTCTTCTTCTTTCTCGGAGCTGTTTTTGGTTGGGATGGGTCTTTAGGCTTATTTTTGGAGCCACGAGGTCTGCCCCCACGCTTTTTTGGGGCGGGAGTGACTGGGTCAGGTGCCCCAGTGTCAGGTTCTTGATTTTCTTTGTTGCCGGGCTCGTCCATAGAGCGGGAGCGAAGAGGAAAGGAAGAGGGAGAGAAGAAAGAGGGAATTCCCACGCATGTATTTTTCGAAGCCTATCCAATCCGACGGTTTACCGAACACGCAACGGCGGGATGGTAACCATCAATCAATAAATTTGCTTATCCTATCCTATGGAGTATTTTTGGCAGGTACAGCCTTATCTTATCCGGGTTACAGAACGGGGCCTTATGAATTTATACATGTGTCATTAGCACAGCGTGCGCTGTGCTAATGGTCTAAGTTTTCTACAGCAAAAATGACGACAATTATCAACTATATACTATAGGCTACATGATTAGGAGACATAGCCCATCCTTCCTCATCACTCGCATCGACTAGCATCTCTACCACCCCCAACTCCTCTCTGTTTCCTGGTGGGCGAAGACTAACCTACTATTACACAGTCACGAAACTTGGATTCAGATGGAGGTGGTTCTGATATCGAAAATGAGGTGACAGAGTCTTGATGGAAATTGAACGGGGCCAAAGCTGGGGTAGCATCTGAGTACCCGGTACTGGCGATAATAGCAAAGACGTTGTTCATCTTTGTCTTGAAAAGGAGAAGAGGGTTGCAAAGTTAGATAGAGTCTAGAGATGCGTGAATTCAAATGGGTCAGTATAAACAGAGAGGAAACGTACGCATACAGTAGGCAAGCTAATCAAGCATAACACGCACTCTAGAACATCTGCTCTGGCCAATTCTAGCTTCGAAAGCCAGCTCTCAGTCTCCAAAACTTCAAGATGTCAGTTCAGTCTCGTGTGCAGCATATATGCGCTGAAGCATTTCCACTGAGCGATGAATGAGAGTCAGATACAATGAGCAAATGGATCACACAATGATACAGAAAGAAATAAGAAGAAAAGTTGAAGAAAAGCGAACGAGGAAGAAAGGAGATAAATATGATTATGTACCAATTCCATTGATGTCCCGCCTCAATAGGAGCCTCGCCATTTAACTTGCATTCCGCAATAGCCAACTGTCCTTGGCCTCCCTTTCAAACTTTCATGATTCGTTGTTCCCACTCGCCATAGCCATTGGAATTTGAGCTGAACTTTTCGATAATCCTCGTCCCAATTTTCCGTGCCTTCTCCAGTCCAATAACCACTCAGAAGTTAGAACTCTCTGACCACTCAATCGTCCTCGAGGTGTCTGATAGTTCTAGCATGAGTCTCAGACCTCACCCACAGCTCAGATTTCGTATAAGTATCTATGTGTCAATAAATCAAACATAGTAGAAAAACTTGAGAAAACGAACTGGACACGCACCTACTAGCTTAAGTATAAGCATACTGTTTCTGAGTGACTAGATCGGGAGGAAGCGGGGTCTGACTGTGACGGTACGCGTCCAAGACACGCGCCCATCATGTCATCATCCACCATCATCGACAAAAAGCGTACAAGAGCCGCTTCAAATTACCATAACAAAGTTTCGGAATGTAGAGCACCCGACTACTGCTCTTCTTTGCGCACTGGCTTTCTCCACGTCGTCTTCCACCAAAACAAACGTCCCCCATCTCCACCTACTCATTCTCTTCCTTACGCATCTGGTCACTTTCCTCGGTGTACTATCTTCACCGCCAAGTCGCTTTGGCTCTTGGCTACACAGTATGGTCAGCCTGGTTACCCACATTGACCCTGTCAGTTCCTTTGGTGTTTCTTCTAAAACCCGTGCCCTGAACACCGTTCCTTCCTTCCTCAGCCCATTCCACGCGAAAGCCCTTCTCATTTTGCCCAATACTGTTCGTCACTCCCAACCCCTCTCTCCCTGAGTCCCGCAACCCTGCATATGGACTATCGTTGACTTTGGGGCTAGTCAGTCATCTAATCCCTCCCCACCTCGTCTCTCAACCTAGTTGCTTGGAGACTGAAGCTATTCCGGAATGCAGAGGTTCGCAAGGTCGAGTTGTCGGAACGAGACGTGGCAGTGAGGGCCATGCGGGTAGTGTGCATGAGAGGGCTTCTGTGGGTGCAAGTGGAACGAAAAGTGATGCGAGTTCAGCTTTGTGGTAAAGCTGCAGGAGGTGAGTGTTCGTATACTTTTTCTCGACAATCAACGAATGGTACTAACGATTTGTTCTTGTTTTCGTTCTACCTATCTAGACACTGAAGCAACCTCCCTACTATCCATACCTACCTCCACGTCTACCTCAAGACCTGCAAATGTCGCCCGTAAACTCTCCAAATCATTCTTTTTCTCGCCCACCCTATCTCCACGCACAACGAATCCAGCACATAGAATACATCCAATGATCTAGACACTCTGACCCTCACCCGTTCGCTCTAATACCGCTGCTACCATCCCATACGGCGTCAGAATTGATTGAGGGCTTACGAGAGCCTGGATGATTCCGAAGCTGGTTCGGAGAGAGAGCAGAAAAAGCCGCAGAAGGAGCAGCAGCCGGCGCTGTTGAAGGAGGAGAATGGATGAAAACACCTTTCCTTGTCTCCAAGATGCACACTTTCTCGCATTGCCATCACTTGTTCTTCCATCCTCAACGCAGCTGCACTCTAACGACCATAAATCCAACCCCCAACCCCCTGCTATTCTCCTCCGCCTTCATCAAAGAACTCACGCTCACGAAAAGGGGTTGTCCGAACTGCAGCCCAAACCAACCAAACGACGAACGAGCGCCTTTGCACAAAGGGAAAGGACGGGTCTGGGTGGGTGTAAAAGAGGATTGAGACTGGGGATAATGTTAAATCATTTTTGTTGATTTTTGGAAATAGAGGCGATGGTGAAGAAGGTAATGATGAGGGAGAACGGAGTGGTGGTAGTGGTAGTGGGTATGAGGGTATGAGGTTAGGTGGTCCAAGGGATGATATCTAAGGTACATTTCATCTTTTCCCGTTTCCGTTTTCTTCTGCCGGTTTTCTTCATTTTCAGTTTCGGTTTCAGTGTCGGTTTCATTCTGACTCCCAACAAAAACAGCTCAACACTTCGCTCTGGCGTCAGGACTCAGTAGACAAATCTTTGTTTCAGGGTTTCAGGCTTCCACGCAGGCTTTCTATCTCTGTCCCCCATTTATCACAATTCTCGTCGTCGTCGTCGTCAGCGTTCTTTTCAACCGTCACGATGTCACACTGGTCACGCCTCCAAACCTCTGAACGTCCAAAATAACAAAACATCGCAGCTCACCAACTCTCTGCGTAATCCTCGGCAAATTTACTGTGGCGAATACAGGATACCACTGGATGCTCTGAAAGGAGTTGGACGGTCCTAACACTGCTGGTTCTGGAACTATGTCAAGGGCTCGGGAACCTCGGTTTTTAAATAACGAAATCTACGAAAGCCAGCAGCATGTGTACATTTGCCCGGAGGTGTCATTTTCTCCTTTTTTTCCCTTTCTGTCTCTTCCAGATCTCTCTTTCATGATCCCGTCGTCGTCGTCAAGGTTTCTTGACGTCAGCCGTAAACTCTCTGGATCATTCTCTTCCCCACTACGGCCACCACCACCCCCATTCAACGCTCCAGATACACTTGCCCCACGATACCCTTCGCATCGATACTCCCCATTTCTGGATCAAGTTTGAGTAATCATGCGAGTGGAAATGCTAATACGAATAACGGATTAAGGAGGACGATTCCGTTGTCATTCTCGTCTCCTGGGTCTGGGCTGGGATCGGGGTCTGGTGCAGACGGCCAACAAGACCATGGTAATGAGAAAGATGGAAGTGGTGGTGGTGGTGGTGGTGGTGGTGGCTACTGAGGAGTTCAGGACGATAAGGTACGTTTGCTTTTCGTTCTTTTTTCTCATCTCTCTTTTTGTTTTAAATCTGGTTTTTATGGGATATAAACACGTACTAACCAATGTCCTCTTTTCCTTCCTTTCTCCTTTTCATACCCTTCTCTACCTTTGTCCAACCGTGTCGCCAAAAACTGCTTGACGTCGTAGGTAAACTCCCAGCATCCTTCTCTTCTTCCAACTCTATATTTAGCCCATTCGCCATTATCACACCATGGCGACTTCTGTCTACCCGCTCCACTCAAACATCCAATCTAACGCCTCATGCAACCAGCTACATATCATAAAGGAGGATTTTGGCCAGGGATTACTGATGGTACGTTAGTTTTTACTTTCCTTTCTCGCGCCGTATTTTCTCAAATTTCATTTCATTTCGATCCGATATAAACTCGTATTAACCCCTTCTTTTTCTGACTTGCTTCTTTAGCTTTTCGTCCAGAAAAACGCTCTCTCTCTGCACTCGTTAGCTCCCCACATCCAATCCACGTCTCTTTGCGTTCGTTTATTCGCTTACTGCAAGATAAAAATTTGGCGAGATGGAGGATTCAAGGGTGACTATGATGCTGAGGTGGATCATCTTCTATGCCTTCAATTCAACTTGGGATGGTTGAACAGAGTTTGGATGAGAAGTCGGGGACAGGAAAGGGTGGGAATTTGATGGGAATGAGGAGATGGTTGAGTTGTGGTTCATGTTGATGACGACGACGATGATGACGAAGTGAAGATTTTGGGAGCGAAGAGGTTACAAAATAGATGGACGAAGCCACACTTATGTAGACCTATATACAGAAAGAAATGGTCAAATTCTTCCGTACACGCCAACTCATAAATACCCTGTGAGCACATGCACACCAAAAATCCATCGCAAACCAACCAAGAGAGCACTTTGGATCAGAAAAAGCAATGGTGTTGAAGAGAGGGAGTTAAGTCGAAGGATCCGGCACAGTTCTCAGCTGCCAGTACGAGATGGGTTTTGACGTGGGTGCTGGGGTAAGTTTGAGTGCGACGAGAAGGGTATCATCATTATCTTGTCAATGTTCGTCGATTTTTCTAGGTCTGGATGCGGATCAATGGGAATGGAACTGGAACTGGTGGTATGAATGAGGATCCGGGCTGGTATGATAAAGTAAGTCTATTTTATTTTTGTTTTCTTTTTCCCTTCGCACTATCAACTTTTTTTCTTCTCTTTCTTTGCTTCCTCCGAGTTGTTACTTCTCTTGTTCTTTTTCATTTTATCATTAGATATTTCTTTCTCCGATCTATTTGTTACAATAAAAACTCATACACTCCTTTCCCCCTTTGCTCTCTTCCTTCGTCCAAATGCGTCGCTTAATTACCTACAAATGTATGCTCCCTATGTCCCCACCTGGCAATGCACACAATTTAATTCATTTGCTGGTGCTCACGTCACTGGACGTCTTCACCTCGCTCCCGTATCTTCCACTTCAGCGGCAACCCTTCCATCTCCCTTGTCCCAAAATAGAATTTCATCGAAAAAATAGGACTTCAGATTCGATTATGATGCCGATGGGGGCAAGGCAAGCCTGGCCTTTTCTATGCCTTGAACGTCTACTTTGGCTATTGCGGCTTCAGAGGCAGAGATGGGGCACAGTTTTGTTGGGCATGATTTTGATCACAATGAAGATCAGGATAAATACGATGGCTTTTTGTGAGAGAAAACCCGGACTGCCAGTGATTGAAAATATATGCTTGACCTATTTGTCATCGTCGTTTTCGGTATTTTGGCGCAGCGGGCACCTCACTCAATCACTCACATGGGCTGAAACTCAGCCTGGAAGCTATTCCCAGCATAGAGAGTGGCAGTGGGGCTAAAGAAGATGGATGGATATGGCGGTGACGGATGTGGTTTTGATCTTAATTTTTAAATATTCTGTTACGTATGCCCTTCTCATGCAATGCCAGAATTGATTGAGGAAGCGTCATCGTCATGGAATCTGGAAGATGAAGAACGACTCGAACAAGAGCAGGGTGAACAGGAGAAACAGAATATGCAGAAACGGCCACCAATGACTCCAAAATGCATCCCTTTTCCCTTTCCTGCCGATACATGAAATCACGGCAAATACGAACGCACAAATAAACCCTCTCCCACACCCTCATGAAAGAAATCAGCCATCAAGAAAGACTTCTTCAAAACCCTCTTCAAACCAACGAAATGAACACCTTGGATGAGGGGAATAGATGGGTTTGGGAGTGGGAACACTGGGAAGATGGTAATGAAAGAAAGAGATGGTGGTGGGGATGGAAGTGGTGGTAGTGGATATAAATGTGGCTCAGAGCCAGGTATGATTAGCTATATTCTTTTCGTTTACTTTCTTTCAATTCTTTGTTGCATTGTTATGTGTGTTTTTCTCATTCTTTTCCTTTCTTTTTCCTTCATATCATTCTCAATCTTTTTTCCCCCAATCTATTTGTGTTGATAAGAACTTATGCTAATCAAACACTCTCTTCTTCCCCCCTCACCTCTTTCCCCTTTTCTCTCTTCTTTCATCAAAAAGCATTATGCATCACTACAAATGTCCACTCCCTACATCCCCACCTGGCAATGCACTGGCACTCACATCGCTGGATGCCTGTATCATCCATTTCAGCAACCTAGCCTTCTCCCTTGTGTCAAAATGGAATTTCATCGAAAACAGATGTCTTCAGATTCAATTATGATGCCGGTGAGGTTAGTGGGGGGAGGGGGGGGGGGGGATGGCCTTCTCTATGCATTGAACATCTACTTTGACTATTGCGGCTTGAGAGGCAGAGAAAGGAGCCAGTCTTGTTGGGAGTGGTGTTGATCACAATGAAGATCAAGATCAATACAATGGCTTTTGGGAGAGAAAGCCCGGACTGCCAGTGACTGAAAATATATACTTGGCCTATTTGTCTTCATCGTTTTTGGTATTTTGGCACAGCGTGCATCTCACTCAATCCCCCACATGGGCTCAATCTCAGCCTTGATGCTATATTCCTAGCCTAGAGAATGGCAGTGGGGCTAAAGAAGGATGGCTTTAGTGGTGATGAAGATGGTGTTGACCTTGTTTTGTAAATATTCTGTTGCATATGTTTTTTGTTAGAGTTTTGTCTGTATTCCAATATTTCAAGGATTTTCATTTGTTTTCACCAACATCCTCGATGAACTGATGCAAAACTGATGTCACCTATCTTGCGTATTTTTTCTCTGATATTTGTTTTTTTTTTTCATATTTGTACTACACATGCACGTTCACTGACCACATCCACTCTTTCTGCCCCACTCATCTTATTCCTCCCAATCTCCCAAACCCCTGCCCCCCCTCACCATTTCCCCTTTCCCTTCAACAACTTATAAATCATAAATCAAAAGTAAAGACGGCTTCATCTACGCAAATTGATGCGTGGCACACAACCCCCCCCCCTTCCCCCTTTACACCATATCTGGTTCAGTTGCATGGAGGCGGGTTAAGAGGTCTTCGCAGGATGAATGGGACCCAAGGGGGAGGGGGTAGGAGGCAAATGGTGAAGATATAAGGACAAGTGTGGTGTGGGGTAAAATTATTAGGACAAAGTAATATATCTTAATTTTTCGGTATACTGAACAGGGAATAAACTTTTTATAAAATACTAACAAGATAGATACCTATGTAAGTAGCAGAACTTTTGAATTAATCCTACTCAGTGGCTCCATGTTCTCGCAGATATTTCACTACCTCTGGTTCATCTCCTTCCTGTGCTGCTTTGAGTACAGACCCATATTTCTGTCCTCAGCTATAAGCATAGTCAATGAAGACACTTCATCTGATATACTAGTGTTACTCACCACTTTCAGTAATCAAAGAAAGAAGTACATCTAGGCCCTTTGCTATCTGCGCAACGGAATCAGACAGGTTATCTGGTACCATGCTGCCCTCCAATGCTAGAAAAAAAACCAACATTTGGTACAGGACCAACAGGATGAGACAGTGTGCTACTTATGCTTGTCGGTCTCTTGAGAATTTGGTTTACCTGGTACACCAGGAACAGCCTCATCCTTGGTGTCTGTGTACATGTGAGAGGTCATTTCTTTCAAAAGTAGGTAATTACTTACTATTGTTCACTGTAGGTTCAGACTTGGATTTTTCTTCCATAACATTACGGACTAACAGAACAGTCAGTATCCAAGTCTGACGAAGAAACAACAGCAGACTCACCTTCAGAATCTGTCCAAGCATCCTGAGCATTTGAGGAACACTGGGAAGCCGTGCTGTTTGAATGAACGGAGTGTCCGGTAGACTGAGGCAAGGCTGCATTCGTTCCGATATCTCCGCCAGTATGCTGAGCAGCAGATCCCGGCTTCACTGGATCACTCGCAGTGCTGGCGGGAACAGATTGGGATGGGTCAGATTTCAGCTCTGCAGTTGCATTCGAGTCAGCAGCGCCATTGGCAAATCTAGCCAAAAGACAGACTCACCCTTCCCCTTTCCTTTCTCGTTTCCAACCCTGTCTGCTGCTGGCGCAGAGGATTTCTCAGAGGATTGACACCGTCCGATGCCTGCCTGTCCCTTCTCTGCGTCACTCAGGCTATTTTGAGCTTCTTCCGAGGGTTGTGGGATGTTTGGAACGGAGGGGAGGATTTTGCGCTGGGATTGTGGGTTGTTCATGGTGCGTGTGGTGGTGGTGGTAGTAGTAGAAAGAGCCAACGTGTGTACTGACAGGAAGTATGATACCACAACAGCAATACAACAGCAGTTCTATATATAATATCGTTCCGCACCCTGGCAGGATGCATGCTTGAAACATGGCAGGAGTGCCACACAACACCGCATGCCAAGCATGTGATCGCCAAATTTGGAACTCGCCATGAGCTTGGATTGATCGTTTGTCACGACTGTCTGGACACTGACAGGAAGTATGATTCCAACATTAACAGCTTGAATGCGCATGCCAGGCATGTGTCCCTCCATTGCCTGACTTTCTCGACGTCGTCTTCCACTGCAAGCCATTCAAAATTTGATCATTTTGTACATCTCCACCTTCTACTCATTCTCTTCCTTACGCATCTGTGTACTACCTTGACTTTGACACCGAGTCACTTTGGCTGTTCGCTCACATGCCTGGTCACCCACTCCATCCTGTCAGTTCCCTCGGTGTTTCTTCTAAAACCCGTGCTACCATTCCTTCCTTCCTCACCCCATACCCCGCGAAAGTCTTCCTCATTTTCCCCAAAGCCGTTCATCACTCCCAACGCCTCTCACCTACATAAATGCCAGTTCTGCATTGACTTTGGGCTAGTCAATCGTCTTAAACCCGTCCAACCAAGTCGCTTGAAGACTGAATCTATTCTCAAACGCGACGTACCAGGCAGGTTTGACAAAAGGGGTCCAAGCGGCTAGTGCGAATAAGAGGACTTCTGTGGGGGCGAGTGATATGGGTTTGGGTTCTAACCTGCGTGGTGGTAAAGCTACCCTTGGAGATGAGTGCTCTCATTTGTTTTTTTCGACAACAGACGACTGATACTACTTCTTTTTTTCGTTTTCTGTCTTCTTTTCTTTCTATGTTTCTAGACACTGAAGCAACCTTCATACCCACGTCCACATCCACGTCAAGACTTGCGAACATTGGCTGTGAACTCTCCGAATCATTGTTTTTTCTTCCCAGTCCATCTCCACCCAACAAATCTGACACATCCAACACATCCAATGACCTAGACACCCCCTCACCCATTCACTCTCATACCGCCGTTACCATTTCATACGGTGTCGGAGTTGCTTGAGGATTCGCAAAAGCCTGGATGGTTCCAAAGATGGTTTCGCTGCAGAAAGAGCAGCAGCCAGCACTGCTGAAGGAAGAGAATGAATGGAAACACCTTTCCTCTTCTCCGAAACGCACACTTTCTTGCGTGCCCATCGCCCACCAGTTCTTCCACTGTCAATGTAGCTGCACTCCAATGACCATATCCAACCCCCAACCCCCTACCCTTCTCCTCCCCCTTCACCAAAGAAGTCACGCTCACGAAACGGGTTTTCTCCGAATCGCTGCCTAAACCAACCGAACCACTCGGAGCGTCTTTTGACGAGGGGAAAGGACAGGTTTGGGTGGGTGTAAAGGAGGTTTGGAATGATAATGTCAAGGGGTTTTCATCGGTTTATGGAAGTAGAGGCTTTCTCGTGTGCACTGGGCCATACTTCAGTTGCATCCAATCTAGAATGAAAGTCAGATACGGAAAAACAATGCAAAATGAGAGCATACAGAAAGAAAGAAAATGGGAGGAAAATCAAATAGATAGTATGTACCGATACTATCAACGTCTTGACATCACTACCTGAACACCTCAATAGTCCTGACGTACTTGTGGGCAGGCTCAAACCAACCTTCAACTGGCCTCAACCTCTTCTTCTTGGTGACTCAAGTCAGAGTAGACATCCTCAACCAACCCAGGCTATTCTTTGTTATGACTTCCCGCTGCTGTTCTCTTGCTTCCACTTTTCAACTAGCCAAAATCCATCCAGTTGTTCCCAAATCCTATGTGACAGTGCTCTCGAGGCCTCAGAAAATCCTTGATTTCGAGAAGGTTCCGAGTGTGTCAACAGTCAAAGAGGACAAGAAGGTGACACCGTCCAGACTCTACTGGTGACAAAGCAGCTTCGATTTAGTCTGTGTCTATGGATTAAGAAAAGGATAGGACAATGAGAAGAGACTGGGTAATCTAAATAACAGAGACGCATGAGTACGCGTTGTCATGATTTGTGAGAGTAGACGTATGTGACAAGGTCCTACTTGGGTCGGTCACGGACTCTATTCCTACACCAACTGTTTGGGATCCAGGGATTGAGAGGAGACAGAATGCGAATAGTGCAGCAGACCAGTACTAATGTGAGAATTGAAGCTTTTGTGGCAGCTACATGCAGAAAATGAGAAAACGACGCTGTAGTTGCAAACTTGCAATCGTCGTTCTCTTGAATGACTGGGCAGTATATAAGTATATGTGTGTCAATAAATCAAACAGAGTAGAAAAACTTGAGAAAACGAACTGGATGTGCACCTACTAGCTTAAGTATAAGCATACTGTTTCTGAGTGACTAGATTGGGAAGAAGTGGGGTCTGACTGTGACGATACGCGCCCAAGACACGTGCCTGGCCATCATGTCATCATCCACCATCATCGATGTCCTCGACGAAAAGCGTACAAGAGCCACTTCAAATTACCATAACAAAGTTTCGTGCTAACCAATGTCCTCTTTTCCTTCCTTTCTCCTTTTCGTACCCTTCTCTACCTTTGTCCAATTGTGTCACTAAAAACTGCTTGATGTTGGATGTAAACTCTCAGTATTGTTCTCTTCTTCCAACTCTATATTTAGCCCATTCGCCATTGCCACACCATGGCGACTTCTGTCTACCCGCTCCACTCAAACACCCAACCTAACACCTTAAATGTTACTGTAACCAGCTACATATCATAAAGGAGGATTTTGGCCAGGATTACTGATGGTACGTTAGCTTTTACTTTCTTTTCGTTCTGCCTTTCCTTTCTCGTGCCGTATTTTCTCAAATTTTATTTTGTTTCGATCCAATATAAACTCGTATTAACCCCTTCTTTTTCTTACTTACTTCTTTAGCTTTTCGTCCAGAAAAACGCTCTCTCTCTGCGCTCGTTAGCTCCCCACATCCAGTCCATGTCTTTTTGCGTTTGTTTATTCGCTTGCTCCAAGGTAATATTTTGGCGAGATGGAAGATTCGAGGCTGACTATGATGCTGAGGTGGGTTGTCTTCTATGCCTTCTAGGCTTGATGTCGATGACGATGACGATGATGATGAAGCGAAGATTTTGGGAGCAAAGAAATTACAAAGTAGATGGACGAAGCCACACTTATGTAGACCTATATACAGAAAGAAATGGTCAAATTCTTCCGTACACACCAACTCATAAATACCCCGCGAGCACATGCACACCAAAAATCCATCGTAAACCAACCAAGAGAGCACCTTGGATCAGAAAAAGCAATGGTGTTGAAGAGAGGGAGTTAAGTCAAAGGATCGGGCACAGTTCTCAGCCACCAGTACAAGATGGGTTTTGACATAGGTGCTGGGGTAAGTTTGAGTGCGACGAGAAAGGTATCATCATTATCTTGTCAATGTTTGTCGATTTTTCTGGGTCTGGGTGCGGATCAATAGGAATGGAAGTGGAACTGGTGGTATGAGTGAGGATCCAGGCTGGTATGATAAAGTAAGTCTATTTATTTCCGTTTTCTTTTTCCCTTCGCACTATTAACTTTTTTTCTTCTCTTTCTTTGCTTCCTCTGAGTTGTTACTTCTCTCGTTCTTTTTCATTTTATCATCAGATATTTCTTTCTCCGATCTATTTGCTACAATAAAAACTCATACACTCCTTTCCCCCTCGCCTTTTTGCCCCTTTGCTTTCTTCCTTTGTCCAAATGTGTCGCCTAATTACCTACAAATGCACACTCCCTACGTTTGCGTGCTCACGTCACTGGATGTCTTCACCTCGCTCCCGTATCTTCCACTTATGCGGCAACCCCTCCATCTCCCTCGTCCCAAAATAGCATTCCATCAAAAAAAGAGACTTCAGGTTCGACTCTTATGATGCAATGGGGGCAAGGCGAGCCTGGCCTTTTCTATGCCTTAGACGTCTACTTTGGCTATTGTGGCTTCAGAGGCAGAGACGGGGCACAGTCTTGTTGGGCATGATTTTGATCACAATGAAGATCAGGATAAATACAATGGCTTTTTGTGAGAGAAAACCCGGACTGCCGGTAATTGAAAATATATGCTTGACCTATTTGTCTTCTTCGTTTTCGGTATTTTGGCGCAGGGTGCACCTCACTCAATCACTCACATGGGCTCAAACTCAGCCTGGATGCTATTCCCAGCATAGAGTGTGGCAGTGGGGCTAAAGACGATGGATGGGGTTTTGATCTTAATTTTTAAATATTCTGTTGCGTATGCCCTTCTCATGCAATGCCAGCATTGATTGAGGAAGCGTCATCATCATGGAATCTGGAAGGGGAAGAGTATTTTGACAAAAAACTGGTTGACTGGTGCCTGCCAAGATTTGGCAGGCGCCAGTGGAAACCAGTCACCATTCGTTAAGCGACCAGCCAAGTCCAGAATCCACCAGTAAAAATCTTAAATGGCAACGTGCACAACCTCTGCTAGCATCTGTCCCTCTGTTTTACAGTAAAATAACTTCATTTCTATGTAAGATAATCTACCTACTAGGAATATTGGTGAAGGTACGAGGGGGCCAAGATGTGATCAGGCATTTTTGGCGGAACCAGTCCACCAAATATTTGTCAAAATACTGATGCGAGAACAAGAGGGTGAACAGGAGAAACAGAATATGCAGAAACAGTCACCAACGACTCCAAAATGCATCCCTTTTCCCTTTCCTGCTGACACATGAAATCATGCAAATACGAACACACAAATAAACCCTCTCCCACACCCTCACAAAAGAAATCAGCCATCAAGAAAGACTTCTTCAAAACCCTCTTCAAACCAACGGAACGAACACCTTGGATGAGGGGAAGGGTTTGGTTTGGGAGTGGGAACACTGGGAAGATGGTAATGAAAGAAAGAGATGGTGGTGGGGATGGAAGTGGTGGTAGTGGATATAAATGTGGCTTGGAGCCAGGTATGATTAGGTATATTCTTTTTGTTTGCTTTCTTTCAATTCTTCGTTGCGTTGTCATATTTTTTTTCTCATTCTTTTCCTTTCTTTTTCCTTTGTATTGTTCTCAATCTTTTCCCCCCCAATCTATTTGTGTTGACAAGAACTTACGCTAATCAAACTCTCTCTTCTTCCCCCCTCACCTCTTCCCCCCTTTTTGCTCTTCTTTCGTCAAAATGCATTATGCGTCACTACAAATGTGCCCCCACCTGGCAATGCACCAGCACCCACATCGCTGGATGCCTTCACCTCATTCCTGTATGGTCTATTTCAGCAACCTAGCCTTCTCTCTTGTCTCAAAATCGAATTTCATCGAAAACAGATGTCTTCAGATTCAATTATGATGCTGGTGGGGCTAGCGGGAGCAAGGGGGGCATGGCCTTTTCTATGCGTTGAACATCTACTTTGGCTATTGCGACTTGAGAGGCAGAGAAAGGGGCCAGTCTTGTTGGGCGTGGTGTTGATCACAATGAAGATCAGGATCAATACAATGGCTTTTGGGAGAGAAAGCCCAGACTGCCAGTGACTGAAAATACATGCTTGACCTATTTGTCTTCATCGTTTTTAGTATTTTTGGCCCAGCATGCACCTCGCTCAATCACTCACATAGGCTCAAACTCAGCCTGGACGCTATTCTTAGCATAGAGAGTGGCAGTGGGGTTAAAGAAGAAGGATGGATTTGGCAGTTTTACAACAGTGGTTTTGATCTTGTTTTTTAAATATTTTGTTGCGTATGTTTTTTGTTAAGTAGAGTTTTGCCTGTATTTTAATATTTCAAGGATTATCATTTGTTTTCACCAGCATCTTCAATGAACTGATGTCATCTAGTATCCTACATATTCGTTTCTCTGATATTCCTTTTTTAAAAATCCAGTTTGTTTTCTTTTCCCTTTTCATATTTGTACTACACACACACGTTCACCGACCACAGACCATGTCCATTCATTCTGCCCCACCCGTCTTATTCCTCCCAACCTCCAGCCTCCCTCGCCATTTCCGCATTCCGCATTCAGCTCCATTCCCCCAGCTACTTTAAAAAAATCATAAATTAAAAATAAAGACAGCTTCACCTATGCAAACTAGTGAGCAACCCCTCCCCCCACTTTACACCATATCAGGGTCTGTTAAGAGGGGGTGGGTTAAGATAACTTCATGGGCTGCCAGGATGGAATGGATGGAACCTGTGGGGCCAGAGGGAGGTTAGGGGGGGGGGGCAAATGAGTGAAGCTGTGAAGATATAAGGACAAATGGGGAGGGGTGGGGCAAAATCATTAGGATAGAGTGATCTATCTAGCTTTTTATAAAAATCAATGTACACATGTGTATATTGAAGAAAGAGGAAGCCTGTATAAAACACTACCTAGATATCTATGTAGGTACCAGAACTTCTGAATTAATCCTACTCAGTTGCTCCATGCTCTTGGAGATATTTCACTACCTCTGGTTCATTTCCCCTCTGTGCTGCTTTGAGTGCAGACCCATATCTCCCTCCCTTTGTATTAACATCCACACTCTTCTCCTCCACAAAATACTTGACAACATCCAACTTTCCCCCATGTGCTGCTGCTAGCAATGCAAACCTAAAATGCCCTCCCTCTGCATTAACGTCTGCCCCCTTACCCACAAGATACTTGACAATATCCAAATGTCCCCCATGTGCTGCTGCTTGCAATGCAAACCTAAAATGCCCTCCCTCTGCATTAACATTTGCCCCCTTCTCCACAAGATACTTGACAATATCCAAAAGTCCACTCAATGCTGCTGCTTGCAATGGAAACCCATATCCCCCTCCTTTTGCATTAACATCTGCCCCCTTCTCCACAAGATACTTGACAATGTCCAAATTTCCCCTAGCTGCTGCTTGCAATGCAAACCCACATATCCCTCCTTCTGCATTAACATCTGCCCCCTTCTCCACAAGATATTTGACAATATCCAATTTCCCCTGAAATGCTGCTACTTGCAATGCAAACCCAAATTCCTCTCCCTTTGCATTAACATCTGCCCCCTTCTCCACAAGATACTTGACAATATCCAATTTCCCCTGAAATGCTGCTGCTTGCAATGCAAACCCATAATACCCTCTCTCTGCATTAACATCTGCCCCCTTCTCCACAAGATACTTGACAATATCCAAATGTCCCCTAAATGCTGCTGCTTGCAATGCAAACCCAAAATGCCCTCCCTTTGCATTAACATCTGCCCCCTTCTCCACAAGATACTTGACAATATCCAAATGCCCCCATCGTGCTGCTGCTTGCAATGCAAACCCATAAAGCCCTCCCTCTGCATTAACATCAGCCCCATTTTCAACCAAGACCTTGACTATATGGAAGTATCCAATTTGAGCTGCATCATGAAGTGCATATCCTGGTTCTTGAGGAGGAAAGTGAGAAACCTCCTTAGCCTTTCTCCAGAGGCTGTTGAGTGATAAACAGACTTTGTGATTATTTGTCTCATCCCTCCTCCTCAGTGTACCCCATATGAAGGCTTCAATGGAGTTCCAGTCAAGAGCCACATAGCATTTCAAAGCTGGTTGAAAGCCATAGATTTCCCCCCTTGAATCTTTAAGAGCAGTATCTTGGAAAACACAATGCACAGTCTGCCCAACCACCTCCTGGATGGAATCATTTGATTGCAGAGATTGTAGCCATTTAAGACAATGAACCAACATAGTATGATGTCGAGTAGATGAGGATGATAGTTGGTAATTGTCTTCCAATGTGGGAGGGATAAGCTGAAGAAACATGGTCTCTGCATGCTTGAGAGACATGTTTGGAGCAGAGGGCCATTCAGGTGGGGCAAGATTTGAAAGATCCCTATTCTGAGAATGGTAATAATATCTTTGCCCATGATAGGTGACTAGTTTCCAAAAATATTGAAAAATGCTGAGAGGGAATGGAAGGAGTTGGAGAAGGGAAAATAGTATTGGGACTCGATATGGGCATTGGATGTGAATGACAGGGATGATGATGCTCCCAAAATACATCAAAAAGGATATCCCAGTGACAGAGACCACAATCCAACAAAGGGATTCATGAAGCTCTGAAACGTAGACTGAAAGGCCAACCATGAAGAGGCCAAGGGATGCATGGAGTATAATAGGTAAGAGCCCAATGATCTCAGGAACTTTCCACATTTCAAATCCAAGGTAGCGGAATTGACGAATTTTGGCACGCTCCTGAGGATTACCAGTGGGAAGGGAGAGAGTATATGCTTGAAGCCATTGCTTAACAAGCACAGAGAGAAGAGCTGTAGCCAGTGAGAGGGACAGGGAGGCAAAGAACAGGCCGTTGATCCAAAGATCCTTGGTACTGACATCAGTGTTATCCAAATCAACTGATGTCTTTGGTACAGCATTGAGTGCAGTGGTGTCTCCAGCCACACGAAGCAGCAGGTTCTGCTCACGCATAAGACTTGCTGTGATCTTGGTGTAATCTGGTTG
Source organism: Tetrapyrgos nigripes (assembly GCA_013368315.1). Lineage (NCBI taxonomy): Eukaryota > Fungi > Basidiomycota > Agaricomycetes > Agaricales > Campanellaceae > Tetrapyrgos > Tetrapyrgos nigripes. The sequence goes on from JAACJM010000061.1 coordinate 247,785, forward strand.
AAGATTTACAACAGTGGAAATGACAAAAGATGTCACTACAGCAGAAAAGAGTGCTGCCTATTACTTAGGTCAATAAAGTATTATATATGAACCATATTTCACACTCACAAAGACAAGTAGAGCATCGAGAGTGTCCCTAAAACCCTTCAACATCTCATCATCAAAAGTTTCTGCCTCATCGAGGTAAACTTTCCACACTCGTGCATTCTCCCTTGCCTCTTTGCCTAACTCATCCTTAGGGTATTTCCGAGTATAGTCATAGTCTCGGGTTCCTAAAAAGACAGTTGATTGGTCAGAGAGTCATAGCATTATTGTAAAGACTCACCAGTGTATGGACTCTGATATTCTGTGATGCCCAATAGCCGGCGAAGGTTTCCCTTCTTCTCGGTCTCATTGACATGCTGCTGAGCATTTTCCGAGTTGTCAGCTATAAGCATAGTCAATGAAGACACTTCATCTGATATACTAGTGTTACTCACCACTTTCAGTAATCAAAGAAAGAAGTACATCTAGGCCCTTTGCGATCCGCGCAATGGAATCAGACAGGTTATCTGGCACTGTGCTGCCCTCCGATGCTAGAAAGAAAAACCAATATTCATGACAGGATCACCAGGTGAAGACAGTGTGCTACTTACACTTGTCGGTCTCTTGGGTGTCTGCGTACATGTGAGAGGTCATTTATTTCAAAAGTAGGTAATTACTTACTATTGTTCGCCATAGGTTCAGACTTGGATTTTTCTTCCATAACATTACGGACTAACAGAACAGTCAGTATGCAAGTCAGACAAAGAAACAACAGCAGACTCACCTTCGGAATCTGTCTGAGCATCCTGAGCATTTGAGGAACGCTGGGAAGCCGTACTGTTTGAATGAACGGAGTGTCCAGTAGACTGAGGCAAGGCTGCATTCATTCCGATATCTCCGCCATTATGCTGAGCGGCAGATCCCGGCTTCACCGGATCACTCGCAGTGCTGGCGGGAACAGATTGGGACGGGTCAGATTTCGGCTCTGCAGTTGCATTCGAGTCAGCGGCGTCGTTGGCAAATCTAGCCAAAAGACAGACTCACCCTTTCCCTTTCCTTTCTCGTTTCCAACCCTATCTCCTGCCGGCGCAGAGGATTTCTCGGAGGATTGACGCCGTCTGACGCCCGCCTGTCCCTTCTCTGCGTCACTTAGGCTATTTCGAGCTTCTTCCGAGGGTTGTGGGATGTTTGGAACGGAGGGGGGGATTTTGCGCTGGGATTGCGGGTCGTTCATGGTGCGTGTGGTGGTGGTGGTGGTAGTGGAAAGAGTCAACGTGTGTACTGGCAGGATGCATACTTGAAACATGGCAGGAGTGCCACACGACGGCGCATGCCAAGCATGTGATCGCCAAATTTGGAACTCGCCACGAGCTTGGATTGATGGTTTGTCGCGACTGTCTGGACACTGACAGGAAGTATGATTCCAACATTAACAGCTTGAATGCGCATGCCAGGCATGTGTCCCTCCATTGCCTGACTTTCGAGACAACCCACTCATCACTCAAAATTTGATCATTTTGTACATCTCCACCTTCTACGCGTCTGTGTACTACCTTCACTTTAACACTGAGTCACTTTGGCTGTTCGCTCGCATGCCCGGTCACCCACTCCATCTTGTCAGTTCCCTCGGTGTTTCTTCTAAAACCCGTGCCCTGAACACCGTTCCGTCCTTCCTCAGCTCATATCCAGCGAAAGTCTTCCTCATTTTCCGCAAGGCCGTTCATCACACCCAACGCCTCTCCCCCGCATAAATGCCAGTTCTGCATATGGACTATCGTTGACTTTGGGCTAGTCAGTCGTCTGAAATCCCTCCCCACCTCGTCACTTGAAGACCGAATTTATTCTCAAATGCATGAAAAGGAAACGTACCAGGTACCAGAGAGGTTTGGCGAATGGGGCCCAAGCCGGGGGTGCGAATGAGAGGGCTTCTGTGGGTGCGAGTGGAACGAAGAGTGATGCGGGTTTGGGTTCTGCTCAGCTTGGTGGTAAAGCCATCCTTGGAGGTGAGTTGTCTCATACATATTTCTTGACAACAGACGACTGATACTACTTCTTTTTTTTTCGTTTTCTGTCTTCTTTTCTTTCTATGTATCTGGCCACTGAAGCAACCTCCATACCCACCTCCACGTCCACCTCAAGACTTACAAACGTTGACCGTAAACTCTCGGAATCATTCTGTTTCTCGCCAACCCCATCCCCAACACGTCGAACGCATCCAATGACCTAGACACCCCCTCACCCGTTCGCTCTCATACCGCCGTTACCATCTCTTCATGTGGTGTCGGACTTGATTGAGGATTCGCAAAAGCCTGGACTGTTCCAAAAGTGGTTTGGCTGCAGCAAGAGCAGCAGCCAGCGCTTCTGAAGGAAGAGAATGACTCAAGATGTCTTTCCTCGTCTCCAAGACACACACTTTCTTGCGTGCCCGTTGCCCTCCACTTCTTCCATACTCGACCCAGATGCACAGCTACTCCAACGACCGTAAACCCAACCCCAACCCCCAACCTCCTGCCCTTCTCCTCCACCTTCACCAAAGAACTCACACTCACGAGAAGGGTTTTCTCCGAATCGCCGCCTAAACCAACCGGACCACTCGGAGCGTCTTTTGATGAGGGGAAAGCACAGGTTTGGGTGGTTGTAAAGGAGGTTTGGGATGATAATGTCAAGGCGTTTTCGTCGGTTTTTGGAAGTAGAGGTGATGGTAAAGAAGGATGTGATGATGAGGGAAAATGTAGTGGTGGTAGTGGTAGTGGATGGGTATGAGGGATGATATTGATGATACTCAAGGTACATTTCCTTTCATCGTTTTGGTTTCGTTTTCAGTGTCGGTTTCATTCTTTCGAGCTCGTCCTTTTTTGCCTTTTTCCCAACAAATTTTATTTCATATCGACGACAAACACTTAATAACCACTTCTTTCTCCTCTTCTTCGTCCAGATGTCTCGCCCAACCCACATGGATGCTCCCTGACTCCCTTTCCCTATGTCCCTGCCCAATGCTCCCAACTTGATTCCTTTGCCCGCCCCCAAGTCAATAGATGTCTTCACCTCGTTCCTATGTTGCCCACTCCAGCACCACTAGAGTGCAGGTGCTGGTACTTCACTGCCTGGACATTTCGAGATTTAGGTCTGGATTGGAGTCAAGTCCAGGCAATGATCAAGTGTCTTGGGCAAATCTTTACTCCAAGGCTTCAGGCCCTGAGGAAGGGCAATCCTTACACTCTTCTACGTACCTCTGGATTCACCATTCCTTATAATCGTCGTCGTCATCGTCGTCAAAATCTCGACGTTTTGACTATCACGCATGTCACATCAGTCACACCTGTCACATACAAATCCAAAGGCTCAACATCATAGCACGCCAGCACTCTGCGCAATTCTCGCCAAACTCACGGTGGTGATTGCTGGATACTACTGGATACTCTGGATGGAGCCGGATGGCCTCGAAGCTGCTGGTTTTGAAAATATTTCGATAATTTGGTTTTTTGGATGACGAACCTACGATGGCTGCTAGCGTACTCGGTCCATCTGCGTTCGCTTTGAGGCTTTCGGTGAAGCATCCTACATGATGTATCTTGCTTTGTGTGGAGTTGGGTCTTTCTAGTGCCCTGGTGTTCGGAGATATCACGATTACTACTAGTATGTTTGTTGACTCGGATATCAATCCCAAAAGACTCTTTAAGTACTTGGTGTTAAGCAGGCATGGTACGGCTTGTACACTACTAAACGCAGTGGCAACTACGCTACTTACCTGGGGATAAAAGATAGCTTGTTAGGCTTGTTAGAGGCTTGTTAGAGCGATGTGGGTTAAGTATGAAACTTGTTTTTTGGAGGACTATCTACAAGTCCTTATATACCTTTAAGGAGGTACAAATACATGTAAACTAATACTAGAGTAACAATAAGATTCTATTGTACTGGATAGAACAATGCTGGTTTCGTACACTATTGTCGTACTACACTTTATTGTCTATATAATCTTATTGTTCTATATATAACTACTACTATTGTTCTACATAGAATACGTTGATGGCTGCAACTAAATGCGCCAATTCAACACTCCCCCTTGCTAAGCAGCACGGTAGTGCGCGTAAGCATAGGTAGGCGCTGTAAGCAGCCATGGAAGGAAGGGATCCAGTGCCTCGACGTTTTCGATGCGATTTCTTCAATTATAAAACTGAAGTCCTAATTGTTTCCTGAATTTCTCAAACTTTACTCGATCTAAAGCTTTAGTGAGTAGATCTGCAGGGTTATTACTTCCTTCAATGAAGAATAACTTGACTGTCTCGTCGATGACTTTTTCTCGCACAAAATGATATCGAATATCAATGTGTTTCGTTCGCTTATCCGTGACGGGGTTTGATGCAATAAAAATTGATCCCTGATTGTCACCGTAAATTGGAATAGCGTGAAGAGGATATTCGATTTCACTGAGAAGAGTCTTGAACCAACAGACTTGTCGACTGCAGTCACTAAGTGCCATGTATTCAGCTTCAGTCGAAGATAGAGCGACTGTCTTTTGTTGTCTAGACGTCCAGCTAAATGGTGCTTGGGCTAATTGTAAAAAGAAGCCAGTTTGAGATTTGCGAGTTCCAGGATCTGATCCCCAATCAGAGTCTGTGTAGGCTGATAAGCCTTCTCCCCCTCGACCGTTGTACACAAGAGCATATTTTCTAGTGCCAACGAGATAACGGCAAATGTCTTTCGCCCTATTGTAGTGTTCTTGTGAGGGGTTTGCAGCAAATTGCGCAAGTTTTGTAACAGCAAAGGAGATATCAGGACGTGTTCCTAACATTAAGTAGAGTAAGGATCCGATTATCTCCTGATAACTTTGACGAAGAGTATAGTTGACAGGAGTGTCATTTGGAAGAGGAAGAGGGTGATAATTGCCAGGTAATGGGGTAGCAGAAGCTTTCGCATTTTGCATTCCATAAGTCTCTAGGATTTTATCCAGATAAGCGCACTGGTCTAAAGAGACCTTGCTGCCTTTCCTGGTAATTCTCATTCTAAGGAATTCTTTGGCATCGCCTAGATCCCTACATTCCCATCTCTTCATAAAGTCTCCTTTGAGTCGTAAGACTAAGGTTTTGTTAGCTCCACAGAATAGAGCGTCATCCACATAGACTACAGCAATAACGATAGAATTTTCAATAAGATTTTTGTTGGCGTCATAGCGTTTGTGAATGAAGATTCCGGCGTCGGAGATGATTCGTTTAAAACCAAGTTCCGCCATGGACTTATCAAGACTTTTCCACCACGCAAGTCCTGCTTGTTTGAGTCCGTAAAGAGCACGAAGAAGCCGGACGACTTTATGCTCTTGTCCTTTGACTTTAAAGGCTTCCGGTTGTTCCATATAGATTTCTTCATCGAGTAAGCCATATAAGTAGGCTGATCGGACATCGACACCGGACACGTGCCAGCCCTTAAGTGCAGCTAAAGCGAAGATTAAGCGCACAGTCTCGAATCGAACAACAGGCGAATATATTTGATCAAAGTCTATGCCTTCGACCTGTGAAAAACCTTTTGCAACGAGTCTTGCCTTTTTACGACCATCAGTTTTGATGTCGAAGACCCATCGGTTTTTGATAACTTTCCTATCTTTAGGTCTTTCGACCAATTCATAGGTGTCGCGCTTGCGAAGAGCCTCTAGTTCTTCGCGGCAAGCGACTTTCCATTCCTCTTGCTCAGCTATAGGTAAGCGAGCAATATCTTTGAATGTCCATTCGCGAATATTACGAACATTCGGTTGATTCCCATCATTCTTCGAAGTAACTTTCTGAATAAGCAAGTGGGAATCGATTTCTCCAGGAGCAATTGCCTGCATAAGCAAGAAATTTATAGATACTCCCCCTTCACGGCATGGTTCTGCCATTTCTTCTGATTCAGGGCGTGCAGAGTCATCACTCTCGGCTTGCTGCTCCCCCTGGGGTGCGCTTCCGGATGCAGAACTAGGTCCGGGAACCTGTTGCTCTGCAGCTTGTTGACGTTCTCTCCGAGCGTCTCTCTCTGCTTTAGCTTTTGCTTCCGCTCTTTTATCAGCTGCGATTTGAGGTTCAAGATCGCGTTCAACTTCTACAGGGTGTTTATCCCCGTATCGTTTAGGTACAGTACCAGTACGCTCGCTTCGACGCGTTGGTTCTGTTGGTGGCCGTCTTTGTCTAGGAGCTCTGGGCTTTCGAGGTGCCTGAGGAGGTGGTGTCTCCACTGGCGGCGGTGTTACCGTTCTTCTAGGCTCAGTGTCACTATCCGGAGACGAAGGCGGTGGATCCTGTTCAGGTTCGTCGTCACGAAGCTGATCAGGTCTCCTTATAGAAGGGATGCGAGGAGGACGATGATGAAAATCTTCATCATCATCGTCAGGGATTGGTTGTGGTAGAGGAGTGTCATCGTCATGCGATGACTCGATAGGTAGTTGTTTTGAATTACGAGATTGAGTTTTACATCGAGGAAAGAAGTCTTCCTCAAACACGGCTTGTGGGGATGTAAATTCCGCATTGTTTGTACGCATGAAAAGATTTCCACGTTCTCCTGGTGCTACACCAAGATATGTCATGAGTTCTGACTTGGAAGCGAGTTTGTTCTTTCGAGTTTCCTCGGGTTTAAAGACGTAAGCTCCACAGCCAAAAACTCGTAGATGATCAATACGCGGTTTTTCCTTTTCAAGCATCTCAAATGGAGTTATCCATTTGTGTCGTCGTAAGGGAGTACGTCGATAGACATACAATCCATGACGGACAGCATATTCCCACCAAGATTCAGGTAGACATGCTAACTTCATCATTGCCAGTGATTTATCCATTAGGGTGCGTATAAAGCGCTCCGCTCGACCATTCTGTTGATGAATGTATGGTGCACTATTAAGGATTTTAACACCCTTCTCGAGTAACATTTCTCGGTAGGTGCCTTTGATGAATTCACCACCCATATCAGACATCCACTGTTCGACTTTCGTCTTATATTGAGTTTCTACCATCGCAAGGAACTGGCGAGTGGCAGTCAGTGGTTGTTTTTTGTCTGTAAGAAAACGTATCCAAGCATCTGAAGTATAATCATCAAAGAAGACGATTATATACTTGTACTTGTGGTAGGATATCGTGGGGTATTCATGTAAATCCGTATGGATAATTTGGAAAGGACGAGTAGCACGTCGTTCGTTAGGAGGGTAAGCCTGTCTGGGAGTTTTGCCTTCAAGACAGCCTTTGCACAAAGGAATTTCCTTCGGAATGACAAAATCAGGAGTGCCAAGGGTGTGTTGACGGACATGTTTTAGAACATCACGAGAGGGATGTCCTATACGACGATGTAAAATCTCGTAGTTGATAAGATAAATCAAAAGATTGGCTTTAGAAGCGACAATTTTCGATTTGTGTGGAAGATAGTATAGCGTTTCTTCCGGTATACGCTTTGAGAAAGTCAAGAATGTTGAATTTCTCGAAATGGTAATATGATCGGAGTTACCGCGCATAAACATGTTGTCATTTAAGAATTGACCAACAGATAAGAGTCGTTGATTTAGATCGGGAATGTAATAGACCGGATATAATTTCATAACTCTTTTACGTTGAGAGATCAGGACTGTTCCAGATGCACGAATCTTCGTGAATCCATTGGCAGTTTTCACTGGAATTGGTTTTATATAACTCAATTCAACAAAGTCATTGATGTCGAACGTAAAATGCGCTGATGCTCCAGAATCAAGTAACCATCCATCACTGAAGTGGATTTTGACAGTATCAGATCTCTTTTTCTTACACTTCTGGCATAGTGAGAACAGAGTGCCACAGGCACATAAATATTTATTGTTGCCGCCAGGGCTAGTATACAGATCATTATAAATAAAAGGGGTAGTCAAACCCAGAGGAGCGGTATGTAGTAAATATATACATGAAGAACCTGCTTCCAAATTACGAGCTGCTGGAAAAAGCGCATCAGTACTTTTATTCATGAGATCTGAATTGAGATCTGACCTGAGATAACCGTTGTCCAAGCCGGAGGGTTCGGAGTCTAGGGACCATCCATAATTATTTGCGGCATTGGCGATAACGACGGGGGTAGAAGGTCGTGGACTTGGAATTCCGAACGATTCGGTGTCCTCTCCGGGTGATGTAGGTAGACTCATCCTGCCGATCGATGGCGGAGTCGACATGTACTCGAGGTCGCTGGTTTCGGATAGGCTCGGAGACATGCTCCGGAGTTCTGGCATTGAACTCGGGGTTGGAGCCCTGGAGGGTAGTTCCATCCCTCCTAGTCCGATTGTTGCGTCTCGCTGCCAGTCGATTAGCTCGTCGTACCTTCCATCCTCGTTTTGGAGATGAGGAGTCAGCCATTCCCATCCCGTCGAAGTCGTGCCAGGTGTTGGGCTTGCAACACGGCTGGATGGCAAGGATTGAGTGGTCATGCCATTGGGAGGTGCAGGCTGTGAGCCACTTGGCATCTCGCTGCGGACTGTAGCAAGTCGTTGGACAAGAGAAAGTGTGCCACGGGTTCCCGTTGGGGCAACGGTGTTCAGTGCCGTTCTGAGTGGTTCCCCATAGATGTGTAGGGGATCCTCGGGGTTCTGGAACCTTTCCCCAAGGTGCATTGCGCATTCCATCATCTCGGCAGCAGGATCCGCGGCAATCCGGTCGATAAGTGGAACAGGTGTCCGGATGTCCTGAGAAACCTTTGCACCTGACTCCGTCGTTGTGGTACCAAACACACTTCCGAGTTCCGAAGTGTTCACCAGAGTGTCCTCGTTCCAACTGGCATCTTCTCCTTGAGCGCATGCCATATCGGCATCTGAACCGGTCTGAGTTTCGGGATATTCACCGTTCCAACCATTCCAGTTGCCAGCATCACCCCAACCATCAGTAGATGATTGAAGGTTGTTCCAATAGATGCGTTCCGTGAGAGTACGTTTGGAACGAGGGGCAGGAGTAAGTGAAGTGAAGGAAGGATCGGAATGAGACATGACGACATCTTCAAGAGTAGCAACAGTCTCACCAGATGGTCTAGCGCCAATATCGCGTGCCAGGTTGATAGCTCTTTTGGTACCTGTGAAGAAGGCGTCAAAAGGCTTTTCCGTTTCCATGAAGAATGGCTTACGGATGTCAACTGCAGCGGGCGTGTCGACGACGGTGACTGTGTGCATCATGGGAGACATATCACCATGAGCGAGATGTGCTTGGCCTTGTCTCTTGGCCTGTTCAGACTTTCCAGCTCGACCTCCTCGACGGAAATTAGCCTTTCCTTTGCCCTTTCCCTTGCCTTTTCCCTTGTTGTTCCCATTAGAGCCGCTGGCTCCGTTAGCGCCGCTGCTGCTGCCACTAGGGCGCTGCTGCTGCTGCTGTTGGAAACTAGGGTTACCATCCTTTCGCTTGACAGCTGAAAGACGGTTGGCTTGGGCCTTCCCTTTCAAAACTCCTTGGCGAGATTCCCAGACATTAATAATCTCACTCTGTAGTTCATCAAGATTTTGATTATGGAGAGTTGAGATGGTCTGTTGAGTGTTCTGGGTGATGATATAATCATATCTAGAAGGGAGTTTCGAAATGATGAACATAACGATGAGGAAGTTGGGAATTTTGGTCATGGAAACGGGTGGAGAGGTATCGTCGGTATCGGTAGGAATGCCGGCGGTGCTAACCCTATCGAAGTGCATGCGAATAAGCTCGATCGCAGCACCAGGATGAGCGTCGTTGGGGATGGTGATGGAGGTGGCACGTTTAAAGTCAGTGTAGACTGCGGAAGCACCAGGCTTCCCGTAGGTATCCTTGAGAGTGGCCCAAAGTTTCTTGGCACTTGTAATACCAAAAGTCTTCTCCCGAAGAGCCTGAGAGAGACGAAGTCTGATAGACCCGATGGCCTTGTCATTCTTCTCATCCCAGTCGGCCTGTTTCTTTTGAGCCGCCGTGATAGCCTCAGCTTGAGCAGCCGCGTCTTCAGCAGATAGAGGAGAAGCGGTACTCACTTCGGCATCACTAGGGCGATCAGTGCTAAGGACAGAGCTAAGTCCAGTAGCCTGCAGCCAGGAGAGAAGGATGTCAGCCCAGATGTTGAAATCAACACCGGCGAAGACGGGGACAGTAGTCATCAGGACGTTTGAAGACATCTTTGATAATATCTGGGGAAGTCAACTGTCAGCATTTATCCATATGCAGAATAAGAAGGCAGCATTAAATGCGCCATGTGAAAGTGAAGAAAAGGCAGCGATGAACGCGCCATGACAGTGACTACTCCCCTAGATAGTCAACAACTGCAGCTGGACATAAGTCCTGCGCTGTTGGACATATCGTCAAGCCATGAAAGGCGACGCAGGCTGCCACAAGGGCGCCACAGGCAGCCATGAAGGCGCCATCCAGGTAGTATGCGAAGTCTATGGTTTGCAGCCATTGAAGGCGCTCCCAAGGGCCTTCGGGGCCCATAACCTGTTAAGCAGGCATGGTACGGCTTGTACACTACTAAACGCAGTGGCAACTACGCTACTTACCTGGGGATAAAAGATAGCTTGTTAGGCTTGTTAGAGGCTTGTTAGAGCGATGTGGGTTAAGTATGAAACTTGTTTTTTGGAGGACTATCTACAAGTCCTTATATACCTTTAAGGAGGTACAAATACATGTAAACTAATACTAGAGTAACAATAAGATTCTATTGTACTGGATAGAACAATGCTGGTTTCGTACACTATTGTCGTACTACACTTTATTGTCTATATAATCTTATTGTTCTATATATAACTACTACTATTGTTCTACATAGAATACGTTGATGGCTGCAACTAAATGCGCCAATTCAACACTTGGGACAATGCAGAGTCCGTTATGGCTTTTCTTTCGTTAGGAATTGTTACTTCAGATGTGTTACAGTGTTATGAATTTATACATGTGTTATTAGCACAGCGTGCTAATGGTCTAAGTTTTCTACAGCGAAAATGACGACAATTATCAACTATATACTATATGCTACATGACTAGGAGACATAGCCCATCCTTCCTCATCCCCAGTGAAAAGTCAATGGGCCCAGAGCGAACCCCAGCGAATGTTCAAAAGACGCTCAGTCTGATTCGCCTGTGTTCGCTCTCGTTACAAAATTGTGCACTGCTCATTATCTGTATTGAGTCAAACTGAGTCCGAGCGAGCATTTTTTGGAAGATTTTGAGTATATTCGCTCTCATTCGCTCTCGTCCGTTTGGTTTGAATAGGGTGCACTAATTGATGCGCTCGCTCTGGTTCTCTCTGGCTCACTCTGGTTCTGATCCAATTAATGTACACGTTCGTTCTGATTCACTCTGATTCTACTTAATATTACATTGTATAATGGCTCTCATTCGTTCTCGTTCGTTCTCGTTCCCTGCTTTCTCTATACACTCCTTGTGGTTGTAAAATGAAAAATTGAACTTGCACACAAAATCTAGACTTAGAAACGGCACCAGTTAGTGAACGAAGTGAAGGACATTTGCAGGGAACTCACAATGACTTGGAAATGCCTGAAGAGGAAAGTAGGATTCAGTACAAGTCCACGAAGAGGTACCTAAAAATTCGACGTGGACAATTGCAAAGTGGAAAATAGCTGCACAAGAAGTCCATCAGTACTGCAACGATACGGTGGCGCATACAAGACGCACCGGGAGCCCAGATATCCATACAAATTCGCCTAATGCAAAAGGCGGGTTAGAGAAAGAAGATAACGCGACACGGAAGACTCACTGAACGATGAGAAAACGCCTTTGCAGATCACGATGATGTTGGCCAGGGAGTTAGCGGGCAGCGTACAGGAATGTGTCTGAGACGTACCCAGAATACAAATACCCACTAGCACACACCTGATGGAAAAGGCGGGTTAGAGAAAGATGGTAGCGCGACCAACGGAGGACTCACTGGACAACAAAACCCACTTGTACAACCAATTCCATCCATCGTTCACATCAGAGACGCATAAGGCTTTGAAGGTAACGGCGTTGGCCAGGCGGATTGCGCGTCGAACATGAAAGAGAAGAAGTCAACTGGCAATGGTGATGGTAGAAGGAAGAGAAAGGCGCGAAGTCCTTGAATGACGTCGAGTGTTTCTAAGATGCTCGGGACCTGCCGAAGTCGTTGACGAAACGAAGCTATGCCTTTGTACAGTGTAGATAACATTGTACTACGCAGTACGTAGGATACATAATGATAAGTTGGACAAGTAGAGTGAAGTTACCAGGCTAACTTAGCCTAACTTCATAGGAACTAGTTGCTTTGACAACAAAGTAAGGAGAATTAGCCATACTTTAGCAGTTATCTAGTAGTTATCGAGTGCAATACCTAGCATATGTATAACCTAGTTCGCTCGGACTCTTTCTGACTCTTTTTTCCCCGATCATTTGCGGGTGCACATTCGCTCTGGTTCGCTCTAGGGAAACCGACTTGTTGGAATTTAATGATAACGATCATATTACTAAGCTACTACGCATATGGCAATCAATCAGGTACTGCGGACATACGGTCAAATGATCATACGGATATACTTAGACTATTTATATTATTATACTACTCTGATTAATGATATATACTTGAGAGTCAAGCGAGATACGTTCGCACGCTCTTACCCCCCACTTTGTGACTCTCACTAAGACTATTCGCTAAGATAACCTAAGTCTAATACGACTTTTCACTGGGCCTCATCCCCAGTGAAAAGTCAATGGGCCCAGAGCGAACCCCAGCGAATGTCCAAAAGACGCTCAGTCTGACTCGCCTCTATTTGCTCTCGTTACAAAATTGTGCACCGCTCACTGAGTCAAACTGAGTCAGAGCGAGTATTTTTTGGAAGATTTCGAGTATATTCGCTCTCGTTCGCTCTCGTTCACTTCTATTGAATGGGTTGCACAGTACTGTGCACTCATCCTGGTTCTCTACCGTTCACTTTCATTCAGATAAATTTTTACATAAATGTTCATTCTGATTCACTACAGTACAGCATAGATATACATAGTACACTGTAATAATGTACATCTACTCCTTCTTTGCTCTTTTACACCAAGCCCGCTCTAAGAATGTGGCAATGGCCGAATAATCTGGATAGATGAAGGTTCTGTATCAGTGAAATGCGCTGCAGAGCATCAAAGAGGGAGTGTACTGACCCAAACGAGAAAGGAAAAAGGGAAGAAAGAAGAAAGGATCAGGATACCTGCAAAAGAAGTCCATTAGTACGGCAGACATACAGGAATGTGTCCAAGATGTACCCAGAATATGAAAACCCACTAGCATGCACCTGATGCAAAAGGCGGGTTAGAGAAAGATGGTAGCGCGACCAACGCAGGACTCACCGGACAACAAAACCCACTTGCACAACCAATTCCATCCCTCGTTCACATCAGCGGACGCGTAAGGCTTTGAAGGTAACGGGGTTGATCAGGCGGATTGCGCGTCGAACACGAGAGAGAAGAAGTCGACTGGAGATGGTGACGGTAGGAGGAAGAGGAAGGCGTGAAGACCTTTGAATGACGTCGAGTGTTTTTAAGATGCTCGGGACTTGCCGAAGTCGTCATCGAGACGAAGTGCTTTTTCAAATAGTACTAATAGTAATATCAGGCTGACAAACTAGTGGATATATGATAATTTGGACAAGTCAAGTAGAGTTAGCAAATATAACTAGCTCTTGGTATATGGTAGACAAAGTTAAGTTAACTGACCAAAGAGGGCAAGTTGTCTTAATTTAGCACTAGCTAGTCTACGTCTAGTATTAGTCTATGTCGTGGTTCGCTCGGACTCTGTCTGACTCTTTTTTCCCGATCATTGGCGCTGGTGCACTCGCTCTGGTCCATTCTGGTCCAGGGGAGTTTTCACTGGGCCTCATCACTCGCACACCCACAGCTCAGATTTCGTATAAGTATCTATGTGTCAATAAATCAAACATAGTAGAAAAACTTGAGAAAACGAACTGGACACGCACCTACTAGCTTAAGTATAAGCATACTGTTTCTGAGTGACTAAAGCGGGGTCTGACTGTGATGGTACGCGCCCATCATGTCATCATCCACCTCGACGAAAAGCGTACAAGAGCCGCTTCAAATTACCATAACAAAGTTTCGGAATGTAGAGCACCCGACTACTGCTCTTCTTTGCGCACTGGCTTTCTCGTCGTCGTCTTCCACCGAAACAAACGTCCCCCATCGCCACCTACTCATTCTCTTCCTTTCTCTGCCCGCCCTTACGCATCTGGTCACTTTCCTCGGTGTACTATCTTCACTGCCGAGTCACTTTGGCTCTTCGCTCGCATTATGATGCCTGGCCACTCACTCCATCCCTCGCATTGACCTTATCAGTTCCTTCAGTGTTTCTTCTAAAACCCGTGCCCCGAACACCGTTCCTTCCTTCCTCAGCCCATTCGACGCAAAAGCCCTTCTCATTTTGCCCAACACTGTTCGTCACTCCCAACGCCTCTCTCCCTGAGTCCCCACATAAACGGCAACCCTGCATATGGACTATCGTTGACTTTGGGGCTAGTCAGTCATCTAGAATCCCTCCCCACCTCGTCTCTCAATCTAGTTGCTTGGAGACTGAAGCTATTCCGGAATGCAGAGGTTCGCAAGGTCGAGTTGTCGGAACGAGACGTGGCAGTGAGGTCCATGCGGGTAGTGTGCATGAGAGGGCTTCTGTGGGTGCGAGTGGAACGAAAAGTGATGCGAGTTTAGCTTTGTGGTAAAGCTGCAGGAGGTGAGTGTTCTTATACTTTTTCTCGACAATCAACGAATGGTACTAACCATTTGTTCTTGTTTTCGTTCTACCTATCTAGACACTAAAGCAACCTCCCTACTATCCATACCTACCTCCACGTCTACCTCAAGACCTGCAAATGTCGCCTGTAAACTCTCCAAATCATTCTTTTTCGCTCCCACCCTATCTCCACGCACAACGAATCCAGCACATAGAACGCATCCAATGATCTAGACACTCTGACCCTCACCCGTTCGCTCTAATACCGCTGCTACCATCCCATACGGCGTCAGAATTGATTGAGGGCTTACGAGAGCCTGGATGATTCTGAAGCTGGTTCGGAGAGAGAGCAGAAAAAGCCACAGGAGGAGCAGCAGCCGGCGCTGTTGAAGGAGGAGAATGGATGAAAACACCTTTCCTCGTCTCCAAGATGCACACTTTCTCGTATGCCCATCACTTGTTCTTCCATCCTCAACGCAGCTGCACTCTAACGACCATAAATCCAACCCCCAATCCTCAACTCCCTACCGTTCTCCTCCGCCTTCACCAAAGAACTCACGCTCACGAAAAGGGGTTGTCCGAATTGCAGTCCAAACCAACCAAACGACGAACGAGCGCCTTTGCACAAAGGGAAAGGATGGGTTTGGGTGGGTGTAAAGGAGGATCGGGACCGGGGATAATGTTAAAGCATTTTTGTTGGTTTTTGGAAATAGAGGCGATGATGAAGAAGGTGATGATGAGGGAGAACGGAGTGGTGGTAGTGGTAGTGGGTATGAGGGTATGAAGTTAGGTGGTCCAAAGGATGATATCTAAGGTACATTTGCTTTCATCTTTTCCCGTTTCCGTTTTCTTCTGCCGGTTCTCTTCATTTTCAGTTTCGGTTTCAGTGTCGGTTTCATTCTGACTCCCAACAAAAACAGCTCAACACTTCGCTCTGGCGTCAGGACTCAGTAGACAAATCTTTGTTTCAGGATTTCAGACTTCCACGCAGGCTTTCTATCTCTGTCCCCCATTTATCACAATTCTCGTCGTCGTCGTCGTCGTCAGCGTTCTTTTCAACCGTCACGATGTCACACTGGTCACGCCTCCAAACCTCTGAACGTCCAAAATAACAAAACATCGCAGCTCACCAACTCTCTGCGTAATCCTCGGCAAATTACTGTGGCGAATACAGGATACCACTAGATGCTCTGAAAGGAGTTGGATGGTCCTAACACTGCTGGTTCTGGAACTATGTCAAGGGCTCGGGAACCTCGGTTTTTAAATAACGAAATCTACGAAAGCTAGCAGCATGTGTACATTTGCCCGGAGGTGTCATTTTCTCCTTTTTTCTCTCTTTCTGTCCATCCAGATCTCTCTTTTATGATCCCGTCGTCGTCATCTTCCGATGCCAAGGTTTCTCGACGTCAGCCGTAAACTCTCTGGATCATTCTCTTCCCCACTACGGCCACCACCACCGCCATTCAACGCTCCAGATACACTTGCCCCACGATACCCTTCGCATCGATGCTCCCCATTTCTGGATCAGGTTTGAGTAATCACGCGGGTGGAAATGCTAACACGAATAACGGATCAAGGAGGACGATTCCGTTGTCATTCTCGTCTCCTGGGTCTGGGCTGGGATCGGGGTCTGGTGCAGACGGCCAACAAGGCCATGGTAATGAGAAAGATGGAAGTGGTGGTGGTGGTGGTGGTGGTGGTGGCTACTGAGGAGTTCAGGACGATAAGGTACGTTTGCTTTTCGTTCTTTTTTCTCATCTCTCTCTCTTTTGTTTTAGATCTGGTTTTTATGGGATATAAACACGTACTAACCAACGTCCTCTTTTCCTTCCTTTCTCCTTTTCGTACCCTTCTCTACCTTTGTCCAACCGCTTGACGTCGGACGTAAACTCCCGGTATCGTTCTCTTCTTCCAACTCTATATTTAGCCCATTCGCCATTATCACACCATGGTAACTTCTGTCTACCCGCTCCACTCAAACACCCAACCTAACGCCTCAAATGTTACTGTAACCAGCTACATATCATAGAGGAGGATTTTGGCCAGGGATTATTGATGGTACGTTAGCTTTTACTTTCGTTTCGTCCCGCCTTTCCTTCTCGCGCTGTATTTTCTCAAATTTCATTTCGTTTCGATCCGATATAAACTCGTATTAACCCCTTCTTTTTCTTACTTACTTCTCTAGCTTTTCGTCCAGAAAAACGCTCTCTCTCTGCGCTCATTAGCTCTCCGCATCCAGTCCATGTCTCTTTGCGTTCGTTTATTCCCTTGCTCCAAGGTAAAAATTTGGCGAGATGGAGGATTCGAGGCTGACTATGATGCTGAGGTGGGTTGTCTTCTATGCCTTCAATTCAACTTGGGATGGTTGAACAGAGTTTGGATGAGAAGTCGGGGACAGGGAAGGGTGGGAATTTGATGGGAATGAGGAGATGGTTGAGTTGATGTTGATGACGACGACGACGACGACGAAGCGAAGATTTTGGGAGCGAAGAGGTTACGAAATAGATGGACGAAGCCACACTTATGTAGACCTATATACAGAAAGAAATGGTCAAATTCTTCCGTACACGCCAACTCATAAATACCCCGCGAGGACATGCACACCAAAAGTCCATCGCAAACCAACTAAGAGAGCACCTTGGATCAGAAAAAGCGATGGTGTTGAAGAGAGGGAGTTAAGTTGAAGGATCGGGCACAGTTCTCAGCCGCCAGTACGAGATGGGTTTGACGTGGGTGCTGGGGTAAGTTTGAGTGCGACAAGAAGGGTATCATCATTATCTTGTCAATGTTCGTCGATTTTTCTGTGTCTGGATGTGGATCAATAGGAATGGAAGTGGAACTGGTGGTATGAGTGAGGATCTGGGCTGGTATGATAAAGTAAGTCTATTTTATTTCCGTTTTCTTTTTCCCTTCGCACTATCAACTTTTTTTCTTCTCTTTCTTTGCTTCCTCCGAGTTGTTACTTCTCTCGTTCTTTTTCATTTTATCATCAGATATTTCTTTCTCCGATCTATTTGCTACAATAAAAACTCATACACTCCTTTCCCCCTCACCTCTTTCCCCCTTTGCTCTCTCCCTTCGTCCAAATGCGTCGCCTAATTACCTACAAATGTACGCTCCCTATGTCCCCATCTAGCAATGCGGACAATTTATCTCATTTGCTGGTGCTCACGTCGCTAGACGTCTTCGCCTCGCTCCCGTATCTTCCACTTCAGCGGTAACTCTTCCATCTCCCTCGTCCCAAAATAGAATTTCATCAGAAAAAGAGGACTTCAGATTCAATTATGATGCTGATGGGGGCAAGGCGAGCCTGGCTTTTTCTATGCCTTGGACGTCTACTTTGGCTGTTGCGGCTCCAGAGGCAGAGATGGGGCACAGTCTTGTTGGGCATGATTTAATCACAATGAAGATCAGGATAGTAAATACAATGACTTTTTGTGAGAGAAGACCTAGACTGCCGGTGATTGAAAATGTATGCTTGACCTATTTGTCTTCTTCGTTTTCGGTATTTTGGCACAGCGTGCACCTCACTCAATCACTCACATGGGCTCAAGCTCAGCCTGGAAGCTATTCCCAGCATAGACAGTGGCAGGGGGGCTGAAGAAGATGGATGGATATGGCAATGATGAATGTGGTTTTGATCTTAATTTTTAAATATTCTGTTGCGTATGCCCTTCTCATGCGATGCCAGAATTGATTGAGGAAGCGTCGTCATCATGGAATCTGGAAGGGGAAGAATGAGAACGAGAGCAGGGTGAACAGGAGAAACAGAATATGCAGAAACGGCCACCAATGACTCCAAAACGCATCCCTTTTCCCTTTCCTGCCGATACATGAAATCACAGTAAATATGAATGCCCAAATAAACCCTCTCTCACACCCTCACGAAAGAAATCAGCTATCAAGAAAGACTTCTTCAAAACCCTCTTCAAACCAACGGAACGAACACCTTGGATGAGAGGAAGAGATGGGTTTGGGAGTGGGAACACTGGAAAGATGGTAATGAAAGAAAGAGGTGGTGGTAGTGGATATAAATGTGGCTCAGAGCCAAGTATGATTAGGTATATTCTTTTTGTTTGCTTTATTTGAATTCTTCGTTGCATTGTCATGTGTTTTTTTCTCATTCTTTTCCTTTCTTTTTCCTTCGTATCATTCTCAATCTTTTTTCCCCCGATCTATTTGTGATGATAAGAACTTACACTAATCAAACACTCTCTTCTTTCGTCAAAAAGCATTATACGTCACTACAAATGTACACTCCCTACATCCCCACCTGGCAATGCACCGGCACTCACATCGCTGGATGCCTGTATCATCCATTTCAGCAACCTAGCCTTCTCCCTTGTCTGAAAATGGAATTTCATCGAAAACAGATGTCTTCAGATTCAATTATGATGCTGGTAGGGCTAGTGGGAGGAAGGGGGGCATGGGCTTTTCTATGCATTGTATCAGAATGAGTACATGTAAGTAACGGTGTATGAATACTACTGCACAAGTAAATATAATCAGTATCAATAATATAAAGAGTAAGAATGTAAGAGATACACACCCCAGGAGTTCACAAAGATAGTGGAAATGACTGGGATGTCGGGTAAGGTACAGTCTGGTATATGTGAGGCAGACATATGCATACAGATCAATGTATGTACTGGAGGAGAAAGGAATAGGAAGCGGAAATGGAACAAAAAATAAATATGGTCATAGCCCCTATCTAGGGACTCTCATTCTCAACACATTGAACGTCTACTTTGGCTATTGTGGCTTGAGAGGCAGAGAACTTGAAGGGGACCAGTCTTGTTGGGGGTGTTGTTGATCAGGATGGAGATCAGGATCAATATGATGACTTTTGGGAGAGAAAGCCTGGACTGCTGGTGATTGAAAACATATGCTTGACCTATTTGTCTTCGTTGTTTTTGGTATTTTTGGCACAGTGTGCACCTCACTCAATCACTCACATAGGCTCAATCTCAGCCTGGACGCTATTCCTAGCATAGAGAATGGCAGTGGGGTTAAAGAAGAAGGATGGATTTGGCAGTTACAAAGGTGGTTTTGATCTTGTTTTTTAAATATTCTGTTGCGTATGGTTTTTGTTAAGTAGAGTTTTGTCTGTATTTGAATATTTCAAGAATTGTCATTTGTTTTCGCCAACATCTTCAATGAACTGATGTCATCTAGTATCCTATGTATTTGTTTTTCTGATATTCCTTTTTTTAAAATCCGGTTTGTTTTCTTTTCCCTTTTCATATTTGTACTACAGACACACATTCACCAACCACAGACCACATCCATTCGTTCTGCCCCACCTGTCTTATTCCTCCCAATATCCAGCCCCCCTTGCCATTTCTGCATTCCCCATCCAGCTCCATTCCCCCAGCTACTTCAAAAAAATCATAAATCAAAAATAAAGACAGCTTCACCTATGCAAACTAGTGAGCAACCCCTCCCCCCCCACTTTACATCACATCAGGGTCTGTCAAGAGGGGGTGGGTTAAGATAACTTCACAGGCTGCCAGGGGGGGGGCAAATGAGTGAAGATATAAGGACAAGTGGGGAGGAGTGGGGCGAAATTATTAGGATAGAGTGATCTATCTAATTTGTTTAATAAAAATCAATGTACACATGTGTATATTGAAGAAAGAGAAAGCTTCTGTAAAATACTACCTAGATATCTATGTAGGTACCAGAACTTCTGAATTAATCCTACTCAGTTGCTCCATGCTCTTGGAGATATTTCACTACCTCTGGTTGATGTTGAATCTGTGCTGCTTTGAGTGCAGACCCATATCTCCCTCCCTTTGAATTAACATCCACATTCTCCTCCTCCACAAAATACTTGACAACATCCAACTTTCCCCAATGTGCTGCTGCTTGCAATGCAAACCCATGTTCCCCTTCCTTTGCATTAACATCTGCCCCCTTCCCCACAAGATACTTGCCAAGACCTAAATCCTCAGTTGCTGCTGCTTGCAATGCAAACCCATATTTCCCCCCCTCTGCATTGACATCTGCCCCCTTCTCCACAAGATACTTGACAATATCCAAGTTCCCCATATATGCTGCTGCTTGCAATGCAAACCCATATTCCCCCCCCTTTGCATTAACATCTGCCCCCTTCTCCACAAGATACTTGACAATATCCAAATGTCCCTCTTCTACTGCTGCTTGCAATGCAAACCCATATGGCCCTCCCTTTGCATTAACATCTGCCCCCTTCTCCACAAGATACTTGACAATATCCAAATGTCCCCTAAATGCTGCTGCTTGCAATGCAAACCCAAATTCCCCTCCCTTTGCATTAACATCTGTCCCCTTCTCCACAAGATACTTGACAATATCCAAATGTCCCCAAAATGCTGCTGCTTGCAATGCAAACCCATAAAACCCTCCCTCTGCATTAACATCAGCCCCATTTTGAACCAAGACCTTGACTATATGGAGGTATCCATCTTCAGCTGCATCATGAAGTGCATATCCTGGTTCTTGAGGAGGAAAGTGAGAAATCTCCTTAGCCTTTCTCCAGAGGCTGTAGAGTGATGAACAGACTTTGTGATTATCTGTTTCATCCCTCCTCCTCAGTGTATCCCATATGAAGGCTTGAATGGAGTTCCAGTCAAGATCCACATAGCAGTTCAAAGCTGGTTTAAAGTGATAGATTTCCCCCCATGAATATTTAAGGGCAGTATCTTGGAAAACGCCATGCATAGCCTGATGAACCACCTCCTGGATGGAATCATTTGATTGCAGAGATTGTAGCCATTTAAGACAATAAGCCAACATAGTGTGATGCCAAACAGATGAGGATGATAGTTCATAATTGTTATCAGGGATAAGGTGAAGAAACATGGTCTCTGCATGCCTGAGAGATGTGTTTGGAGCAGAGGGCCATGTAGGATCAAGATTTGAAGGATGCCTGCTCTGAAAATGGTAATAATATCTTTGCCCATGATAGGTGACTAGTTTCCAAAGATATTGAAAAATGCTGAGAGGGAACAGAAGGAGTTGGAGAAGGGAAAATAGTATTGGGACTCTATATGGGCATTGGATGTGAATGACAGGGATGATGATGCTCCCAAAATACATCAAAAAGGATATGCCAGTGACAGAGACCACAATCCAACAAAGGGATTCATGAAGCTCTGAAACATAGACTGAGAGGCCAACCATGAAGAGGCCAAGGGATGCATGGAGTATAATAGGTAAGAGCCCAATGATCTCAGGAACTTTCCACTTTTCAAATCCAAGGTAGCGGAATTGACGAATTTTGGCACGCTCCTGAGCATTACCAGTGGGAAGGGAGAGAGTATATGCTTGAAGCCATTGCTTAACAAGCACAGAGAGAAGAGCTGTAGCCAGGGAGAGGGACAGGCTGGCAAAGAACAGGCCATTGATCCAGAGATCCTTGGTACTGACATCAGCATTATCCAAATCGACTGATGCTTTTGGAACAGATTGCTGAGCAGTTGTGTTGCCAGTGGCGCGAAGCAGCAGGTTCTGCTCAAGCATAAGACTTGCTGTGATCTTGGTGTAATCTGGTTGAAGATTGACAACTGTGGAAATGACAAAAGATGTCACTACAGCAGAAAAGAGTGCTGCCTAGTAATCAGGTCAATAAAGTATTATATATGAACTATATTTCATACTCACAAAGACAAGTAGAGCATCGAGAGTGTCCCTAAAACCCTTCAACATCTCATCATCAAAAGTTTCTGCCTCATCAAGGTAAACTTTCCACACTCGGGCATTCTCACTTGCCTCTTTGCCTAACTCATCCTTAGGGTATTTACGAGTATAGTCATAGTCTCGGGTTCCTAAAAAGACAGTTGATTGGTCAGAGAGTTATAACAATGTTGTAAAGACTCACCAGTGTAGGGACTCTGATACTCTGTGATGCCCAATAGCCGGTGAAGGTTTCCCTTCTTCTTCTTGGTCTCATTGACATGCTGCTGAGCATTTTCCGAGTCCTCAGCTATAAGCATAGTCAATGAAGACACTCTATCTGATATACTAGTGTTACTCACTGCCTTCAGTAATCAAAGAAAGAAGTACATCTAGGCCCTTTGCGATCCGCGCAATGGAATCAGACAGGTTATCTGGCACTGTGCCACCCTCTGATGCTAGAAAAAAAACCAATATTCATGACAGGACCACCAGGTGAAGACAGTGTGCTACTTACAGTTCTTGGTCTCTTGAGAATTTGGTTTACCCAGTACACCAGGAGCAGCCTCATCCTTGGTGTCTGTGTACATGTGAGAGGTCATTTCTTTCAAAAGTAGGTAATTACTTACTATTGTTTGCCATAGGTTCAGACTTGGATTTTTCTTCCATAATATTACGGACTAACGGAACAGTCAGTATCCAAGTCAGACAAAGAAACAACAGCAGACATACCTTCGGAATCTGTCTGAGCGTCCTGAGCATTTGAGGAATGCTGGGAAGCCATACTGTTTGAATGAATGGAGTGCCCAACGGACTGAGGCAAGGCTGTAGTTCCGACATCTCCGCCGGTATGCTGAGCGGCAGATCCCGGCTTCACCGGAACACTCGCAGTGCTGCTAGGAACAGATTGGGATGGGTCAGATTTCGGCTCTGCAGTTGTATTCGAGTCAGCGGCGTCGTTGGTAAATCTAGCCAAAAAAACAGACTCACCCATCCCGGTTCCTTCCTCGTGTCCAATCCTATCTGATGCCGGCGCAGAGGATTTCTCGGAGGATTGACGCCGTCCGATGCCTGCCTGTCCCTTCTCTGCGTCACTCAGGCTATTTCGAGCTTCTTCCGAGGGTTGTGGGATGTTTGGAACGGAGGGGGGGATTTTGCGCTGGGATTGTGGGTCGTTCATGGTGCGTGTGGTGGTGGTGGTAGAAAGAGTCAACGTGTGTACTGGAAGTATGATACCACAACAGCAATGCGGTGCCAAGCATGTGAACGCCAAATTTGGAACTCGCCGTTTGTCGCGACTTTCTCGACGTCGTCTTCCACCGAGACAACCCACTCATCACTCAAAATTTGATCAGCTTGTACATGTTTACCTTCTACTCATTCTCTTCCTTTCTCTACTCGTCTGGTCAGGCTGTTCGCTCGCATGCCCGGTCACCCACTCCAACCCGTCAGTTCCCTCGGTGTTTCTTCTAAAACCCGTGCTACCATTCCTTCCTTCCTCAGCCCATACCCCGCGAAAGTCTTCCTCATTTTCCCCAAAGCCGTTCATCACTCCCAACGCCTCTCACCTACATAAACGCCAGTTCTGCGTTGACTTTGGGCTAGTCAGTCGTCTGGAACCCGTCCAACCAAGTCGCTTGAAGACCGAATCTGTTCTCAAACGCGACGTACCAGGTACCAGGGAGGTTTGACGAATGGGGCCCAAGCGGGTAGTGAGAATGGGAGGGCTTCTGTGGGTGCGAGTGGAACGAAGAGTGATGTGTGTTTGAGTTCTGCGTGGTGGTAAAACTACAGGAGGTGAGTTTTCTTATGCGTATTTTTCGACAATAGACGAATGATACTAACGATTTGTGCTTTTTTTCGTTTTCTTTCTTCTTTTCTTTCTATGTATCTGGCCACTGAAGCAACCTCCATACCCACCTCCACGTCCACCTCAAGACTTACAAACGTTGACCGTAAACTCCGAATCATTGTTTTTCTCCCCATTCCCATCTCCACACAACGAATCCGACACATCCAACACGTCCAATGACCTAGACACCCCTCACTCGTTCGCTTTCATACCGCCGTTACCATCTCTCTCATACAGTATCCGAGGTGATTGAGGATTCGCAAAAGCCTGGACAGTTCCAAAGGTGGTTTGGCTGCAGCAAGAGCAGCAGCCGGCGCTGCTGAAGGAAGAGAATGACTCAAAATGCCTCTCCTCGTCTCCAAGACACACACTTTCTTGCGTGCCCGTTGCCTTCCACTTCTTCCATCCTCAACGCAGATGCACAGCCACTCCAATGACCGTAAACCCAACCCCAACCCCCAACCCCTGCCCTTCTCTTCCACCTTCACCAAAGAACTCACACTCACGAGAAGGGTTTTCTTCGAATCGCCGCCTAAACCAACCGAACGACTCGGAGTGTCTTTTGACTGACGAGAGGAAAGGACAGGTTTGGGTGGGTGTAAAGGAGGTTTGGGACCGGGGATGATAATGTCAAGGCGTTTTCATCGGTTTTTGGAAGTACAGGTGATGGTGAAGAAGGATGTGATGATGAGGGAAAATGTAGTGGTGGTAGTGGTAGTGGTAGTGGGTGGGTATGAGGGAGGATATTGACGATACTCAAGGTACATTTCCTTTCATTGTTTTGGTTTCGTTTTCAGTGTCAGTTTCATTTTTTCGAGTTCATCCTTTTTTGCCTTTTTCCCAACAAATTTTATTTCATATCGACGACAAACACTTAATAACCACTTCTTTCTCCTCTTCTTCATCCAGACGTCTCGCCCAACCCACATGGATGCTCCCTGACTCCCTCTCCCTATGTCCCTGCCCAACGCTCCCAACTTGATTCTTTTGCCAGCTCCCAAGTCAATAGATGTCTTCACCTCGTTCCTATGTTGCCCACTCCAGCACCACTAGAGTGCAGGTGCTGGTACTTCACTGCCTGGACATTTCGAGATTTAGGTCTGGATTGGAGTCAAGTTCAGGCAATGATCAAGTGTCTTGGGCAAATCTTTACTCCAAGGCTTCAGGCCCTGAGGAAGGGCAATCCTTACACTCTTCTACGTACCTCTGGATTCACCATTCCTTATAATCAGTGTTCGCCGTAAGGGCTAAGCCTTACATACGCTAAGGGCTTAAGTACTTAAGGGTCTTAAGCCATAACGGTACTGGCAACCCTTAAGCACCCTTAAGTAAGGCTTAAGTTGTAGTAGTCATGTGAATTTCCCCCAAATTTTTTTTAGTAGACTACTGATGATGACATTGACATGGATTCCAACTTCCTCGACCCAGTACCACAGCTGCCGGCCGGTAGTTCATCGTGGTTACCTCGTTCCCTAGCATTATTATTCGGTGGGCATCCAGAACAGAGCGCTAACATGACTCTGCATGGTTATATTGAGCACCGATGCACTCAGCAACAGGCTGGAGTGAGGAGGCCTTACATATGGAACTATTGGCACAGGAGGAGGAGGACCAGATACCAGATGATAGAGAGTTTGAAGGCTCTGGTGATGAGTATGGCAGGTAATTACAATTTTTTATCCTAGGGCCTTAAGTACCCTTAAGTATGTACTTAACTTAAGCCCTCACTTAAGCCTTTAAGCCGTAACCTCCAAAGGTACCCTTAATTAAGCCCTTACGGCGAACACTGCTTATAATCGTCGTCGTCATCGTCGTCAAAATCTCGACGTTTTGACTATCACGCATGTCACATCAGTCACACCTGTCACATACAAATCCAAAGGCTCAACATCATAGCACGCCAGCACTCTGCGCAATTCTCGCCAAACTCACGGTGGTGATTGCTGGATACTACTGGATACTCTGGATGGAGCCGGATGGCCTCGAAGCTGCTGGTTTTGAAAATATTTCGATAATTTGGTTTTTTGGATGACGAACCTACGATGGCTGCTAGCGTACTCGGTCCATCTGCGTTCGCTTTGAGGCTTTCGGTGAAGCATCCTACATGATGTATCTTGCTTTGTGTGGAGTTGGGTCTTTCTAGTGCCCTGGTGTTCGGAGATATCACGATTACTACTAGTATGTTTGTTGACTCGGATATCAATCCCAAAAGACTCTTTAAGTACTTGGGACAATGCAGAGTCCGTTATGGCTTTTCTTTCGTTAGGAATTGTTACTTCAGATGTGTTACAGTGTTATGAATTTATACATGTGTTATTAGCACAGCGTGCTAATGGTCTAAGTTTTCTACAGCGAAAATGACGACAATTATCAACTATATACTATATGCTACATGACTAGGAGACATAGCCCATCCTTCCTCATCACCCGCATCAACTAGCATCTCTACCACTCCCAACTCCTCTCTGTTTCCTGGTGGGCGAAGACTAACCTACTATTACACAGTCACGAAACTTGGATTCAGATGGAGGTGGTTCTGATATCGAAAATGAGGTGACAGAGTCTTAATGGAAATTGAACGGGGCCAAAGCTGGGGTAGCATCGTCGTCAGCATCCGAGTACCAGGTACTGGCGATAATAGCAATGACGTTGTTCATCTTTGTCTTGAAAAGGAGAAGAGGGTTGCAAAGTTAGATAGAGTCTAGAGATGCGTGAATTCAAATGGGTCAGTATAAACAGAGAGGAAACGTACGCATACATTAGGCAAGCTAATCAAGCATAACACGCACTCTAGAACATCCGATGCTCAGGCCAATTCTAGCTTCGAAAGCCGGCTCTCAGTCTCCAAAACTTCAAGATGTCAGTTCAGTCTTGTGTGCAGCATATATGCGCTGAAACATTTCCGCTGAGCGATGAATGAGAGTCAGATACAATGAGAAAATGGATCACACAATGATACAGAAAGAAATAAGAAGAAAAGTTGAAGAAAAGCGAACGAGGAAGAACGGAGATAAATATGATTATGTACCAATTCCATCGATGTCCCACCTCAATAGGAGCCTCGCCATTTAACTTGCATTCCGCAACAGCCTTTTCAACTGTCCTTGGCCTCCCTTTCAAACTTTCATGATTTGTTGTTCTCCCTCACCATAGCCATTGAAATTTGAGCTGAACTTTCCCATAATCCTCGTCCCAATTTTCCGTCCCTTCTCCAGTCCAATAACCACTCAGAACTCTCTGACCACTCAATCGTCCTCGAGGTGTCTGATAGTTCTAGCATGAGTCTCAGACCTCACCCACAGCTCAGATTTCGTATAAGTATCTATGTGTCAATAAATCAAACATAGTAGAAAAACTTGAGAAAACGAACTGGACACGCACCTACTAGCTTAAGTATAAGCATACTGTTTCTGAGTGACTAGATCGGGAGGAAGCGGGGTCTGACTGTGACGGTACGCGTCCAAGACACGCGCCCATCATGTCATCATCCACCATCATCGACAAAAAGCGTACAAGAGCCGCTTCAAATTACCATAACAAAGTTTCGGAATGTAGAGCACCCGACTACTGCTCTTCTTTGCGCACTGGCTTTCTCCACGTCGTCTTCCACCAAAACAAACGTCCCCCATCTCCACCTACTCATTCTCTTCCTTACGCATCTGGTCACTTTCCTCGGTGTACTATCTTCACCGCCAAGTCGCTTTGGCTCTTGGCTACACAGTATGGTCAGCCTGGTTACCCACATTGACCCTGTCAGTTCCTTTGGTGTTTCTTCTAAAACCCGTGCCCTGAACACCGTTCCTTCCTTCCTCAGCCCATTCCACGCGAAAGCCCTTCTCATTTTGCCCAATACTGTTCGTCACTCCCAACCCCTCTCTCCCTGAGTCCCGCAACCCTGCATATGGACTATCGTTGACTTTGGGGCTAGTCAGTCATCTAATCCCTCCCCACCTCGTCTCTCAACCTAGTTGCTTGGAGACTGAAGCTATTCCGGAATGCAGAGGTTCGCAAGGTCGAGTTGTCGGAACGAGACGTGGCAGTGAGGGCCATGCGGGTAGTGTGCATGAGAGGGCTTCTGTGGGTGCAAGTGGAACGAAAAGTGATGCGAGTTCAGCTTTGTGGTAAAGCTGCAGGAGGTGAGTGTTCGTATACTTTTTCTCGACAATCAACGAATGGTACTAACGATTTGTTCTTGTTTTCGTTCTACCTATCTAGACACTGAAGCAACCTCCCTACTATCCATACCTACCTCCACGTCTACCTCAAGACCTGCAAATGTCGCCCGTAAACTCTCCAAATCATTCTTTTTCTCGCCCACCCTATCTCCACGCACAACGAATCCAGCACATAGAATACATCCAATGATCTAGACACTCTGACCCTCACCCGTTCGCTCTAATACCGCTGCTACCATCCCATACGGCGTCAGAATTGATTGAGGGCTTACGAGAGCCTGGATGATTCTGAAGCTGGTTCGGAGAGAGAGCAGAAAAAGCCGCAGAAGGAGCAGCAGCCGGCGCTGTTGAAGGAGGAGAATGGATGAAAACACCTTTCCTTGTCTCCAAGATGCACACTTTCTCGCATTCCCATCACTTGTTCTTCCATCCTCAGCGCAGCTGCACTCCAACGACCATAAATCCAACCCCCAACCCTCAACCCCCTGCTGTTCTTCTCCGCCTTCATCAAAGAACTCACGCTCACGAAAAGGGGTTGTCCAAATTGCAGCCCAAACCAATCAAACGACGAACGAGCGCCTTTGCACAAAGGGAAAGGATGGGTTTGGGTGGGTGTAAAGGAGGATCGGGACCGGGGATAATGTTAAGGCATTTTCGTTGGTTTTTGGAAATAGAGGCGATGATGAAGAAGGTGATGATGAGGGAGAACGGAGTGGTGGTAGTGGTAGTGGGTATGAGGGTATGAGGTTAGGTGGTCCAAGGGATGATATCTAAGGTACATTTGCTTTCATCTTTTCCCGTTTCCGTTTTCTTCTGCCGGTTCTCTTCATTTTCAGTTTCGGTTTCAGTGTCGGTTTCATTCTGACTCCCAACAAAAACAGCTCAACACTTTGCTCTGGCGTCAGGACTCAGTAGACAAATCTTTGTTTCAGGGTTTCAGGCTTCCACGCAGGCTTTCTATCTCTGTCCCCCATTTATCACAATTCTCGTCGTCGTCGTCGTCAGCGTTCTTTTCAACCGTCACGATGTCACACTGGTCACGCCTCCATACCTCTGAACGTCCAAAATAACAAAACATCGCAGCTCACCAACTCTCTGCGTAATCCTCGGCAAATTTACTGTGGCGAATACAGGATACCACTAGATGCTCTGAAAGGAGTTGGACGGTCCTAACACTGCTGGTTCTGGAACTATGTCAAGGGCTCGGGAACCTCGGTTTTTAAATAACGAAATCTACGAAAGCCAGCAGCATGTGTACATTTGCCCGGAGGTGTCATTTTCTCCTTTTTTTCCCTTTCTGTCGCTTCCAGATCTCTCTTTCATGATCCCGTCGTCGTCGTCAAGGTTTCTTGACGTCAGCCGTAAACTCTCTGGATCATTCTCTTCCCCACTACGGCCGCCACCACCGCCATTCAACGCTCCAGATACACTTGCCCCACGATACCCTTCGCATCGATGCTCCCCATTTCTGGATCAAGTTTGAGTAATCATGCGAGTGGAAATGCTAACACGAATAACGGATTAAGGAGGACGATTCCGTTGTCATTCTCGTCTCCTGGGTCTGGGCTGGGATCGGGGTCTGGTGCAGACGGCCAACAAGACCATGGTAATGAGAAAGATGGAAGTGGTGGTGGAGGTGATGGCTACTGAGGAGAAGGTACGTTCGCTTTCCGTTCTTTTTTCTCATCTCTCTCTCTTTTTGTTTTAAATCTGGTTTTTATGGGATATAAACACGTACTAACCAATGTCCTCTTTTCCTTCTCCTTTTCGTACCCTTCTCTACCTTTGTCCAACCGCTTGACGTCGGACGTAAACTCCCGGTATCGTTCTCTTCTTCCAACTCTATATTTAGCCCATTCGCCATTATCACACCATGGTAACTTCTGTCTACCCGCTCCACTCAAACACCCAACCTAACGCCTCAAATGTTACTGTAACCAGCCACATATCATAAAGGAGGATTTTGGCCAGGGTTTACTGATGGTACATTGGCTTTTACTTTCCTTTCTTACGCCATATTTTCTCAAATTTCATTTCGTTTCGATTCGATATAAACTCGTATTAACCCCTTCTTTTTCTTACTTACTTCTTTAGCTTTTCGTCCAGAAAAACGCGCTCTCTCTGCGCTCGTTAGCTCCCCACATCCAGTCCACGTCTCTTTGCGTTCGTTTATTCGCTTGCTCCAAGGTAAAAATTTGGCTAGATGGAGGATTTGAGGGTGACTATGATGCCGAGGTGGATCGTCTTCTATGCCTTCAATTCAACTTGGGATGCTTGAACAGAGTTTGGATGCGAAGTCGGGGACAGGAAAGAATGGGAATGGGGAGATGGTTGGGTTGTGGTTGAGAGTCATATTGGGCTTGATGTCGATGACGACGACGATGATGACGAGGCGAAGTTTTTGGGAGTGAAGAGGTTACAAAATAGATGGACGAAGCCACACTTATGTAGACCTATATACAGAAAGAAATGGTCAAATTCTTCCATACACGCCAACTCATAAATACCCCGTGAGCACATGCACACCAAAAATCCATCGCAAACCAACTAAGAGAGCACCTTGGATCAGAAAAAGCAACGGTGTTGAAGAGAGGGAGTTAAGTCAAAGGATTGGGCACAGTTCTCAGCCGCCAGTACGAGATGGGTTTTGACGTGAGTGCTGCAGTAAGTTTGAGTGCGACGAGAAGGGTATCATCATTATCTTGTCAATGTTTGTCGATCTTTCTGGGTCTGGGTGCGGATCAATAGGAATGGAAGTGGAACTGGTGGTATGAGTGAGGATCTGGGCTGGTATGATAAAGTAAGTCTATTTTATTTCCGTTTTCTTTTTCCCTTCGTACTATCAACTTTTTTTCTTCTCTTTCTTTGCTTCCTCCGAGTCATTACTTCTCTCGTTCTTTTTCATTTTATCATCAGATATTTCTTTCTCCGATCTATTTGCTACAATAAAAACTCATACACTCCTTTCCCCCTCACCTCTTTCCCCCTTTGCTCTCTCCCTTCATCCAAATGCGTCGCCTAATTACCTACAAATGTACGCTCCCTATGTCCCCATCTGGCAATGCGCACAATTTAATTCATTTGCTGGTGCTCACGTCGCTAGACGTCTTCGCCTCGCTCCCGTATCTTCCACTTCAGCGGCAACCCTTCCATCTCCCTTGTCCCAAAATAGAATTTCATCAAAAAAAGAGGACTTCAGATTCGATTATGATGCCGATGGGGGCAAGGCGAGCCTAGCCTTTTCTATGCCTTGGACGTCTACTTTGGCTATTGCGGCTTCAGAGGCAGAGATGGGCACGTCTTGTTGGGCATGATTTCGATCACGATGAAGATCAGGATAAATACGATGGCTTTTTGTGAGAGAAAACCCAGACTGCCGGTGATTGAAAATATATGCTTGACCTATTTGTCTTCGTCGTTTTCGGTATTTTGGCGCAGCGTGCACCTCGCTCAATCACTCACACGGGCTCAAACTCAGCCTGGAAGCTATTCCCAACATAGAGAATGGCAGTGGGGCTAAAGAAGATGGATGGATATGGCGGTGACGGATGTGGTTTTGATCTTAATTTTTAAATATTCTGTTGCGTATGCCCTTCTCATGCGATACCAGAATTGATTGAGGAAGGGTCATCATCATGGAATCTGGAAGGGGAAGAGTATTTTGACAAAAAACTGGTTGACTGGTGCCTGTCAAAGTTTGGCGGGCGCCAGTGGAAACTAGTCACCATTCGTTAAGCGAGCTTAAGCGACCAGCCAAGTCCAAAATCCACCAGTAAAAATCTTAAATGGCAACGCGCACAACCTCTGCTAGCTTCTGTCCCTCTGTTTTATGGTAAAATAACTTCATTTCTATGTAAGATAATCAACCTACTAGGAATATTGGTGAAGATACGAGGGGGCCGAGATGTAATCAGACATTTTTGGCTGTACCAGTCGAACCAGCGGAACCAGTCCGCCAAATATTTGTCAAAATACTGTTGCGAGAACAAGAGCAGGGTGAACAGGAGGAACAGAATATGCAGAAACGGTCACCAATGACTCCAAAACGCATCCCTTTTCCCTTTCCTGCCGATACATGAATTCACGCAAGTACGAACGCACAAATAAACCCTCTACCACACCCTCACGAAGGAAATCAACCATCAAGAAAGACTTCTTCAAAACCTTCTTCAAACCAACGGAACGAACACCTTGGATGAGGGGAAGAGATGGGTTTGGGAGTGGGAACACTGGGATGATGGTAATGAAAGAGGTGGTGGTGGGGATGGAAGTGGTGGTAGTGGATATAAATGTGGCTCAGAGCCAGGTATGATTAGGTATATTCTTTTTGTTTGCTTTCTTTCAATTCTTCGCTGCATTGTCATGTGTGTTTTTCTCATTCTTTTCCTTTCTTTTTCCTTCGTATCATTCTCAATCTTTTTTCCCCCAATCTATTTGTGTTGATAAGAACTTACGCTAATCAAACTCTCTCTTCTTCTCCCCTCACCTCTTTCCCCCTTTTCACTCTTATTTCATCAAAAAGCATTATGCGTCACTACAAATGTACACTCCCTACATCCCCACCTGGTAATGCACCGGCACTCACATCACTGGATGCCTGCATTGTCCATTTCAGCAACCTAGCCTTCTCCCTTGTCTCAAAATGGAATTTCAGGGAAAACAGATGTCTTCAGATTCAATTATGATGCCAGTGGGGCTAGTGGGGAGAGTGGGAGCATGGCCTTTTCTATGCGTTGAACGTCTACTTTGGCTATTACAGCTTGAGAGGCAGAGAACTTGAAGGGGGCCAGTCTTGTTGGTGGTGGGTGTTGATCACAATGGAGATCAGGATCAATACGATGACTTTTGGGAGAGAAAGCCTGGACTGCCGGTGATTGAAAATATATGCTTGACCTATTTGTCTTTGTTGTTTTCGGTATTTTGGCACAGCGCGCACCTCACTCGATCACTTACATGGGCTCAAACTCAGCCTGGACACTATTCCTAGCATAGAGAATGGCAGTGGGGCTAAGGAAGGATGGCTTTGGTGGTGACAAAGGTGGTTTTGATCTTGTTTTTTTAATATTCTGTTGCATATGTTTTTTTGTTAGAGTTGTTGTCTGGATTTCGAGGACTTTGTTTTCTTCTTTTTGCCAATATCCTCAATAAACTGGTGCCACCTATCCTATGTATTTTTCTCTCTGATATTCAGTTTTGATTTTTTCATCTGGTTTGTTTTCTTTTCCCTTTTCATATTTGACTACGCACGCACGTTCACTGACGTTGTCCACTCTTTCTACTTCACCCGTCTTATTTGTCCCACTCTCCTGCACCCCTGAGCATTTCCTCATTCTCCATCCAACCCCTTCCCCCCAATCACTTCAAAAAATAAAAAATCAGTAGTAAAGACAGCTTCATCTGCGCAAACTGATGCCTGGTGAAGAACCCCGCCCGCCCGCCCCTTTACACCATATCTAGGTCTGTTGCAAGGAGGTGGGTTAAGAGGATTTTGGGGGATGAATGGGAGCCATGGAGGAGAGGGGGGAGGGAGGGGGGGAGCAAATGAGAGAAGCTGTGAAGATATAAGGACAAGTGAGGAGGGGTGGGATAGAGTAATGTATCTTAATTTTTATAAAAATCAATGTACACATGTATATTGAACAAAGGGAAACTTGATGATATATAAAATACTAACAAGATAAAATACTAACAAGATAGATATCTATGTAAGTACCAGAACTTCTGAATTAATCCTACTCTGTTGCTCCATGCTCTTGCAGATATTTCATTATCCCTGGTTGAACTCCTTCCTGTTGAGCAGGCTATGTTCTATATACGTAGCGGCAACCGCATACTTACCTGGGGATGTAGAAGTGCTTGTTAGAGCAGTTTGTTAGAGGTTAAGAGCAATGAGTGTTAAGGGAAATCCTTATTCTTGTAGGGCAATTTATGAGCCCTTATATACTGTTCTAGATGGTACATGTGACTACTTATCTAAGAACTACTGATGTACAGTAAGCGTAACTAACTAGATTACTATCTAATCTATATCTAATCTAGTGTTGATGGCTGCTTACTAATTCGCCAATTCAACACTCCCCCTTGCTAAGCTGCACCGTTAGTGTGCGTAAGCATAAAGGCGCTATAAGCAGCCGAGGTTTATCTTCATTATTTGAGATACGTTGTACCATGGTTCTATGATACATTGTACCAAGGTTCTATGATACGTTATACCAAGGCTCAACTAGTATAAAATTGAAGTCCTAGTTGTGATCTAAACTTCTCGAATTTTTGCCTGCCAAGGTTCTTTGTAAACATATCAGCAGGATTATCGCTTCCTTCTATGAACTTTATTGTTATGTTCTCGTTTGCTACATGTTCACGGATAAAGTGATACTTGACAGCAATGTGTTTTGAACATCGTTCTGTAACAGGATTGGATGCGATAAAGATAGAACCTTGATTGTCCCCATAGATATCGATAGCTTTCATCCAGATGACTTGACGACTACAGTCGCTAAGTGCCATATATTCAGCTTCGGTAGAGCTTAATGCAGTTGTGGTTTGAGCTCTAGAGGCCCACTAGAAAGTTCCTCAGGCCAATGTTAAGAAGAAGCCAGTATGTGATCGATGATCATTTGGATCTGATGCCCAATCAGAGTCTGTGTATGCTGTGAGACCAGTTCCTAATGGATCTGATTCAGTGATCTTTTTCTTGGATCCGTCATACACTAATGCATAGTGTCAAGTACCTAAAAGGTAACGGCAAATCCAAAGAGCTTTAGCTAGATGATCATCTGAAGGGTTTGCAGCGTGCTGTGCCATTTTGGTAACGGCGAAGGCTATGTCAGGACAAGTTCCTAACATGATGTAAAGAAGAGACCCAATGACAGTTTGATATTTCTGTCGAAGGACTGGGTTAATTGGGGCTTTGTTTTTTATAGGATAGTATCCTGCAGGTAATGGAGTAGCAGAAGCTTTCGCGTTTTGCATACCACATCATTCTAGTACCTTCTTGAGGTAGGTGCATTGATCAAGATAGATTTTGCTGCCTTTCCTGATGATGTTCATCCTAAGAAATTCTTTGGCATCACCAAGATCTCCGCATTCCCATTTCTTCATAAATTTTGCCTTTAGTTTGAGCACTAGCTGTTTGTCTGCTCCACAGAATAGGGCATCATCAACGTAGACAATGGCAATGACAATGTAACCGTTTTGATTATATATGAAGATTCTGACATCAGAGTTGATTCGTTTGAAACCAAGTTCTGCCATGGACTTGTCGAGACCTTTCCACCAAGCAAGACCGGCTTGCTTAAGTCCATATAGAGCACGAAGTAGCTGAATGACTTTGCGTTCTTTTCCAGGTTCTATAAAACCTTCCGGTTGTTCCATATAGATCTCTTCTTCGAGTATGCCATATAGGTAGGCACTACGAACATCGACACCTGAGATGTGCCAATTATTGAGGGCTGCCAATGCGAAGACTAGGCGCACTGTCTCAAAGCGAACAACTGGAGAGAAGACTTGATCAAAGTCTAGACCTTCAATCTGTGAGAAACCTTTAGCGACGAGTCTTGCCTTCTTACAACCATCAGTTTTGATGTCAAAGACCCATCAGTTTTTTATGACTTTCCTATTCTCAGGACGATCTACGAGTTGGAAAGTTCCACGCCTGTGAAGTACCTCTAATTCTTCACGGCAAGCGATTTTCCATTCCTCTTGCTCTTTATCTGGTAAGAGCGATATTTCTCAGAGTGTCCATTCACGGGGAGATTTAGAGTCAATTGCATTATTAAGCAAGAGATTTATCATCTGTACTCCCCCTTCCCAGCATAGTTGTGCCTGATCTTCTAAAAGATTGTTACCATCTGTATTAGATGCAGAATTCTCATCGTCTGATGTGGACAAGTGTGGCCTGAGACCTTTATCAGTGTCTCCTGAGTCACTTTGTCCTGTGGAACTAGGACCGGGATCCTGTGGTTCTGCAGCTGCAGTCCTGTGTGGCTGGTTTTGCTCTTGCCATGCCTCACATTCTCTTGCGGCTCTATCAGTGTCGCGTTTATCAGCTGCAACCTGTTTGTCTGCATTGCGTGCACGCACGCCAGGGGGCCGAGTGCTCCCCTGTCTCCAGGCTTGATTAGAGTCTGGTACAAATGTTTTTGGTGCTCTCCTGTCACGTTGAATTCGTCTAGGTGCAGGAGGCGGATTCGGTGATTGCCTTGGTCACCTCGGAGGTGTCTGTGGAAGCTGAGGTGGTGTATCAGGTTCAGATTCAGATCTCAGGGGCGGCGTTTCCGGTGGCGATCTCCGTGGACTCTGTCTGTCAGCATCATCATGCTGAACATCAGGTCTCCTTTTGGAAGGTGCGTTGGGTGGTATGCAAAAATGCTCGTCTTCATCTTCGCCGAACATTTGAGGAGTATCCTCATGAGGATCGTTTGGAACGTCTTTCGACGTTATAGGAAGTCGTTTTGAGTTTGTTGTGCTTTTGTCACATCGAGGAAATAAAGTTTCGTCGAATACTGCTTGTGGTGCAGTGAATAATGCGTTGTTCTTTCTCATGAATAGATCACCATGTCCGCCTGGGGCAGGACCAAGATAGGTCATAAGTTCTGTTTTGGAAGCGAGTTTGTTCTTTTGAATTTTCGCTGGAACGTAGACATACGCTCCACAGCCAAGTACACGTAAGTGATCCATACAAGGCTTTTTCTTTTCCAGAACTTCATATGGTGTTATCCAGTTATGTCGCCGCATTGGAGTGCGCATATACAAATATACTGCATGTGTAACACAAAATTCCCACCAGCTATCAGGAAGACACGCGTGTTTGCACATTGCCTCAGCTTTATCCATTATAGTGTGCATGAGGCGCTCAGCACGACCATTTTGTTGGGGGGTGTATGGTGCACTTTGTAGGATTTTGATGCCTTTGTCTTTCAACATTTCCCTGAAGGCACCTTTGATATATTCTCCCCCTGCATCGGACATCCATTGTTCGACTTTAGACTTGTATTGATTCTCGACCATGGCGAGCCATTGGCAAGTGACATGTACCGGTGTTTTCTTATTGTTCAATAGAAAGGCCCATGCATTAGATGTAAAGTCGTCCAAGAAGATTATCATGTAATTGAATTTATGGTACGATTCAGTGGGGAATTCTTTGAGATCCGAATGGATTAATTCAAAGGGACGTGACACCCGACTTTCTGATGGTGGGTAAACTCGTTGTGGTGTTTTACCTTTGAGACATCCACGGCAAATAGGTGGTTGTAAAGGAATATTAAATTCAGGCCAGCCGTCAGTATGTGTTCGAAGATGTTTGAGAAAATCACGAGAAGGGTGACCAGCGTGTTGATGCGCTAAGTCAAAGTTGATTTTGTAAATCATAGCGTCTGCCAAGCAGGCAACATCAGTTTTGGTGTGAGGAAGATAGTAAATAGTATCTTCCAGTGATCGTTTGGTAAATGTCAACCAGCGACGATGCATTAACTGTCCATCTACATCTGTCATTTTGTCATGCTTCATCAGCATGATCATTTTGTCTGATCCATGAACTGTCACTCTGTCTGACTGTAAGAATGTGCCAAGTGACAGTAACCGTTGATTCAGGTCAGCAATGTAGTAAACAGGGGCAACTTTGAAGTAGCGAGATCCCTGTTGTATGATCACAGTACCAGCAGTGTTGGTTTTGGTAACTCCATTTGCAGTTTGAATGGAGATTGGATCTACTTTATGTGACTCAACAAAATCAGTTAAGTCAAAAGTATAATGAGCAGATGCTCCAGAGTCGAGTAACCAGGCGTTGTCATAATGTTTCTGGTTGATGAGAGTATTCTTTCCCTTGCAATTCACACAAGTTGAATAATAAGTCCCACAGGGACATAATATATTTGGTACATTATAAATAGAGGGGCTAATAGAGCCCAGAGGAGCGGTATGTATAAATATGTTACAAGCATGTGATAATAATAAATCACATGCGACCGGGCTCATCATCTGCACTGTATTGGATGTGTCAGATACTCTATTCACAATGGAAGAGAAAGAAGGTGTAGCGTACCTGTAGTACCCACCATCATTCCAGCTCTCAGCAATCATCTCCTCCTCAGAGTCAGACCTGAGGGATATAACGTCCATATCTGGAGAACTCGACAGTGATGTTATGAGGTCCAGTAGGGAGTCGGCATCCTCATTGGCATCCGAGTTGGAAGCACGCGGGGACGTGGAGATTTCCTCAAATAAGGGGGTAACCGACTGCGCTTGGCTCCACCCCGATGAATTGGAGGTGCTCATCTGGTCGAGGTCCCCATCAATTTCCTCAAGGCCCTCATTGTACTCCCTGTCGAACTCCCCCGAATACCACCTTTGGGTCATCTCATCGTTGACCATTTGAAGACGCTCTGTGAGCATTCTGGGGTTGGGGTCGATGTTCTCCTTGTCGGAATCCCCCATGTCGACGAGACCGGCCTCCCACATTCTGAGGCGCTTGACTCCTCCTTTTCCCTTTCGAACTCCTCCAAGTTCATGCTCCCCATGTCGGAAATCAGGCTGTCTGACAGCC
Organism: Tetrapyrgos nigripes; assembly: GCA_013368315.1. NCBI lineage: Eukaryota > Fungi > Basidiomycota > Agaricomycetes > Agaricales > Campanellaceae > Tetrapyrgos > Tetrapyrgos nigripes. The sequence goes on from JAACJM010000061.1 coordinate 286,699, forward strand.
TGTCGTCCTCCTCGGCCATTTCGGCGTCATTGTCTGTTCCCATGCACTTGTCGTGTTTCCACCCGAAGTTGTTCCATGCCTCCTCTTGCTGTGGAGTACCCCAGTTGGCGGCACCCCAACCGTCAGAGACAGGTTTGTTGTCGCGGATGGCGAACCAGTGGTCGTCATCGTGGTCGGGATTGGAATCAGTGTGAGAGAAAGTGTAACCGGGGGGATAGGGGGCGACGAGATTTTGCCAATAGTATCGTTCCATGAAAGAACGACCATCGGAGATGATAGAGGGACGAGGGAGAGAGGTAGAGGTAGAGGCTTCGGAATGAGACATGTGTGCTAGTTCAAGGTCTTCGAGGAGCTCACCAGTTGGCTTTAACCCATTATCACGAGCGGTTTTAAAGGCGTTCTGGACAGATGAGAAAAATCCGTCAAAAGGCTTTACCGACTCGCTAAAGAATGGTTTACACACATCTTTGGTAGAGGGCTCTGTAACCGTGATGGTCGGAGTTTCCTTGAAGAACTTCGCCGCATGTATGACGTGTGAGTGTCCTAATTTAATAGGACCCATGCTCTGGGCTTGTTGCTTCTGACGTGTTTGTTCACCGGTGCGTTTTCCGTGGCCTCGCCAGTTGCCACATCCTCGGCCTTTGCCTCTCCAAGCGCTGCTGCCGCCTTTATGGCGCTGCTGCTGCTGTTCCTCGAAGACAGGAGGTTTGCCTTTGCGTTTTATCGCCGTGATTTTGGTGGTGTTGGCAGATTGAGATTTCTTTCCGCCACGAGCCTCCCAGGTGTTAACGACATGAGTTCGGAGACTATTGAGCATCTCATGTTCAAAGTCGTTGACGTCGTCCTGAGTGATTCTGGCAATGATGTAGGCATAGATGTCAGGAGGGAGTTTGTTGATAACGATCATGTATTGGAGATACATGGGGATCTCAGTATTGGCACCTGCATCAGTGATACGGGTTAGGTACATTTTGATGAGATCAATGGCTTGACCGGGATGAGCGTTATGTGGGATCTCAACATTCAGAGCCCGTTTGAAGTTCTGAAAGATTTCAGCAGCTCCAGGCGTACCATAGAGACTTTTGAGAGTGTCCCACATAACTCTAGCGGTGGTGATATTTTCGATTTTGACACCAATAGCTTGAGTGACATGGAGCTTGATGACACCCATGGCTTTGTCGTTATCCTTTTCCCAATCAGCAACACTACCGCTAGCAGCAGCAATGAAGTGAGGGGAAGGACTACCAGTGTCAGATCCTTCGTCATCTGTGGCGGTGCCAGCAGCAGCAGCTGCTGCAGTAGTGCCGCCAGTAGTTCCAGCAGGAGCTGCTGGAGGAGCTGTTACTGGAGATGTGGATCCGACGATCTGGATTTCTCCAGGTTTGAGGGTATTGAGGACATAGGCGATGCCCTGAGATTGGAGCCAAGATTTGGACTTACTGGCCAAAGGGTATAGTTTGGTCCAGTGAGTTCTGGAACAGTGGACATAAAGCTTGATCCGGAAGACATTTCAAATGTGATCTGGGGATATAATCAAACTGTCAGCATAACATCCTATATGCAAGATAAGCGGCAGCATTAAGGACGCGCCATGAAAATGAATGAAAAGCTGCAGCTAGTGCGCTTATGACAGTGATTATCCCTGGTGTGCATTATACCAGCTTGCAGCCATGAAGGCGCTACTGAGCACATACAGCAGCCATGAAGGCGCATGTAAAGAGCTTCTGCCACAGAGGGTGATGTTCAAGCAGCCGCAGGGGCGCTACCAGGTATTACGCAGTCTAGGACGGCTGCCAGTGATGGCGCGATGTCCAGGGCTTGCGGGGCCCATAACCTGTTGAGCAGGCTATGTTCTATATACGTAGTGGCAACTGCATACTTACCTGGGGATGTAGAAGTGCTTGTTAGAGCGGTTTGTTAGAGGTTAAGAGTGATGAGTGTTAAGGGAAATCCTTATTCTTGTAGGGCAATTTATGAGCCCTTATATACTGTTCTAGATGGTACATGTGACTACTTATCTAAGAACTACTGATGTACAGTAAGCGTAACTAACTAGATTACTATCTAATCTATATCTAATCTAGTGTTGATGGCTGCTTACTAATTCACCAATTCAACACTTCCTGTGCAGCTTTGAGTACAGACCCAAATTCCCCTCCCTTTGCATTAACATCTGCCCCCTTCTCCACAAGATACTTGGGCAATATCCAAATCTTCCCAATATGCTGCTGCTTGCGGTGCAAACCCATATTCCCCTGCCTTTGCATTAACATCTACCCCCTTCTCCACAAAATACTTGACAACTTCCAGAAGTCCACCATATGCTGCTGCTTGCAATGCAAACCTATATCCCCCTCCCTCTGCATTAACATTTGCCCCCTTCTCTACAAGATACTTGACAATATCCAAATGCCACCAACATGCTGTTGCTTGCAATGCAACCCATGTTCCCCTCCCTTTGCATTAACATCTGCTCCCTTCTACACAAGATACTTGAAAATATCCAAATGCCTCCTATATAATACCCTCCCTCTGCATTAACATCTGCCCCCTTCTCCACAAGATACTTGACAATATACAAATCCCCCCCTTGTGCTGCTCCTTGCAATGCACACCCATAAAACCCTCATTTTTGGTATTTTTAGTGCAGCGTGCACCTCACTCAATCACTCACATAGGCTCAATCTCAGCCTGGAGGCTATTCCTAGCATAGGGAGTGGGAGTGGGGTTAAAGAAGAAGGATGGATTTGGCAGTTACAAAGGTGGTTTTGACCTTGTTTTTTAAATATTCTGTTGTGTATTTTTTTGTTAAGTAGAGTTTTGTCTGTATTTCATTTATTCTCGCCAACATCTTCAATGAACTGATGTCATCTAGTATCCTATGTATTTGTTTGTCTGGTATTTCTTTTTTTTTTGTCTGGATATTTGTACTACACACACATGTTCACCAACCACAGACCATGTCCATTTGTTCTGCCCCACCCATCTTATTCCTCCCAACCTCCAGCCCCCCTCACTGTTTCTGCATACCCCATCCAGCTCCATTTCCCCAGCTACTTCAAAAAAATCATAAATAAAAAATAAAGATAGCTTCACCTATGCAAACTAGTGAGCAACCCCCCCCCCCCCCACTTTACACCATATCAGGGTCTGTCAAGAGGGGGTAGGTTAAGATAACTTCACAGGCTGCCAGGATGGATGGAACCTGTGGGGCCAGAGGGAGGTTGAGGTTGGGGGGGGGGGCAAATGAGTGAAGCTGTGAAGATATAAGGACAAGTGGGGAGGGGTGGGGCAAAATTATTAGGATAGAGTGATCTATCTAATTTTTTTAATAAAAATCAATGTACACATGTGTATATTGAAGAAAGAGGAAGCCTGTATAAAACACTACCTAGATATCTATCTAGGTACCAGAACTTCTGAATTAAGCCTACTCAGTTGCTCCATGCTCTTGGAGATATTTCACTACCTCTGGTTCATTTCCCTTCTGTGCTGCTTTGAGTGCAGACCCATATTTCCCCCCCTTTGCATTAACATCTGCCCCCTTCTCCACAAGATACTTGACAGTATCCAAATCTCCCTGATATGCTGCTGCTTGCAATGCAAACCCATAATACCCTCCCTTTGCATTAACATCTGCCCCCTTCTCCACAAGATATTTGACAATATCCAAAGGTCCCCTATGTGCTGCTGCTTGCAATGCAAACCCAAAATACCCTCCCTCTGCATTAACATCTGCCCCCTTCTCCACAAGACACTTGACAATATCCAAATCTCCCCTAAATGCTGCTGCTTGCAATGCAAACACAATTTCCCCTCCCTTTGCATTAACATCTGCCCCCTTCTCCACAAGATACTTGACAACATCCAACTTCTCCCTATATGCTGCTGCTTGCAATGCAAACCCATATTGCCCTCCCTTTGCATTAACATCTGCCCCCTTCTCCACAAGATACTTGACAACATCCAACTTCCCCCTATATGCTGCTGCTTGCAATGCACACCCATGATACCCTTCCCGTGCATTAACATCAGCTCCATTGTCAACCAAGACCTTGACTATATGGAAGTATCCATTTTCAGCTGCATCATGAAGTGTATATCTTGGTTCCAGGAGAGGAATGTAAGAAATCCTCTTAGCCTCTCTCCAGATGCTGTAGAGTGATGAACAGACTTTGTGATTATCTGTTTCATCCCTCCTCCTCAGTGTATCCTATATGAAGGCTTGAATGGAATTCCAGTCAAGAGCCACATAGCATTTCAAAGCCAGTTGAAAGCCAAAGATTTCCCCCCATGAATATTTAAGGGCAGTATCTTGGAAAACGCCATGCACAGCCTGATGAACCACCTCCTGGATGGAATCATTTGATTGCAGAGATTGTAGCCATTGAAGACAATGAGCCAACATAGTGTGATGTCGAGTAGATGAGGATGATAGTTGGTAATTGTCTTCCCATGTGGGAGGGATAAGCTGAAGAAACATGGTCTCTGCATGCTTGAGAGACATGTTTGGAGCAGAGGGCCATTCAGGTGGGGCAAGATTTGAAAGATCCCTATTCTGAGAATGGTAATAATATCTTTGCCCATGATAGGTGACTAATTTCCAAAAATATTGAAAAATGCTGAGAGGGAATGGAAGGAGGTGGAGAAGGGAAAATAGTATTGGGACTCGATATGGGCATTGGATGTGAATGACAGGGATGATGATGCTCCCAAAATACATCAAAAAGGATATGCCAGTGACAGAGACCACAATCCAACAAAGGGATTGGTGAAGCTCTGAGACATAGACTGAGAGGCCAACCATGAAGAGGCCAAGGGATGCATGGAGTATGATAGGTAAGAGCCCAATGATCTCAGGAACTTTCCACATTTCAAATCCAAGGTAGCGGAATTGACGAATTTTGGCACACTCCTGAGCATTACCAGTGGGAAGGGAGAGAGTATATGCTTGAAGCCATTGCTTAACAAGCACAGAGAGAAGAGCTGTAGCCAGGGAGAGGGACAGGCTGGCAAAGAACAGGCCATTGATCCAGAGATCCTTGGTACTGACATCAGTGTTATCCAAATCAACTGATGTCTTTGGTACAGCATTGAGTGCAGTGGTGTCTCCAGCTGCACGAAGCAGCAGGTTCTGCTCACGCATAAGACTTGCTGTGATCTTGGTGTAATCTGGTTGAAGATTTACAACAGTGGAAATGACAAAGGATGTCACTACAGCAGAAAAGAGTGCTGCCTAGTAATCAGGTCAATAAAGTATTATATATGAACTATATTTCACACTCACAAAGACAAGTAGAGCATCAAGAGTGTCCCTGAAACCCTTCAACATCTCGTCATCAAAAGTTTCTGCCTCATCAAGGTAAACTTTCCACACTCGGGCATTCTCGCTTGCCTCTTTGCCTAACTCATCCTTAGGGTATTTCCGAGTATAGTCATAGTCTCGGGTTCCTAAAAAGACAGTTGATTGGTCAGAGAGTCATAGCATTATCGTAAAGACTCACCAGTGTATGGACTCTGATATTCTGTGATGCCCAATAGCCGGCGAAGGTTTCCCTTCTTCTTGGTCTCATTGACATGCTGCTGAGCATTTTCCGAGTCCTCAGCTATAGTCATAGTCAATGAAGGCACTCTATCTGATATACTAGTGTTACTCACTGCCTTCAGTAATCAAAGAAAGAAGTACATCTAGGCCCTTTGCGATCCGCGCAATGGAATCAGACAGGTTATCTGGCACTGTGCCACCCTCCAATGCTAGAAAAAAAACCAATATTCATGACAGCCTGACCACCAGGTGAAGACAGTGTGCTACTTACACTTGTCGGTCTCTTGAGAATTTGGTTCACCTGATACACCAGGAGGAGCATCATCCTTGGTGTCTGCGCACATGTGAGAGGTCATTTCTTTCAAAAGTAGGTAATTACTTACTATTGTTTGCCATAGATTCAGACTTGGAATTTTCTTCCATAATGTTATGGACTAACAGAGCAGTCAGTATCCAAGTCAGATGAAGGAATAACACCAGACTCACCTTCGGAATCTGTCCGAGCATCCTGAGCATTTGAGGAACGCCGGGAAGCCATACTGTTTGAATGAATGGAGTGCCCAACGGACTGAGGCAAGGCTGTAGTTCCGACATCTCCGCCAGTATGCTGAGCGGCAGATCCCGGCTTCACCGGAACACTCGCAGTGCTGGCGGGAACAGATTGGGACGGGTCAGATTTCGGCTCTGCAGTTGCATTCGAGTCAGCGGCGTTGTTGGCAAATCTAGCCAAAAGACAGACTCACCTTCCCCTTTCCTTTCTCGTTTCCAGCATTATCTCCTGCCGGCGCAGAGGATTTCTCGGAGGATTGACGCCGTCTGACGCCCGCCTGTCCCTTCTCTGCGTCACTTAGGCTGTTTTGCGCTTCTTCCGAGGGTTGTAGGATGTTTGGAACGGAGGGGGGGATTTTGCGCTGGGATTGTGGGTCGTTCATGGTGCGTGTGGTGGTGGTAGTGGAAAGAGTCAACGTGTGTACTGGCAGGATGCATGCTTGAAACATGGCAGGAGTGCCACACGACGCTGCATGCCAAGCATGTGATCGCCAAATTTGGAACTCGCCACGAGCTTGGATTGATGGTTTGTCGCGACTGTCTGGACACTGACAGGAAGTATGATTCCAACATTAACAGCTTGAATGCGCATGCCAGGCATGTGTCCCTCCATTGCCTGACTTTCGAGACAACCCACTCATCACTCAAAATTTGATCAGCTTGTACATGTTCACCTTCTACGCGTCTGTGTACTACCTTCACTTTAACGCCGAGTCACTTTGGCTGTTCGCTCGCATGCCCGGTCACCCACTCCATCTTGTCAGTTCCCTCGGTGTTTCTTCTAAAACCCGTGCCCTGAACACTGTTCCGTCCTTCCTCAGCTCATATCCAGCGAAAGTCTTCCTCATTTTCCGCAAGGCCGTTCATCACACCCAATGCCTCTCCCCCGCATAAACACCAGTTTTGCGTTCACATTGGGCTAGTCAGTCGCCTGAAATCCCTCCCCACCTCGTCACTTGAAGATCGAATCTATTCTCAAATGCATGAAAAGGAAACGTACCAGGTACCAGAGAGGTTTGGCGAATGGGGCCCAAGCCGGGGGTGCGAATGAGAGGGATTCTGTGGGTGCGAGTGGAACGAAGAGTGATGCGGGTTTGGGTTCTGCTCAGCTTGGTGGTAAAGCCATCCTTGGAGGTGAGTTGTCTCATACATATTTTTTAACAACAGACGACTGATACTACTTCTTTTTTTTCGTTTTCTGTCTTCTTTTCTTTCTATGTATCTGGCCACTGAAGCAACCTCCATACCCACCTCCACGTCCACGTCAAGACTTACAAACGTCGACCGTAACCTCTCGGAATCATTCTGTTTCTCGCCAACCCCATCTCCAACACGTCGAACGCATCCAATGACCTAGACACCCCCTCACCCGTTCGCTCTCATGCCGCCGTTACCATCTCTTCATACGGTGTCAGAGTTGATTGAGGATTCGCAAAAGCCTGATCGGTTCCAAAGGTGGTTTGGCCGCAGAAAGAGCAGCAGCCGGCGCTGCTGAAGGAAGAGAATGACTCAAGATGTCTTTCCTCGTCTCCAAGACACACACTTTCTTGCGTGCCCGTTGCCTTCCACTTCTTCCATCCTCGACGCAGATGCATAGCCACTCCAATGACCGTAAACCTAACCCCAACCCCCAACCTCCTGCCCTTCTCCACCTTCACCAAAGAACTCACACTCACGAGAAGGGCTTTCTCCGAATCGCCGCCTAAACCAACCGAACCACTTGGAGCGTCTTTTGACGAGGGGAAAGGACAGGTTTGGGTGGTTGTAAAGGAGGTTTGGGATGATAATGTCAAGGCGTTTTCATCGGTTTTTGGAAGTAGAGGTGGTGGTGAAGAAGGATGTGATGATGAGGGAAAATATAGTAGTGGTAGTTATAGTGGGTGGGTATGAGGGATGATATTGATGATACTCAAGGTACATTTCCTTTCATCGTTTTGGCTTCGTTTTCAGTGTCGGTGTCATTTTTTCGAGTTCATCCTTTTTTGCCTCAAATTTTATTTCATATCGAGGACAAACGTTTAATAACCACTTCTTTCTCCTCTTCTTCGTCCAGACGTCTCGCCCAACCCACACGGATGCTCCCTGACTCCCTCTCCCTATGTCCCTGCCCAACGCTCCCAACTTGATTCTTTTGCCAGCTCCCAAGTCAATAGATGTCTTCACCTCGTTCCTATGTTGCCCACTCCAGCACCACCAGAGTGCAGGTGCTGGTACTTCACCGTCTGGGCATTTCGGGATTTAGGTCTGGGTTGGAGTCAAGTCCAGGCAGCGATCAAGTGTCTTGGGCAAATCTTTACTCCAAGGCTTCAGGCCCTGACGAAGGGCAATCCTTACACTCTTCTACGTACCTCTGGATTCACCGTTCCTTATAATCGTCGTCGTCATCGTCGTCAAAATCTCGACATTTTGACTATCACGCATGTCACATCAGTCACACCTGTCACATACAAATCCAAATGCTCAACATCATAGCACGCCAGCACTCTGCGCAATTCTCGCCAAACTCACGGTGGTGATTGCTGGATACTACTGGATACTCTGGATGGATCCCGGATGGCCTCGAAGCTGCTGGCTTTGAAAGTATTTCGATGATTTGGTTTTTTGGATGATGAACCTACGATGGCTGCTAGCGTACTCGGTCCATCTGCGTTCGCTTTGAGGCTTTCGGTGAAGCATCCTACATGATGTATCTTGCTTTGTGTGGAGTTGGGTCTTTCTAGTGCCCTGGTGTTCGGAGATATCACGATTACTACTAGTATGTTTGTTGACTCGGATATCAATCCCAAAAGACTCTTCAAGTACTTGGGACAATGCAGAGTCCGTTATGGCTTTTCTTTCGTTAGGAATTGTTACTTCATATGTGTTATAGTGTTATGAATTTATACATGTGTCATTAGCACAGCGTGCTAATGGTCTAAGTTTTCTACAGCGAAAATGACGACAATTATCAACTATATACTATATGCTATGTGACTAGGAGACATAGCCCATCCTTCCTCATCACTCGCACACCCACAGCTCAGATTTCGTATAAGTATCTATGTGTCAATAAATCAAACATAGTAGAAAAACTTGAGAAAACGAACTGGACACGCACCTACTAGCTTAAGTATAAGCATACTGTTTCTGAGTGACTAGATCGGGAGAAAGCGGGGTCTGACTGTGACGGTACGCGCCCATCATGTCATCATCCACCATCATCGACAAAAAGCGTACAAGAGCCGCTTCAAATTACCATAACAAAGTTTCGGAATGTAGAGCACCCGACTACTGCTCTTCTTTGCGCACTGGCTTTCTCATCGTCGTCTTCCACCAAAACAAACGTCCCCCATCTCCACCTACTCATTCTCTTCCTTACGCATCTGGTCACTTTCTTCGGTGTACTATCTTCACTGCCAAGTCACTTTGGCTCTTCGCTCGCATATGATGCCTGGCCACTCACTCCATCCCTCGCATTGACCTTGTCAGTTCCTTCGGTGTTTCTTCTAAAACCCGTGCCCCGAACACCGTTCCTTCCTTCCTCAGCCCATTCCACGCAAAAGCCCTTCTCATTTTGCCCAACACTGTTCGTCACTCCCAATGCCTCTCTCCCTGAGTCCGGCAACCCTGCATATGGACTATCGTTGACTTTGGGGCTAGTCAGTCATCTAGAATCCCTCCCCACCTCGTCTCTCAATCTAGTTGCTTGGAGACTGAAGCTATTCTGGAATGCAGAGGTTCGCAAGGGGAACGAGACGTGGCAGTGAGGTCCATGCGTGTAGTGTGCATGAGAGGGCTTCTGTGGGTGCAAGTGGAACGAAAAGTGATGCGAGTTCAGCTTTGTGGTAAAGCTGCAGGAGGTGAGTGTTCGTATACTTTTTCTCGACAATCAACGAATGGTACTAACGATTTGTTCTTGTTTTCGTTCTACCTATCTAGACACTGGAGCAACGTCCCTACTATCCATACCTACCTCCACGTCTACCTCAAGACCTGCAAATGTCGACCGTAAACTCTCCAAATCATTCTTTTTCTCGCCCACCCTATCTCCACGCACAACGAATCCAGCACATAGAATACATCCAATGATCTCGACACTCTGACCCTCACCCGTTCGCTCTAATACCGCTGCTACCATCCCATACGGCGTCAGAATTGATTGAGGGCTTACGAGAGCCTGGATGATTCCGAAGCTGGTTCGGAGAGAGAGCAGAAAAAGCCGCAGAAGGAGCAGCAGCCGGCGCTGTTGAAGGAGGAGAATGGATGAAAACACCTTTCCTTGTCTCCAAGATGCACACTTTCTCGCATTGCCATCACTTGTTTTTCCATCCTCAGCGCAGCTGCACTCCAACGGCCATAAATCCAACCCCCAACCCCCAACCCCCTGCTGTTCTCCTCCGCCTTCATCAAAGAACTCACACTCACGAAAAGGGGTTTGTCCGAATTGCAGCCCAAACCAACCAAACGACGAACGAGCGCCTTTGCACAAAGGGAAAGGATGGGTTTGGGTGGGTGTAAAGGAGGATCGGGACCGGGGATAATGTTAAGGCATTTTCGTTGGTTTTTGGAAATAGAGGCGATGATAAAGAAGGTGATGATGAGGGAGAACGGAGTGGTGGTAGTGGTAGTGGGTATGAGGGTATGAGGTTAGGTGGTCAAAGGGATGATATCTAAGGTACATTTGCTTTCATCTTTTCCCGTTTCCGTTTTCTTCTGCCGGTTCTCTTCATTTTCATTTTCAGTTTCAGTGTCGGTTTCATTCTGACTCCCAACAAAAACAGCTCAACACTTCGCTCTGGCGTGTAGACAAATCTTTGTTTCAGGGTTTCAGGCTTCCACGCAGGGTATTGCTTACACTTTCTGTCTCTGTCCCCCATTGATCACAATTCTCGTCGTAGTCGTCGTCAACGTCCTTTTTCTGACTCTCAACCGTCACGCTGTCACGCTCGTCACGCCTCCAAACCTCTGAACGTCCAAAACAACAAAACATCGCAGCTCACCAACTCTCCGCGTAATCCTCGGCAAATTTACTGTGGCGAATACAGGATACCACTTGATGCTCTGAAAGGAGTTGGATGGTCCTAACACTGCTGGTTCTGGAACTATGTCAAGGGCTCGGGAGCCTCGGTTTTTAAATAGCGAAATCTACGAAAGCCAGCAGCATGTGTACATTTGCCCGGAGGTGTCATTTTCTCCTTTTTTTCCCTTTCTGTCTCTTCCAGATCTCTCTTTCATGATCCCGTCGTCGTCGTCAAGGTTTCTTGACGTCAGCCGTAAACTCTCTGGATCATTCTCTTCCCCACTACGGCCACCACCACCGCCATTCAACGCTCCAGATACACTTGCCCCACGATACCCTTCGCATCGATACTCCCCATTTCTGGATCAAGTTTGAGTAATCATGCGAGTGGAAATGCTAACACGAATAACGGATCAAGGAGGACGATTCCGTTGTCATTCTCGTCTCCTGGGTCTGGGCTGAGATCGGGGTCTGGTGCAGACGGCCAACAAGGCCATGGTAATGAGAAAGATGGAAGTGTTGGTGGAGGTGAGCCCTAAGGTACGTTCGCTTTCCGTTCTTTTTTCTCATCTCTCTCTCTCTTTGTTTTAAATCTAGTTTTAATGGGATATAAACGCGTACTAAGCAATGTCCTCTTTTCCTTCCTTTCTCCCTTTCATACCCTTCTCTACCTTTTTCCAACCGCGTCGCCAAAAACCGCTTGACGTCGGACGTAAACTCCCGGTATCGTTCTCTTCTTCCAACTCTATATTTAGCCCATTCGCCATTATCACTTCTGTCTACCCGCTCCACTCAAACACCCAACCTAACACCTCAAATGTTACTGTAACCAGCTACATATCATAGAGGAGGATTTTGGCGAGGGATTACTGATGGTACGTTGGCTTTTACTTTCCTTTCTCGCGCCGTATTTTCTCAAATTTCATTTCGTTTCGATCCGATATAAACTCGTATTAACCCCTTCTTTTTCTTACTTGCTTCTTTAGCTTTTCGTCCAGAAAAACGCTCTCTCTGCGCTCGTTAGCTCCCCACATCCAGTCCACGTCTCTTTGCGTTTGTTTATTCCCTTGCTCCAAGGTAAAAATTTGGCTAGATGGAGGATTCAAGGGTGACTATGATGCTGAGGTGGATCGTCTTGTATGCCTTCAATTCAACTTGGGATCCTTGAACAGAGTTTGGATGCGAAGTCGGGGACAGGAAAGAATGGGAATGGGGAGATGGTTGAGTTGTGGTTGAGAGTCATATTGGGCTTGATGTCGATGACGACGACGATGATGACGAGGCGAAGTTTTTGGGAGTGAAGAGGTTACAAAATAGATGGACGAAGCCACACTTATGTAGATCTATATACAGAAAGAAATGGTCAAATTCTTCCATACACACCAACTCATAAATACCCCGCGAGCACATGCACACCAAAAATCCATTGCAAACCAACTAAGAGAGCACCTTGGATCAGAAAAGCAATGGTGTTGAAGAGAGGGAGTTAAGTTGAAGGATCGGGCACAGTTCTCAGCCGCCAGTACGAGATGGGTTTGACGTGGGTGCTGGGGTAAGTTTGAGTGCAACAAGAAGGGTATCGTCATTATCTTGTCAATGTTCGTCTATTTTTCTGGGTCTGAGTGCAGATCAATAGGAATGGAAGTGGAACTGGCAGTATGAGTGAGGATCTGGGCTGGTATGATAAAGTAAGTCTATTTTATTTCCGTTTTCTCTTTCCTTTCGCACTATCAACTTTTTTTCTTCTCTTTCTTTGTTTCTTCCGAGTCGTTACTTCTCTCGTTCTTTTTCATTTTATCATCAGATATTTCTTTCTCCGATCTATTTGCTACAATAAAAACTCATACACTCCTTTCCCCCTTTGCTCTCTTCCTTCGTCCAAATGCGTCGCCTAATTACCTACAAATGTACGCTCCCTATGTCCCCATCTAGCAATGCGGACAATTTATCTCATTTGCTGGTGCTCACGTCGCTAGACGTATTCGCCTCGCTCCCGTATCTTCCACTTCAGCGGCAACTCTTCCATCTCCCTCGTCCCAAAATAGAATTTCATCGAAAAAAGAGGACTTCAGATTCAATTATGATGCCGATGCCAGGGGGCAAGGCGAGCCTAGCCTTTTCTAGGCCTTGGACGTCTACTTTGGCTGTTGCGGCTCCAGAGGCAGAGATGGGGCACAGTGTTGTTGGGCATGATTTAATCACAATGAAGATCAGGATAAATATGGTGGCTTTTTGTGAGAGAAAACCCGGACTGCCGGTGATTGAAAATATATGCTTGACCTATTTGTCTTCGTCGTTTTCAGTATTTTGGCACAGCGTACACCTCACTCAATCACTCACGTGGGCTCAAACTCAGCCTGGATGCTATTCCCAGCATAGAGTGTGGCAGTGGGGCTAAAGACGATGGATGGATGTGGCGGTGACGGAGGTGGTTTTGATCTTAATTTTTAAATATTCTGTTGCATATGCCCTTCTCATGCGATGCCAGAATTGATTGAGGAAGGGTCATCATCATGGAATCTGGAAGGGGAAGAGTATTTTGACAAAAAACTGGTTGACTGGTGCCTGTCAAAGTTTGGCAGGCGCCAGTGGAAACCAGTCACCATTCGTTAAGCGAGCTTAAGCGACCAGCCAAGTCCAAAATCCACCAGTAAAAATCTTAAATGGCAACGCGCACAACCTCTGCTAGCTTCTGTGTAAGATAGCGAGTACGTATTAGTACGAGCGTACCCAGGAGTTCACACGAAGATGGTGAAACGACTGGGGTGTCAGATATGAGAATTGTAGGTATATATGAGCCGGGTGTTGAACCCGGGTCAGGGTACCTTGGAGTTTAGAGGATCAAAGGAAAAGAAATTAGGAAAAGAGAGAGGCGGATATGCCACAATAGGAAATAGCCCCTAACTAGGGACTCTCATTCTCGACACTCCCCCTGAGTCCCTAGATTCTTCTAACCAACTGTAATACCCAGCTCTTTGACAAACTTCTCAACCAACGGACGACTGAGGGATTTCGTCATAATATCAGCAATATTGTCAGTAGATGGAATATACTGAAATTCCAACTCCCCCTCACGAACTGTATCTCTAATCCATGCCCATGCTGTATCGAAATGCTTGGTTTGGCCATGCTTGGTAGTAGCTTCGGTAAGCGAGATTGAGCTGGTATTGTCGACATTGATAATGAAAGGATAATCTCGTCTCATCTCCACTCCATTTAACCACTTCCACATCCACTCAGCCTGTTTCCCTGCATGAACCATCGAAAGATACTCCGCTTCAGTAGTCGATAGGGCAACTACCCTCTGCTTTGATGATGACCACGATACAGCACCTCCCGCAACCATGAATACATATCCCATAGTTGATTTCCGAGTCACTAATCCGTTTTCCTCTTTGATGTCTGAGTGCGAAGCATCTGCGAAACCAATAGGTTTTATCCCATCTGGTATGCTGAGGTTATCCCGATGACGGTAAGTGTCATGAATCGTCTCCCGCCTATTCATTTCCTTTCTATTCTTTTCCTTTTACTACCTATTTCCCACTTTAACCCCATAAATACTAACCATTTCTCATCATCGTCTATAGTTACCATCTCCATAGATCTATGACTCACACTCTTATCTCCTCTGATTCCTATCTCCATGGACATTCTCACTGTCAATCATTTTTTATGATCTAGTACCTTCATCTATCCATATCTAGCTCATTACTCTCTCGCCCTAGACATTTCCACATGATACCGTCTATTATTACTTACTCTTTCCCATCTGTTCATATTTTACTTATATACCTGTGATCCTTGCAACCTATTCCTTAGTTCGTTAACTTCGTCTCCGCTCCGTACTCTTACTACGCAGTGTAGAGCCTAGTCAGCTTACTTCTCTCTATCTCTTTATCTCTCTATCTCTCTATCTCTCTTGACCAATCTATTCTCCTGTGAATCGACTCTCTCGTATTGTGTGACTTGGGTGGTTATTGAGTGTACCGACAACCTTGACAGTAAGTTATCTGGTAACTGGCGGTAGTCTTCAGATATGCGAGGAGGTGTAGAGCCGATGCCCAATGGATGGGTCTAGGATCACTGGAGTATCTCTGCAGCAATGAGACAGAGAATGCGATGTCTGGACGTGTTCCTTGACAAACGTGATTCAAGGCACTGACTAAACTGTAATAGTTGTTGTCCATCATGAAGAGTTTATCGTCCGTCGGGATAGGTTGAGGTTGACTATCAATGAAATCGACTCCTGGAGATAAAGGGGTGTATTTCGGAGCACAGTCCATCATCCCGAATCGTTCCAACGTTTTTTTGATCAATGGGCGTTGATGGAGAGAGATGTTCTTGGAATCTTTGTAGAGATGCACAGTCATGCCCAACACTACATCAGGTTCACCATAATCCCTAAACTTGAACTGCTCAGCAATCTCCTTTCGCATCCTTTTCCCATCTTCAGCCATGGTCGAAACTCCAGTCACATCAGCGGTGTAGGTTACCGTGATTGTGCTACCGAGAGGTGTACGTCGGTACCTGACACATGGATCAGCAGGGTTCGATTTGAAACCCATTTCGCGATATTGTTTGTCAAGGAGCTTGAACCAATTGTTCCCAGTGTCCATCGAGCCGTAAATGTTGATGTTCATGAGTAAGACGGTCTCGTTTCCATCACGAAGGGAATACCGATCCTTGAATCCATCAGGAAGCGTTAAGTAATTCACTCCTTGTGGCTTCGCATTGAGATATGTGCCAGTGAAATCTCCTGACCACAAATCTAACCCCTCGTATGCTGCAATCGCGATCGCGAACCGTTCCGACTCGTACCTCGCAACAATCGCCCACGTATCGTCATAATGGACACCCTTGACTTGGTCATACCCTCGAACGACTAGCCTCGCCCTCCGTTCAGTGATTTTCCCATTCCCATCTAACCGGAGAGCGTATACCCATCGAGTAGTGATAACCTTCGCATCTTTAGGTCTAGGAACAGGAGTGAATGCCTTTCAGGAATCTAATTTCATCAACTCTTTCTCCATAGGCTTCATCCATAAGTTGGGTCTCTTCATCGCTTCCGCATATGAGTTCGGAACCCATGTATTCTCGGGTTCGATAACCAGTTCCAAATTGGCTGTGAAAGCAGTGGGGTTGTCTTCCTCATCAAATTCTGGGAGTAATTCGATGGTATTGTCGTTGTCCTTTGCCCATTCTTCACCTCTGTCCTGAGCTTCACTTTCCCGCTCCTCATATTCCTTGGATTGGATGAAATCTTGGGTCAGATTGCGACTGCGAGTAGACGATCTAGTAGTGACGGTCCCCCATATTTCAGCTTGTGTACGACGGTTACGTTTTTGTTGTGGGGGATTAGGAATCGGCTGTTCAGAGTCTGTAGCAGGAGTTGGCGTTAGCGGCGTTAATGGGGTTAACAATGTCAGGTTAGCAGTCTTCGGGTCAGAATTAATTGGCGTTTGAGCCACGATTGGGGAATCGGGTTTTGGGGTTGTATTAGACTTAGGTTATCTTAGCGAATAATCTTAGTGAGAGTCACAAAGTGGGGGTAAGAGTGTGCGAACGTATCTCGCTTAACTCTCAAGTATATATCATTAATCAGAGTAGTATAATAATATAAATAGTCTAAGTATATCCATATGATCATTTGACCATATGTCCGCAGTACCTGATTGATGCTGTATGCATAGTAACTTAGTAACTTGATTGTTATCATTTAATTCCAACACTCCCCTTCAAGCGGATATCCCTTGATCTTATCAGCGGAGAGAGCTTTCGTAAGTATATCTGCAAGTTGATCATTAGTTGACACATGTTTAACTCGTATGTATCGTTGATGTATCCGATCAGTAAGGAAGTTTTTACAGATATTGAAATGCTTAGTTCTCTGAATATGTTGTTCTTCAGGAGCACGTATAATTGCCAAAGTAGATGCACTATCTGAGTTGATAAGTACTGGCTCCTGTTTGCCATTTAGAATTTCTTCTATAAAACCTTTCAAATAAATAGCTTCTTGTGAGGCATGTGCAAGTGTGCATAGTTCAGCCTCAGTAACTGATAAAGTTACCAGTGTGCCTCGCTTACTTGACCAAGAAATAAGCGATTCAGCAAATTTGAATGCATAGCCCATGATTGGTTTATTGCCATACGTGGACATACCATCAGAGTCGGCAAATCCATAAGTAGAAGTAATAGTAGGGCTCCCTAGGTTGAGCCAGTAATCGCAAGTTCCTTTTAGATAAAGATAGCATTGTTTAGCTGCAGCGTAATGCTCTTCACCTGGATCATTAAGGTATCTTGCTAGTTGACCAGTGCAATATGCAATGTCTGGCCTAGTGCATTCAGCAACATATTGTAAACCACCAACTAGTGACATATAGTGTTTAATAGCAGCAGCGTCCCATTGCGGTTCACTCCCAGGTCCAGGGCTAAGATTTTGCCCAGGTAGCATAGGTGTACGGCGTGCATGTAATTGGTCAAAATTGTATCATTTGAGAATATTCTCAATGTAATGTTTCTGACAGAGTTTAATAGTATGATTATTCCTATTTTGTTGAATTTCCATACCGAGAATCCAGTGGATTTCTCCACCGTCAGTGACTTGGACGTGTCCACTAAGTGCAGTAACGAAAGTTTGTGCAGTAGCTTTGTTGATAGTACATAAAGTAATGTCATCAACATGACAAGATAGTATTAAAATGAGTTTATTCTCATGATATCGGTAGAATACCGCATTATCGTAAGTAGACTTCTTAAGCCCTAGTAACTTTATGAGAATATTGCATAATTTTTCATACCATCGACGACCAGCTTGTTTCAGCCCATATAGAGTCTTTCTGAGTTTAAGTACGTAGCCTTCAGGTAAGTTAGGTAGTAAATTACCCGGAGGTGGACGAAGGTATAATGTTTCCTCGTCAGTAACATTTCCATAAAGATAGGCAGATTTAATATCAATCTGAGTAGTTTCATAGTCTAATGAAGCTGCAAGAGCAAGTATAAAACGTGTACTGCTCATGCATGCTACAGGGCCAAAGATATCATTTGCATAGTAATCAATGCCTTCTTGTTGACTAAAGCCTTGTGCTACTAGTCTAGATTTCAATTTGGTCTGTTTGCCAAGTTTGTACTTAGTTTTGTAGACAAATCTGGAACCAATGATATTCGCATCAGCAGGAGGTTTGACGTATTCCCAGGTTCCTAGACTTTCTAGAGATTCTATCTCAGCTTTCATGGAATCAAACCATGCATCACGTTGTGGATGATTGAGTACATCCTTAAATGAAATTGGATCGCCAACGTTATCAGCGTAGTAAACATTGAATTCTGTTAAGAAGAAAGCAATGTTTTGTTCAACTTCATCGTAGAGTAAATGTCATGAATCGCTCCCCGCCTATTCATTCCCTTTCTATTCTTTTCCCTTTACTATTTACTTCCCACTCTAACCCCATAAATATCAAACATTTCTCATCATCGTCTATAGTTACCATCTCTCTAGATCTATGACTCACACTCTTATCTCCTCCGATCCTTATCTCCATGGACATTCTCACTGTCAATCACTCCGTATGATCCAGTACTTTCATCTATCCATATCTGACTTATTATTCTCTCGCCCTTGACATTTCCACATGATACAGTCTACTATTACTTATCTTTTCCCATCTGTTCATATTTTACTTATATACCTGTGATCCTTGTAACCTATCCCTTAGTTCGTTCACTTCGTCTCCGCTCCGTACTTTTACTACGCAGTGTAGAGCCTAGTCAGCTTACTTTCTCTCTATCTCTTTACCTCTCTATCTCTCTCGATCAATCTATTCTCTTGTAAACCGGCTTTCTCGTATTGTGTGACTTGGGTGGTTATCGAGTGTAACGACAACCTTGACACTTGAACGAACTATTTGAGTTTTTCTCTTCTATCTCATTCGCTTCCATTCTCAACCCCTCTTACCCCTCACCACCATTTCATCTACATTGCAAGCGCCGTCCCTCTTTCCTGCAAACCCGAATACGTTTCGATTGCTAAAGCAGACACTACTCCGAGTAGACTGCTGATCCACTGTATACTTCGAGTAACAGTGTAACGACAATCACTTTTCCTTTCATATTCCATTCATCCTGTCTACCCCACATCCCCGAATTCGCATCGAACCTCCTGAAACCCCTCGTGACTACGAACAAATTCCATTTCCCCTTCCTCGTTACCTCTTGTACTCCGAATATGCGGTCTCCCACAGAAGAAAACTACGAACAGATCCTTGGAGTCTCGATCGACACTTCGTTTGCACAAGACGTTGGGTGTGGAAACTTATCTCAGGTGACGTAGTCCTCTCAACAT
Source organism: Tetrapyrgos nigripes (assembly GCA_013368315.1). Classification (NCBI taxonomy): domain Eukaryota; kingdom Fungi; phylum Basidiomycota; class Agaricomycetes; order Agaricales; family Campanellaceae; genus Tetrapyrgos; species Tetrapyrgos nigripes. Next base: position 306,130 of record JAACJM010000061.1, read on the forward strand.
TCTCGTACATAACAGTAAAAGAGGACTTCGATACAGGAGAAACGGTGGTTCAGATTAAAGGACCTTTATTCCTCAAAGAACACGTCGACTACTCTCCATTAGCACCTACCCCCGAATACGGCCTAGCATCTTCCTATATCCTAGGACCCAACTACCTTTCGTAAAAATCAGTGTATGACTGAGCGACGGTCCGCATCTGCAGATCCGAAACTCCGTTGTGCCAACCAACCACACGTATTCCATCCCACATCAAACCAAGACGCCTGCTATATCCCTGAAAACAGCAACGACCCTTGGGTTCCGTGTAGTGCACAACCTTGCCTGAACAGATACAACACTCAGCGACTTACTGACGTTGAACTCCCAAATTGGCTACACGTTATAACCCAACTCCAAGAACTTGTGATTCAAAAGGCACATCGAAAACCGAGAACCAGATCAGGCCAAGGGACCTCTACACCTACCAACCAACCTTCCAAACCCAACCCAGTACCAGAACCACCTTCCAATAACCCATCAGAACCAAACGACCCTACCCCCCCACCTTCTTCGCCCACCATTCCATCTGCCGAAGGACCATCTGTAGCCCCTCGTCGCCCTCCTACACCTCCTTCTCCAGACCCTTCAGACCCGAACGACTCAGTCATGGCTGATACACCTCCTATCGGGTCAAACGGAACTTCTGAACGAGGGAGAAAACCGGACCCCTTCAACGGAGAACGTAGCGAAGCAAAACGATGGTTGGCCCAGTTTAATAATTATCTGCGCATGAATAAAGGGAAGTACCCGACCAAGGAAAGTCAGGTTTCATTATTTCTGTCGTTCTTCACGGGAGAAAAAGGAGGAGATTGGGCAACACAGAGATTGATGGAACGAGATGCAGATGAGGAAAACGAGGAGCTGGCGACTACACCAAACCAATGGAGATGGATAACTTTAAAACAGATACGTGATAGATTCAAAAAGGACTTCAAACCCTTAGCCTCAGAAGATGTGGCCAGAACGAAGATCAAGTTTGCCAGAATGAGGGGGACAGATATCAGCAGCTACAACAGCATCTTCAACACATATGGAGAAGAGTCCGAATTCAGAGAAGCAGCACTGCTGGAATTCTATCAGGACGGGTTACCACCCAAACTCCGGGAGGCAGTTGGAAGAACGTATCCGAAATGGGATGACTTCGACGAGTATAGGGAAAGAGCTGTGGAACTTCATTTAGAATGGATGAAGGAACGAGAAAGACAGGGACGTTGGAAAACTACTTCAACGTTGAAGAGTAATCCGGGTCCGTCTCAAGGGAGAATGGTAGCAAGCGTCAATGTGCTCATGGGATCAGGTGCTAACTCGTCTCTCAATTTGCCACCTAAACTGACACCTGATGAAAGGGACTGACTCCGAAAAGCAGGAGCATGCTTTGCATGTAGACAGACTGGACACATGAGCAACGAATGTCCAACATTCCCGAGGACGTTGTCTCAGAACACTTCCCGAACCTTCCCCTCTCATGCTATTTGAACAGCCGAAACTGCATCTCCACCACCAGTTACAGTAGCTCAGGCATCCTCATCTAGAAACACGATCAAGGACATTTCCGACATGGTTAACAGGGTTAAAGGATTAGAAGGAGAAGAAAAGGAGCAAGCAACCGTCTATTTGAAGGACATTATGTCTAAATTGGATTTTTAAATCACTCCTCTGCTACGTCGTCAGTAGGAGTAAAACAGTACACCAGACAGTTAAAGAACAATCGATATAGTGTGTTATACCCCTCTTGTGAGCGAGCCTTTCCTTCAGAAATAAGAATGTCAGCAATCACTCGCAATAAACAGATACCATCAATCACACTCAAAACTGAACTAATCGGCAAAATTACTGGCAGAAAAATCGACGCAAACGCCCTAATAGACAGCGGTGCAGAAGGCATAATCATTTAACAGTCAATTCACACAAAGAAATCAACTTACCCTCCTTCCTATCAAAAACCCGTTCCCAGTTCAAAACGTTGACAGCTCTGAAAACACCATGGGATGGGTACGGGAGTACACTATCCAAAATCTTCGTATCTATTCTCGAGACAACAAGGCATACCATGAAGAACAGGCCGAATTCTATGTAACGGACATTGGGGATCACGATATAATCCTCAGTACCGATTGGTTGGAAGAACATAATCCAAATATAGACTGGTCAAACTCACGGGTGGACATGACTAGATGCCCAGAAACATGTATCACAGCAAAACCTCCCGTTCTCCACTTGAAAACTAAAACCATGAAACCCATAGTCATCGATCCAAGAACCCATCACAAGGAGTACCAAGTCAGGTGGATAGAACCAATTGGACGATTCAAACCAATTGCCCAATCGAAAATTGCAGGGCGACGTCGTCGAATTCCTATTCGATCCTTCCACCGAAAATCAGAAGAAACAGCAATCTTTACCGAAGATGACTACGGGAGAGACACGATCCCAGAACGATGGGAACAGGACGTAATGGAAGAATTGTTAGGGAAAGAGGAAGGATTCGATGAAGAAGCGTCAGAGACACCGGATCTGAACATCCGTGCAGGATTTACGAAAGCACAAGAACTCGCAGAGGCGGCTCAGAACGTTCAGGTCAATGTACCTCTTAAAGATAAGATTCCTTCGCAGTATCATCAGTTCCTACGAGTCTTTGACAAACAAACCTCAGAACGATTACCGAAACGTGGCGAATGGGATCACACGATCGAGTTAAAATCGGACTTTGAACCACACCCTTGCAAAACATATCCGTTGTCCCCAAATGAACAAAAGGAACTCGATGAATTCATCAAGGAAAACTTGGAGAAAGGGTACATAAGACCGTCGAAGTCTCCTATGGCAAGTCCCTTCTTCTTTGTAAAAAAGAAAGATGGAAAACTACGACCAGTACAGGATTACCGTGCCCTAAATAAAGGGACCGTCAAGAACGAATACCCTTTACCGCTTATATCGGAACTCGTAGACAAACTCAAAGGGGCATGAATATTTTCCAAAATCGACCTTAGATGGGGATATAACAATGTACGTATCAAGAAGGGAGATGAATGGAAAGCGGCGTTCAAAACCAACCGCGGTCTCTTCGAGCCAACGGTGATGTTTTTCGGTCTTATGAACTCTCCGGCCACATTCCAAGCAATGATGAACACTCTATTCAAGGACCTGATCGACTCTGGAAAAGTCGTAATCTATATGGACGATATTCTCATATTCACGGAATCACTAGAAGAACATTGATACATGGTAAAACAAGTACTGGCACGACTCCATGATAACGACTTATACGCTAAACCGGAAAAATGCACTTTCGAAACCGACTCAGTAGAATTCCTCGGCCTCATCGTGTCACATAACACATTGGCGATGGATCCAGTCAAGGTCGAAGGCGTAACTAAATGGCCAGTCCCATGGAACGTCAAAGACATACAGTCATTCCTCAGCTTCGGGAATTTTTATCGTCGGTTCATATGAGATTTCTCAAAAATCGCGTGACCACTGTTCGATCTCACGAAAAAGGAACATCCATGGGAATGGTCCGAGGAAGCTCAAAGGGCCTTCCAGGCACTCAAAGATATGTTCACGACTTCACCAGTTCTTCTCATGCCCGATCATTCTAAACCGTACCGAGTAGAAGTTGACGCGTCAGATTACGCCACAGGAGGTATCCTGCAACAACAAGGATCGGATGGCAAATGGCACCCAGTAGCCTACCTGTCCAAAGCGTTATCCGAAACTGAACGGAATTACGACATCCATGACAAAGAACTGCTAGCGATCATACGTGGACTTGAAGCCTGGCGGCACTACCTGGAAGGAGGGCCACATACTATCAAAATCTTGACCAATCACGACAACCTTAGATACTTCACCACGGCTCAGAAACTCAGCCGACGACAAGCAAGAATGGCCTTGTTCCTGACCAGATTCGACTTTACGCTCACCCATAAACCTGGGAATCTGAATCGAAGTGACCCACTTTCTCGGAGATCGGACCATAAAGAGGGGGTCGAAAATGACAACAAGGACAGGGTCTTGCTTGACCCTAGATTCTTCAGAATTCGAGCCACACGACCAGGAACGGTAACTGCAATAGGAGATGCGGAGTTGAAAAGGCAGATTAAGGAATGTCCGGATAAGGATGCTGAAGTCGTAAGTGCGTTACAAACTATCTTTGACAACGGACCACGCGCTTTGGCAAAGAATTTACAGGAATGGAACTACGAAGACGGAATTATCTTGTTCCGAGGGAAGATCTACGTCCCAAACGATCAACAACTCAGACGGGACATCGTTAAAATGCATCACGACAGCCTTACTGCAGGTCACCCAGGACGATTCAAAACATACGAACTCGTCAGTAGAGAATTTTGGTGGCCCGGTATGTCAGTATTTGTTCGCAGCTACGTTGAAGGATGCGCTACCTGTCAGTTAACCAAGGCAAACAACCACCCTGCGCATGTACCCTTAATCCCGAACGAAATACCGGAGCGACCCTTTGGTACCATTACAACTGACTTCATCACAGACCTGCCAGAATGTGACGGCTTCAATGCAATTCACGTCACGGTCGACCGTTCAACAAAAACAGTTGTCATTTCCCCATGCAGAAAAGATATTGATAGCAACGGAACAATCGACCTATTGTTCGACAACACTTGGCGGCGGTATGGCTTATGGGATAAAATGATATCTGACCGCGGACCTCAATTCGCAAGCCAAGTGATGAAAGGCATTTACGCTAAGTTAGGTATCACTTTGGCACTCAGTACAGCTTATCATCCGCAGACAGACGGCGAAACAGAGAGGTTCAATCAAGAATTGGAACAATACCTTCGAACCTTCTGTAACTATCGTCAAGACGATTGGGTCAAATACCTACCGTACGCAGAATTCTGTCATAATACCCGGGTTCACTCAGCGACTGGGAAATCGCCGTTTGAATTACTCCATGGATTTTTGCCCCGACTATTCCCTTCCATCAATCCAACTTCACACGTACCAAAAGTCGAAGAACACCTCCAGAACTTGGATGCAGTTCGAGAAGAACTAAAAGCAAGTCTGACGACGGCGGCTGAACTGATGAAAGAGCAAAACAAGGACTATAGGAACAAAGGGGTGAAGTTTAAGGTTGGGGATAAAGTGTTGCTGGACGGGAAGAATCTGAAAACGACGAGACCGAAAGCTAAGTTGGCAAATCGTCGTCACGGACCATTCAAAATCACTGACGTTATCAGTGAAGTCAATTATCGACTCAAATTACCGAATGGCTGGCACATTCACCCAGTGTTCCACGCCTCACTCCTATTGCTGTATAAAGAGACCGAAGCCCACAGAGTGAACTATCCGGGAGAACCTGCTGAGCTACTACCCGAAGACAACGAATACGATGTGGAAGCAATTCTAGACTCAAAACCAACGAGAAACCGACGGGGAGTACAATACCTTGTCAAATGGTTGGATTATGCTGACTCGGAGAATTCATGGGAACCAGCGTCAGGATTGACAAAGGTGAAGGAGATGATTGAAACCTTCCATCAACAACATCCAGATGCATATTGACCCAAGAACCTGATACGCCCGGGAACAACAGTGTGTTCATTAGGAATCGCCATGGAAGACATATGGCGAAGTACCCGTGTACTTCAAGCGAAAGCACAACTCTGAGGAGAAACACTGTTACGAACTGTGGGTATTCTATGCCCGCCTTCACACCCCACTCGGCAATTGAATTCAGACTTCTGTCATCACTCATCGATCGCATTCCCTCGTTAACAGCATTTACTATCAAAACCACCTCCGGGGATAACTTGACCGTCCATTCAACATTCCCTCCATGCAGACAAACAAGTATAAAGGACCCCTCTCCACAACGAAGAAGGACAGAACTCAACCACATCCTACCAGTTTCACCTTACTCCCCTCTACTGCACCTTCATCATAACCATGTCAACCACTTCCTCCATCGACACCATCGCGAACGACGCGCTCCCAACCAACAGGGGACATTGCAGCTATGGAACCCGCTCCGGACGTCGATGCAGACTGCCAAAACAACACACAGGACCTCACATTGGGTGTCAACGTTGCACGTGGGGAGGAGAGGATGGACCAGGACGTTGTAGACTGGGCAGAGGACATAAAGCCCGTTGTGTGGTGCAATGGATGTCACTGCGGGCGGAACACAGAGGAAATCTGGGATGGGGAGGCGCCAGCATCTGGGGGGCAGACAACAGTATACACTGGGACATGAACGACAATGGAGGAGGATGGGGAACGGCGACCAACACAACAGAGTGGGGGAACTTCGACTGGAATGACCCTAGATGGGAGAATGGAAACGACACCATAGATTGGGACAAATATTGGCCAAGCCAGGGGGATGTAGACAGACGACTCCGCAGGCAATTGGCGGAGCATTGGAAGACTAGCTTGACGAGCTCCGGTGAAAGCTCATCCTAAAGAGGGGGTAATGTCATGAATCGCTCCCCGCCTATTCATTCCCTTTCTATTCTTTTCCCTTTACTATTTACTTCCCACTCTAACCCCATAAATATCAAACATTTCTCATCATCGTCTATAGTTACCATCTCTCTAGATCTATGACTCACACTCTTATCTCCTCCGATCCTTATCTCCATGGACATTCTCACTGTCAATCACTCCGTATGATCCAGTACTTTCATCTATCCATATCTGACTTATTATTCTCTCGCCCTTGACATTTCCACATGATACAGTCTACTATTACTTATCTTTTCCCATCTGTTCATATTTTACTTATATACCTGTGATCCTTGTAACCTATCCCTTAGTTCGTTCACTTCGTCTCCGCTCTGTACTTTTACTATGCAGTGTAGAGCCTAGTCAGCTTACTTTCTCTCTATCTCTTTACCTCTCTATCTCTCTCGATCAATCTATTCTCTTGTAAACCGGCTTTCTCGTATTGTGTGACTTGGGTGGTTATTGAGTGTAACGACAACCTTGACAGTAAACCTCTGGCTTCTTGGATCCTTTTTGATCGTCTTGGGCCATCAGGTTGTTTAGTTTCGTCTTCGTTGACATCCATTGGTTCAGGTTTGTGTTCCTGAGAAGTTGGAGTTTCATTTGTATTTTCTTCTGTCGGACTTCTTCGAAGGATACGTTCGAGCATTGCTCAAACGATAGTTAGTGAATTCCTTCTTTAGCTGCGCAATGAGGTCGACAGCTGTGTATACGGGTTTCTCCCCTTCAGCTGCAGTAGTGGCATCCCATGTAGCTGCAGCTGCATCCACAGTTGCTTTGTAAGAACTGCCAACAAAGTGATAGTGTGGAGGAATAATCCCCACTAGAGCTGAGTAAAAGACTTGATCCGAGACATCTATGTCTCTCTTCTTGATAGAAGCCCACAGATCCTGAGCTTCGTCAAGGAGCTTATCAAACTCCCAGACTGGTTTATGTAAGTTGAAGAGTTTCCACAGCTCGTTAGACTCTTGAACTGTGGATGAAGGGTCGAAACGTTGCTTGAGCTTCTTGATAAGCTCTATCGCATCTGACTCTTCGATGTAGTGGATCATGATTTTATCATCAATCTTGTCTGTAATAGCATTAAAACAGGCTAGTTTGACAGTATTACCAGGATGTAACCCGGAACTTTTAAAGTGTTGGTGACGAATCACCCGTAAAGCGCTATTAACGCGAAAGTACCACATCTTCCAATTTTCACTGCCAGTAAGAACTGTCAAGGAATCAAAAGCTTTGTTGATGTTGCTGAGTGGCATCACGTAGTTGGGGTTTGTATTTTCGGGCATAGATAATGCGACCGATGAAGTAGGGGTAGATGGAGGAGATAATGATGGAGTAGGGACAGTATCCCGGACATTAGTCCTAGTATTTTCGCCAGCATCAGACATAATGGGATCAAGTGCGAATGGAAGAGGGTTTTGGATGAGAGGATCAAGTGGTTGTGCTTGCGAAGTAGATGATACGGGTGGAGTAGGAGTTTGGGTACCAGAGGGGTGTGCACTAGAGTGGCGACTGGTAGTAGGAAGTGGGATATCTGGGACTGATCCTTGAGATCGAGTTTCTCGACTAGTCATATACTAGTCCAGGAACAGAGTACAAGTAGAGAGTAAAGCAGAGTAGAACAAGTGTTTATCGAAGTTATAGCAAGCTAGGCGGGGCCCATAACCTATTAGACTTAGGTTATCTTAGCGAATAATCTTAGTGAGAGTCACAAAGTGGGGGTAAGAGTGTGTGAATGTATCTCGCTTAACTCTCAAGTATATATCATTAATCAGAGTAGTATAATAATATAAATAGTCTAAGTATATCCATATGATCATTTGACCGTATGTCCGCAGTACCTGATTGATGCTGTATGCATAGTAACTTAGTAACTTGATTGTTATCATTTAATTCCAACAGGTTGGTTCTAAGAATAGTACATCCTCGTTCTCCCCCTCCAACGCTGAAACCCAATGACCATCCGACTTCTCGAAAACCACATCACTAGTGCAGTATAACTCTTCGTTCTCCCATCTCTTCACCACATATACCTTCCTCCCGTCATACCCAACCATCTGGCATTTAAAACCCCTTGGATCCAGCTTTCCTCTCCCAGATTTTGCAGGTATATGCACAAAACCGACACTACCAAATGGTACAAGATGCGACACGTTCTGCCTTTGGCCGGTCCATCTCTCCTCAGGTACGATCTGTCTCGTGTTTGGCATGATGTTCTTAACGTATATATACGTAGCCATCGCCTGCGCCCACCAACGAGCAGATAAATTCACATCAAACAACATCGCTCGGGTCCCGTTCAGCATTGCACCAATTCCTCGCTCAGCTTTTCCATTAGATGGTGATGTGTAAGGAGCAGTGAATTCGTGGATTATACCATGGCTTGAAGTCCAAACCTGAAAGGCTTGGGATCTCCATTCGGGTGCGTTGTCAGTCCGGATACTCTTCAATGGCTTTCCAGTCTGAGTCTCTGCTGTAGCCCGTCGTACTTCAAGCTTCTCGATCAATGTGGCTGCCATCCGGTCCTTCAAGAAGTCAACCATGTCTCTAGACGTCCCCGCATCCGTACCGAACAGCGCATATAAATGACCTCCGACTGACACAACTTGCACAGGTCCCCAAATATCCAGATACCACCGAAAGTTTGCCTCAGTGATTGTCTCGGTACTGTCAGGATAGGCTTGTTTGTCTGTATGCGCCTTCCTGCAGTCCTCACACGTCCCCATCACTTTCCGCGTTCCTTTGACTTTTGGGATCCTGTCTACGAGGTCATATGCCATCTCGATCCACTCTGGCATTATATGCCCACTCGCTCGATGCAGGTATCGAATATCTGCAGGTAGCTGCGCAGCTAGGGCAGTGTTTGGTTTTATCAACTTTGCATTCATGACATAAACGCCACCGTCCAATACTGCTTCAAACGTCTCTTTCCCATTTGGTTGCTTGAATACCATCCATCCCTTTCCCAACGCCGCTGTCCAGCCTAATCGATCCAGGGTGCCAGTCAACATCAAGTTATTAGAGACATTGGGAGCATGGAACACGTCACAAAACAAAAGGTGATAGGTTACTCCTCCATACATCACCTCAACCTTTACATCACCTCTTCCTACAATATCGAACTCGGCGTTTTCATGGGACGACCCTCCTTTATCAGCGTGGGCCAAATAGGTAATGAAGCTTGACTTCTGTCGGAAAAAATGGTGCGTTGTGCCAGAGTCGGCTATAATGCAGATTGGGTCGTGAGGCAATGGAATCGTGGTGGTATGTTGGACAATGGTACTCAATGCCAAGATGGTCGGCAAGTCATCAGAGGTATAGGCGGTTGTATTGTTTGCAGATGGAACAGGTACGTCCTTCTTTCCCTTCCACCATGCCAGATTTTGACCTTGCTTTCCACCACCTTCCCTAAAGCAGTTCTCAATTGTGTGGCCACAGCGTTTGCACTTGGGATTTGAACAGAGAAGGTCAGGGTTTGCAGGCCCACTTCCCTTTCTCGATGTTTGCAACGCATTCACTTTCTCCGTCAATTCCAGCACCTGAGCCTGCAATGCCTTCGTCTTGTCTAACCCTTGAATACTGCCACCTCTGCCACTTCCTCCCATCAATCGCACGTGTTCCTGTAGTCTCCCTGCAGCAACGTTAAACGTAACCGACTTGTCCGTCAACAAGGAACCAACAACTGGGATCCATTTGGTAGTGCGAGGGAATGAGTCAAGGAACATCGTCAAAAATTGGACTTCGTCTATCTTGGCTCCAACGTCGGTGGCCTGCTTTCACAGAGTTCGGAATTTCACAACATATCCGTTCTCCCCTGTAACGTCACCACTCTCATATCGACAGGTCCGTAATGCCTCCTCTCTTCTCTGGCGAGCCAAATGACTGACCAAGGTGTATTCATCAGCTAGGAATTTCCACAACTCGTTCGACTTCTTTCCTCCAGAATAACCTAGGGAGTCCGGGTTCTTGACATTATCCCAGATAGTTAGGTACGCAACAGATTTGTGTATCTTGTATTCGAGGTAATTGGGTTTTCGACTGCTGACTGGTGTGGGACTGTCAAGTCCTTCGGTTTGGTAACCTGCCCTTCCCAATACAAATGAAGGCCCTTCAACTTCCCTCGCATCTCCATAGACTTCTTCCAGGACACGTAGTTCTCTCCGTTGAACTTGGCGTCATCCGGCAACTCTTGGATGGTCGTGAAGTTGCTCAGATTTCCAATGGGGTTTTGGGTGCCAGAGTTAGACATAGTTTCGGGATCAACGGTGCGGAAGGATGTTGTAAAAATAGAGATGACGAATAGGGCGTCTAGTTCTTCAGGGTCAAGATGTAGGAATAGGTCTTCTGCCATTGACATGCAACAGTATAGTCAATGAGTCGTTTCTTCTTAATAAAATCGTGTGAGCACAGCTTATAGCGCAGGGCCCATAACCTGTAAGATAGCGAGTACATATTAGTACGAGCGTACCCAGGAGTTCACACGAAGATGGTGAAACGACTGGGGTGTCAGATACGAGAATTGTAGGTATATATGAGTCGGGTGTTGAACCTGGGTCAGGGTACCTTGGAGTTTAGAGGATCAAAGGAAAAGAAATTAGGAAAAGAGAGAGGCGGATACGCCACAATAGGAAATAGCCCCTAACTAGGGACTCTCATTCTTGACATTCTGTCCCTCTGTTTTATGGTAAAACAACTTCATTTCTATGTAAGATAATCTACCTACTAGGAATATTGGTGAAGGTACGAGGGGGCCAAGATGTAATCAGACATTTTTGGCTGTACCAGTCCGCCAAATATTTGTCAAAATACTGTTGCGAGAACAAGAGCAGGGTGAACAGGAGAAACAGAATATGCAGAAACAGTCACCAATGACTCCAAAACGCATCCCTTTTCCCTTTCCTGCCGATACATGAATTCACGCAAGTACGAACGCACAAATAAACCCTCTACCACACCCTCACAAAGGAAATCAGCCATCAAGAAAGACTTCTTCAAAACCTTCTTCAAACCAACGGAACGAACACCTTGGATGAGGGGAAGAGATGGGAGTGGGAGTGGGAACACTGGGATGATGGTAATGAAAGAGGTGGTGGTGGGGATGGAAGTGGTGGTAGTGGATATAAATGTGGCTCAGAGCCAGGTATGATTAGGTATATTCTTTTTGTTTGCTTTCTTTCAATTCTTCGCTGCATTGTCATGTGTGTTTTTCTCTTTCTTTTCCTTTCTTTTTCCTTCGTATCATTCTCAATCTTTTTTCCCCCAATCTATCTGTGTTGATAAGAACTTACGCTAATCAAACTCTCTCTTCTTCTCCCCTCACCTCTTTCCCCCTTTTCACTCTTCTTTCGTCAAAAAGCATTATGCGTCACTACAAATGTACACTCCCTACATCCCCACCTGGTAATGCACCGGCACTCACATCACTGGATGCCTGCATTGTCCATTTCAGCAACCTAGCCTTCTCCCTTGTCTCAATTATGATGCCGGTGGGGCTAGTGGGGAGAGGGGGAGCATGGCCTTTTCTATGCATTGAACATCTACTTTGGCTATTACAGCTTGAGAGGCAGAGAACTTGAAGGGGGCCAGTCTTGTTGGTGGTGGGTGTTGATCACAATGGAGATCAGGATCAATACGATGACTTTTGGGAGAGAAAGCCTGGACTGCCGGTGATTGAAAATATATGCTTGACCTATTTGTCTTCGTTGTTTTCGGTATTTTGGCACAGCGCGCACCTCACTCGATCACTTACATGGGCTCAAACTCAGTCTGGACACTATTCCTAGCATAGAGAATGGCAGTGGGGCTAAAGAAGAATGGCTTTGGTGGTGACAAAGGTGGTTTTGATCTTGTTTTTTTAATATTCTGTTGCATATGTTTTTTGTTAGAGTTGTTGTCTGGATTTCGAGGACTTTGTTTTCTTCTTTTTGCCAATATCCTCAATAAACTGGTGCCACCTATCCTATGTATTTTTCTCTCTGATATTCAGTTTTGATTTTTTCGTCTGGTTTGTTTTCTTTTCCCTTTTCATATTTGACTACGCACGCACGTTCACTGACGTTGTCCACTCTTTCTACTTCACCTGTCTTATTTGTCCCACTCTCCTGCACCCCTGAGCATTTCCTCATTCTCCATCCAACCCCTTCCCCCCAATCACTTCAAAAAATAAAAAATCAGTAGTAAAAACGGCTTCATCTGCACAAACTGATGCCTGGTGAAGAACCCTGCCTGCCCGCCCCTTTACACCATATCTAGGTCTGTTACAAGGAGGTGGGTTAAGAGGATTTTGGGGGGATGAATGGGAGCCATGGAGGAGAGGGGGGAGGGAGGGGGGGAGCAAATGAGAGAAGCTGTGAAGATATAAGGACAAGTGAGGAGGGGTGGGATAGAGTAATGTATCTTAATTTTTATAAAAATCAATGTACACATGTATATTGAACAAAGGGAAACTTGATGATATATAAAATACTAACAAGATAGATATCTATGTAAGTACCAGAACTTCTGAATTAATCCTACTCTGTTGCTCCATGCTCTTGCAGATATTTCATTATCCCTGGTTGAACTCCTTCCTGTGCAGCTTTGAGTACAGATCCAAATTCCCCTCCCTTTGCATTAACATCTGCCCCCTTCTCCACAAGATACTTGGGCAATATCCAAATCTTCCCAATATGCTGCTGCTTGCAGTGTAAACCCATATTCCCCTGCCTTTGCATTAACATCTACCACCTTCTCCACAAAATACTTGACAACTTCCAGAAGTCCACCATATGCTGCTGCTTGCAATGCAAACCTATATCCCCCTCCCTCTGCATTAACATTTGCCCCCTTCTCTACAAGATACTTGACAATATCCAAATGCCACCAACATGCTGTTGCTTGCAATGCAACCCATGTTCCCCTCCCTTTGCATTAACATCTGCTCCCTTCTACACAAGATACTTGAAAATATCCAAATGCCTCCTATATAATACCCTCCTCCTGCATTAACATCTGCACCCTTCTCCACAAGATACTTGACAATATACAAATCCCCCCCTTGTGCTGCTCCTTGCAATGCACACCCATAAAACCCTCATTTTTGGTATTTTTAGTGCAGCATGCACCTCACTCAATCACTCACATAGGCTCAATCTCAGCCTGGAGGCTATTCCTAGCATAGGGAGTGGCAGTGGGGTTAAAGAAGAAGGATGGATTTGGCAGTTACAAAGGTGGTTTTGATCTTGTTTTTTAAATATTCTGTTGCGTATGGTTTTTGTTAAGTAGAGTTTTGTCTGTATTTGAATATTTCAAGAATTGTCATTTGTTTTCGCCAACATCTTCAATGAACTGATGTCATCTAGTATCCTATGTATTTGTTTTTCTGATATTCCTTTTTTTAAAATCCGGTTTGTTTTCTTTTCCCTTTTCATATTTGTACTACAGACACACATTCACCAACCACAGACCACATCCATTCGTTCTGCCCCACCTGTCTTATTCCTCCCAACATCCAGCCCCCCTTGCCATTTCTGCATTCCCCATCCAGCTCCATTCCCCCAGCTACTTCAAAAAAATCATAAATCAAAAATAAAGACAGCTTCACCTATGCAAACTAGTGAGCAACCCCTCCCCCCTCCACTTTACATCACATCAGGGTCTGTCAAGAGGGGGTGGGTTAAGATAACTTCACAGGCTGCCAGGGGGGGGGGGGGGCAAATGAGTGAAGATATAAGGACAAGTGGGGAGGAGTGGGGCGAAATTCTTAGGATAGAGTGATCTATCTAATTTTTTTAATAAAAATCAATGTACACATGTGTATATTGAAGAAAGAGAAAGCCTGTGTAAAATACTACCTAGATATCTATGTAGGTACCAGAACTTCTGAGTTAATCCTACTCAGTTGCTCCATGCTCTTGGAGATATTTCACTACCTCTGGTTGATGTTGAATCTGTGCTGCTTTGAGTGCAGACCCATATCTCCCTCCCTTTGTATTAACATCCACACTCTTCTCCTCCACAAAATACTTGACAACATCCAACTTTCCCCAATGTGCTGCTGCTTGCAATGCAAACCCATGTTCCCCTTCCTTTGCATTAACATCTGCCCCCTTCCCCACAAGATACTTGACAAGACCTAAATCCTCAGTTGCTGCTGCTTGCAATGCAAACCCATATTTCCCCCCCTCTGCATTGACATCTATCCCCTTCTCCACAAGATACATGACAACATCCAACTTCCCACTAGATGCTGCTGCTTGCAATGCAAACCCATAATACCCTCCCTTTGCATTAACATCTGCCCCCTTCTCCACAAGATACATGACAACATCCAACTTCCCACTAGATGCTGCTGCTTGCAATGCAAACCCATAATACCCTCCCTCTGCATTAACATCTGCCCCATTCTCCACAAAATATTTGACAACATCCAAGTTTCCCCAATATGCTGCTGCTTGCAATGCAAACCCATATTCCCCTCCCTTTGCATTAACATCTGCCTCCTTCTCCACAAGATACTTGACAATATCCATCCTATCTGCTGCTGCTTGCAATGCAAACCCATAATTCCCTCCCTTTGCATTAACATCTGCCCCCTTCTCCACAAGATACTTGACAATATCCAAATTTCCCTGAAATGCTGCTGCTTGCAATGCAAACCCATATGCCCATAACTTCCCACTAGATGCTGCTGCTTGCAATGCAAACCCAAAATACCCTCCCTCTGCATTAACATCAGCCCCATTTTCAACCAAGACCTTGACTATATGGAAGTATCCATTTCTAGCTGCATCATGAAGTGTATATCTTGGTTCTTGAGGAAGAAATTTAGAAATCTCTGGTATAGCCTTTCTCCAGAGGCTGTAGAGTGATGAACAGACTTTGTGATTATCTGTTTCATCTCTCCTCCTCAGTGTATCCCATATGAAGGCTTGAATGGAATTCCAGTCAAGATCCACATAGCATTTCAAAGCTGGTTGAAAGTAGATTTCCTCCCATGGATGTTGGAGAGTGGTATCATGGAAGACACCATGCACAGCCTGGTGAACCACCTCCTGGATGGAATCATTTGATTGCAGAGATTGTAGCCATTTAAGACAATAAGCCAACATAGTGTGATGTTGAGTAGATGAGGGTGATAGTGGTTCAAATATGTAGCTGGGAGGGATAAGCTGAAGAAACATGGTCTCTGCATGCCTGAGAGACGTGTTTGGAGCAGAGGGCCATTCAGGTGAGGCAAGATTTGAAAGGTGGCTGCCCTGAAAGTGGTAATAATATCTTTGCCCATGATAGGTGACTAGTTTCCAAAAATATTGAAGAATGCTGAGAGGGAACATAAGGAGCTGGAGAAGGGAAAATAGTATTGGGACTCGATATGGGCATTGGATGTGAATGACAGGGATGATGATGCTCCCAAAATACATCAAAAAGGATATCCCAGTGACAGAGACCACAATCCAACAAAGGGATTCATGAAGCTCTGAAACATAGACTGAGAGGCCAGCCATGAAGAGGCCAAGGGATGCATGGAGTATGATAGGTAAGAGCCCAATGATCTCAGGAACTTTCCACATTTCAAATCCAAGGTAGCGGAATTGACGAATTTTGGCACACTCCTGAGCATTACCAGTGGGAAGGGAGAGAGTATATGCTTGAAGCCATTGCTTAACAAGCACAGAGAGAAGAGCTGTAGCCAGGGAGAGGGACAGGGAGGCAAAGAACAGCCCGTTGATCCAAAGATCCTTGGTACTGACATCAGCATTATCCAAATTAACTAATGTCTTTGGAACAGATTGCTGAGCAGTTGTGTTGCCAGTGGCACGAAGCAGCAGGTTCTGCTCAAGCATAAGACTTGCTGTGATCTTGGTGTAATCTGGTTGAAGATTGACAACTGTGGAAATGACAAAAGATGTCACTACAGCAGAAAAGAGTGCTGCCTATTACTTAGGTGAACAAAGTATTCAATATGAACCATTTTTTGCACTTACAAAGACAAGTAGAGCATCAAGAGTGTCCCTAAAAACCCTTCAACATCTCATCATCAAAAGTTTCTGCCTCATCGAGGTAAACTTTCCACACTCGTGCATTCTCCCTTGCCTCTTTGCCAAACTCGTCCTGAGGGTATTTACGAGTATAGTCATAGTCTCGGGTTCCTAAAAAGACAGTTGATTGGTCAGAGAGTCATAGCATTATCGTAAAGACTCACCAGTGTATGGACTCTGATATTCTGTGATCCCCAATAGCCGGCGAAGGTTTCCCTTCTTCTTCTCAGTCTCATTGACATGCTGCTGAGCATTTTCCGAGTTGTCAGCTATAGTCATAGTCAATGAAGGCACTCTATCTGATATACTAGTGTTACTCACTGCCTTCAGTAATCAAAGAAAGAAGTACGTCTAGGCCCTTTGCAATCCGCGCAATGGAATCAGACAGGTTTTCTGGCACTGTGCCACCCTCCGATGCTAGAAAGAAAAACCAATATTCATGACAGGACCACCAGGTGAAGACAGTGTGCTACTTACACTTGTCAGTCTCTTGAGAATTTGGTTCACCTGATACACCGGGAGCAGCCTCATTCTTGGTGTCTGTGTACATGTGAGAGGTCATTTCTTTCAAAAGTAGGTAATTACTTACTATTGTTTGCCATAGGTTCAGACTTGGAATTTTCTTCCATAATGTTATGGACTAACGGAACAGTCAGTATCCAAGTCAGACAAAGAAACAACAGCAGACTCACCTTTGGAATCTGTCCGAGCATCCTGAGCATTTGAGGAACGCCGGGTAGCCGTACTGTTTGAATGAACAGAGTGCCCAACGGACTGAGGCAAGGCTGTAGTTCCGACATCTCCGCCAGTATGCTGAATGGCAGATCCCGGCTTCACCGGATCACTCGCAGTGCTGGTGGGAACAGATTGGGACGGGTCAGATTTCGGCTCTGCAGTTGCATTCGAGTCAGCGGCGTCATTGGCAAATCTAGCCAAAAGACAGACTTACCCTTCCCCTTTCCTTTCTCGTTTCCAACCCTATCTCCTGCCGGCGCAGAGGATTTCTCGGAGGATTGACACCGTCCGATGCCTGCCTGTCCCTTTTCTGCGTCACTTAGGCTATCTCGAGCTTCTTCCGAGGGTTGTGGGATGTTTGGAACGGAGGGGGGGATTTTGCGCTGGGATTGTGGGTCGTTCATGGTGCGTGTGATGGTGGTAGTGGTGGTGGTAGTAGAAAGAGTCAATGTGTGTACTGGAAGTATGATACCACAACAGCAATGCGGTGCCAAGCATGTGAACGCCAAATTTGGAACTCGCCGTTTGTCGCGACTTTCTCGACGTCGTCTTCCACCGAGACAACCCACTCATCACTCAAAATTTGATCAGCTTGTACATGTTCACCTTCTACTCATTCTCTTCCTTTCTCTACTCGTCTGGTCAGGCTGTTCGTTCGCATGCCCGGACACCCACTCCATCCCGTCAGTTCCCTCGGTGTTTCTTCTAAAACCCGTGCTACCATTCCTTCCTTCCTCAGCCCATACCACGCCAAAGTCTTCCTCCTTTTACCCAAGGCCGTTCATCACACCCAACGCTTCTCACCCACATAAACACCAGTTTTGTGTTGACATTGGGCTAGTCAGTCGTCTGAAATCCCTCCCCACCTTCGGCTTGAAGACCGAATCTATTCTCAAACGCGACGTACCAGGTACCAGGCAGGTTTGACGAATGGGGTCCAAGCGGGTAGTGCGAATGAGAGGACTTCTGTGGGTGCGAGTGATATGGGTTTGGGTTCTAATCTGCGTGGTGGTAAAGCTACCCTTGGAAGTGAGTGCTCTCATTCGTCTTTTTCGACAATAGACGAATGATACTAACAATTTGTTCTTTTTTTCGTTTTCTTTCTTCTTTTCTTTCTATGTATCTAGACACTGAAGCAACCTTCATACCCACGTCCACGTCCACGTCAAGACTTGCGAACGTTGGCCGTGTAATCTCTGAATCATTGTTTTTCTCCCCACTCCCATCTCACACAACGAATCCGACACACCCAACGCGTCCAATGACCTAGACACCCCTCACCCGTTCTCTCTCATACCGCCGTTACCATTTCTTCATACAGTATCCGAGGTAATTGAGGATTCGCAAAAGCCTGGACAGTTCCAAAGGTGGTTTGGCCTCAGAAAGAGCAGGAGCCGGCGCTGCTGAAGGAAGAGAATGACTCAAAATGCCTTTCCTCGTATCCAAGACACACACTTTCCTGCGTGCCCGTTGCCCTCCACTTCTTCCATCCTTGATGCAGATGCACAGCCACTCCAATGACCGTAAACCCAACCCCAACCCCCACCCCCTGCCCTTCTCCTCTGCCTTCACCAAAGAACTCACGCTCACGAAACGGGGTTTCTCCGAATCGCAGCCTAAACCGACCGAACGACTCGGAGCGTCTTTTGACTGACGAGGGGAAAGGACAGGTTTGGTGGGTGTAAAGGAGGTTTGGGACCGGGGATGATAATGTCAAGGCGTTTTCGTCGGTTTTTGGAAGAGGCTAGAGGTGATGGTGAAGAAGGATGTGATGATGAGGGAAAATGTAGTAGTGGTAGTGGGTGGGTATGAGGGATGATATTGAGATACTCAAGGTGCATTTCCTTTCCTCGTTTTGGTTTCGTTTTCACTGTCGGTTTCATTTTTTCGAGTTCATCCTTTTTTGCCTTTTTTCCCTCAAATTTTATTTCATATCGACGACAAACACTTAATAACCACTTCTTTATCCTCTTCTTCGTCCAGACGTCTCGCCCAACCCACGCGGATGCTCCCTGACTCCCTCTCCCTATGTCCCTGCCCAACGCTCCCAACTCGATTCCTTTGCCCGCTCCCAAGTCAATACTCAATAGATGTCTTCACCTCGTTCCTGTGTCGCCCGCTCCAGCACCACCCAAACCTTTTCCCTTGCCCAAGATAGAAAATTGATCGACATGGAGATTTGGAGGGTTGACCAGAGTGCAGGTGCTGGTACTTCACCGCCTGGGCGTTTCGAAATTTAAGTCTGGATTGATGTCAAGTCCAGACAACGATCAAGTGTCTTGGGCAAATCTTTACTCCAAGGCTTCAGGCCCTGACGAAGGGTAATCCTTACACTCTCCTATGCATCTCTGGATCCACTATTCCTTATAATCGTCGTCGTCAAAATCTCGACGTTTTGACTGTCACACGTGTCACACGTGTCGCATACAAATCCAAACGCTCAACATCATAGGACGCCAACACTGCGCAATTCTCGCCAGACTCACGGTGGTGATTGCTGGATACTACTGGATACTCTGGATGGAGCCGGATGGCCTCGAAGCTGCTGGTTTTGAACATATTTCGATGGTTTGGTTTTTTGGATGACGAACCTACGATGGCTGCTAGCGCACTCGGTCCATCTGCGTTCGCTTTGAGGCTTTCGGTGAAGCATCCTACATGATGTATTTTGCTTTGTGTGGAGTTGGGTCTTTCTAGTGCCCTGGTGTTCGGAGATATCACGATTACTATTAGTATGTTTGTTGACTCGGATATCAATCCCAAAAGACTCTTTAAGTACTTGGGACAATGCAGAGTCCGTTATGGCTTTTCTTTCATTAGGAGTTGTTACTTCAGATGTGTTACAGTGTTAATGACGACTCAAATCCGAGTAGACATCCTCAACCAACCCAGGCTATAACACTTGCGCAACCTGTTCTTTGTTATGACTTCCCGCTGCTGTTCCCTTGCTTCCACCTTTCAACTAGCCGAAATCCATCCAGTCGTTCCCAAATCCTATGTGACAGTGCTCTCGAGGCCTCAGAAAATCCTTGATTTCGAGACGGTTCCAAGTGTGTCAACAGTCAAAGAGGACAAGGTGACACCGTCCAAGGTACTGGTGACGAAGCAGCTTCGATTTAGTCTGTGTCTATGGATTAAGAAATGGATAGGACAATGAGAAGAGACTGGGTAATCTAAATAACAGAGACGCATGAGTACGCGTTGTTACGATTTGTGAGAGTAGACATACGTGACAAGATCCTACTTGGGTCGGTCACGGACTCCATTCCTACACCAACCGTTTGGGATCCAGGGATTGAGAGGAGACAGAATGTGAATAGTTCAGCAGACCAGTCACTAATGTGAGAATTGAAGCTTTTGTGGCAGCTACATGCAGGAAATGAGAAAACGACGCTGCAGTTGCAATCGTCGTTCTCTTGGATGACTGGGCAGTATATAAGTATTATATGTGTGTCAATAAATCAAACAGAGTAGAAAAACTTGAGAAAACGAACTGGACACGCACCTACTAGCTTAAGTATAAGCATACTGTTTCTGAGTGACTAGATCGGGAGGAAGCGGGGTCTGACTGTGACGGTACGCGCCCATCATCGACAAAAGCGTACAAGAGCCGCTTCAAATTACCATAACAAAGTTTCGGAATGTAGAGCACCCGACTACTGCTCTTCTTTGCGCACTGGCTTTCTCGACGTCGTCTTCCACCGAAACAAACGTCCCCCATCACCACCTACTCATTCTGGTCACTTTCCTCGGTGTACTATCTTCACTGCCAAGTCACTTTGGCTTTTGGCTGCACAGTATGGTCAGCCTGGTTACCCACATTGACCCTGTCAGTTCCTAAAGTGTTTCTTCTAAAACCCGTGCCCCGAACACCGTTCCTTCCTTCCTCAGCCCATTCCACGCAAAAGCCCTTCTCATTTTGCCCAACACTGTTCGTCACTCCCAACGCGATACGATGAGCAAATGGATCACACAATGATACAGAAAGAAATAAGAAGAAAAGTTGAAGAAAAGCGAATGAGGAAGAAAGGAGATAAATATGATTATGTACCAATTCCATCGATGTCCCGCCTCAATAGGAGCCTCGCCATTTAACTTGCATTCCGCAATAGCCTTTTCAACTGTCCTTGGCCTCCCTTTCAAACTTTCATGATTTGTTATTCCCCCTCGCCATAGCCATTGGAATTTGAGCTGAACTTTCCCATAATCCTCGTCCCAATTTTCCGTCCCTTCTCCGGTCCAATAACCACTGAGAACTCTCTGACCACTCAATCGTCCTTGAGGTGTCTGATAGTTCTAGCATGAGTCTCAGACCTCACCCACAGCTCGGATTTCGTTGGATTTGCATTTGAAAGTCCTCGCTTTCAAAAGTGGATTCTAAAAGAGGGTTTGAGCTGAGATTGGGGTAGCGTTGTCGTCGGAATCCGAGTCCGGTATGGATGACAGTGACCATGACAAATTGATGGCAAAGATGACAATGAGGCTTTAATTACCATCTTTGTCTCGGGAAAGGGGAGAGGTTTGGTATAGTAGTCAAAGTTGAATGGTGGGTAATCTAGATAGAGGTGCATAAGTACAAATACGTATTAGATCCAAAAGAGACATACGATACTAGTAGAGCGGCTGTCAGCACCACACATGAGTCCTACATCTGCTCTGGTCAATCCCAATTTCTATACCCGACTTCAAGCGTGTGTCTCTGATACCCTCAAGACATCTTTCCCGTGTGCGCTGGGCCATACTGCAGTTGCGTCCGATTTAGAATGAAAGTCAGATACGGAAAAAACAATGTGAAATGAGAGCATACAGAAAGAAAGAAAATGGGAGGAAAATCAAATAGATAGTATGCACCAATACTATCAACGTCTCAACATCACCGCCTGAACACCTCAATAGTTCTGATGTACTTGTGGGCGGGCTCGAGCCAATCTTCAACGGCCCTCAACCTCTTCTTGGCAACTCAAGTCCGAGTAGACGTCCTCAACCAACCCTTATAACACTTGTGCAACCTGTTCTTTGTCGTGACTTCCTGCTTCTGTTCCCTTGCTTCCATCTTTCTACTAGCCGAAATCCATCCAGTTGTTCCCAAATCCTATGTGATTTTACTCCCAAGGCCTTAGGGAATCCTTGATTTCGAGAGGGTTCCGAGAGTGTCAACAGTCAAAGAGGACACGAAAGTGACACTGTTGATGTCCAGGGTACTGGTGACGAAGCAGCTTTGGTCTTGATTTAGACTATGTCCATGGATTCAGAAGAGCCTAGGGAAATGAGAAGAGACTGGGTAACGCAGGGTGCCATCAATGTTGGTGAGTGAGTAATTTGGATAACAGAGATGCATGAATACGCATTGTTGGATTTGAGGGTTAGGGTTATCATGGATTCCATAAATTCCTACACCAACCATTTTGGATTGAGAGAAGACGGAATGCGAATTGCTCAGCAGACCAGTCACCAGTGTGAGACTTGAAGCTTGAAGCTTTTGTGGCAGCTACATGCAGAAAATGAGAAAACGACGCTGTAGTTGCAATCGTCGTTCTCTTGGATGACTGGGCAGTATATAAGTATTATATGTGTGTCAATAAATCAAACAGAGTAGAAAAACTTGAGAAAACGAACTGGACACGCACCTACTAGCTTAAGTATAAGCATACTGTTTCTGAGTGACTAGATCGGGAGGAAGCGGGGTCTGACTGTGACGGTACGCGCCCATCATGTCATCATCCACCTCGACGAAAAGCGTACAAGAGCCGCTTCAAATTACCATAACAAAGTTTCGGAATGTAGAGCACCCGACTACTGCTCTTCTTTGCGCACTGGCTTTCTCGACGTCGTCTTCCACCAAAACAAACGTCCCCCATCTCCACCTACTCATTCTCTTGCCCACCCTTACGCATCTGGTCACTTTCCTCGGTGTACTATCTTCACTTTGACGCCGAGTCACTTTGGCTCTTCGCTCGCATATGATGCCTGGCCACTCACTCCATCCCTCGCATTGACCTTGTCAGTTCCTTCAGTGTTTCTTCTAAAACCTGTACCCTGAACACCGTTCCTTCCTTCCTCAGACCATTCCACGCAAAAGCCCTTCTCATTTTGCCCAACACTGTTCGTCACTCCCAATGCCTCTCTCCCTGAGTCCCCACATAAACGGCAACCCTGCATATGGACTATCGTTGGCTAGTCAGTCATCTAGAATCCCTTCCCACCTCGTCTCTCAATCTAGTTGCTTGGAGACTGAAGCTATTCTGGAATGCAGAGGTTCGCAAGGTCGAGTTGTCGGAACGAGATGTGGCAGTGAGGGCCATGCGGGTAGTGTGCATGAGGGGGCTTCTGTGGGTGCAAGTGGAACGAAAAGTGATGCGAGTTTAGCTATGTGGTAAAGCTGCAGGAGGTGAGTGTTCTTATACTTTTTCTCGACAATCAACGAATGGTACTAACGATTTGTTCTTGTTTTCGTTCTACCTATCTAGACACTGAAGCAACCTCCCTACTATCCATACCTACCTCCACGTCTACCTCAAGACCTGCAAATGTCGACCGTAAACTCTCCAAATCATTCTTTTTCTCGCCAACCCTATCTCCACGCACAACGAATCCAGCACATCGAACGCATCCACACTCTGACCCTCACCCGTTTGCTCTAATACCGCTGCTACCATCCCATACGGCGTCAGAATTGATTGAGGGCTTACGAGAGCCTGGATAATTCTGAAGCTGGTTCGGAGAGAGAGCAGAAAAAGCCACAGGAGGAGCAGCAGCCGGCGCTGTTGAAGGAGGAGAATGGATGAAAACACCTTTCCTTGTCTCCAAGATGCACACTTTCTCGCATTGCCATCACTTGTTCTTCCATCCTCAGCGCAGCTGCACTCCAACGACCATAAATCCAACCCCCAACCCTCAACCCCCTGCTGTTCTCCTCCGCCTTCATCAAAGAACTCACGCTCACGAAAAGGGGTTGTCCGAATTGCAGCCCAAACCAACCAAACGACAAACGAGCGCCTTTGCACAAAGGGAAAGGACGGGTCTGGGTGGGTGTAAAAGAGGATTGAGACCGGGGATAATGTTAAAGCATTTTTGTTGGTTTTTGGAAATAGAGGGGATGGTGAAGGTGATGATGAGGGAGAACGGAGTGGTGGTAGTGGTAGTGGGTATGAGGGTATGAAGTTAGGTGGTCCAAAGGATGATATCTAAGGTACATTTGCTTTCATCTTTTCCCGTTTCCGTTTTCTTCTGCCGGTTCTCTTCATTTTCAGTTTCGGTTTCAGTGTCGGTTTCATTCTGACTCCCAACAAAAACAGCTCAACACTTTGCTCTGGCGTCAGGACTCAGTAGACAAATCTTTGTTTCAGGGTTTCAGGCTTCCACGCAGGCTTTCTATCTCTGTCCCCCATTTATCACAATTCTCGTCGTCGTCGTCGTCAGCGTTCTTTTCAACCGTCACGATGTCACACTGGTCACGCCTCCAAACCTCTGAACGTCCAAAATAACAAAACATCGCAGCTCACCAACTCTCTGCGTAATCCTCGGCAAATTTACTGTGGCGAATACAGGATACCACTAGATGCTCTGAAAGGAGTTGGACGGTCCTAACACTGCTGGTTCTGGAACTATGTCAAGGGCTCGGGAACCTCGGTTTTTAAATAACGAAATCTACGAAAGCTAGCAGCATGTGTACATTTGCCCGGAGGTGACATTTTCTCCTTTTTTTCTCTTTCTGTCCATCTAGATCTCTCTTTTATGATCCCGTCGTCGTCATCTTCCGATGCCAAGGTTTCTCGACGTCAGCCGTAAACTCTCTGGATCATTCTCTTCCACACTACAGCTACCACCACCGCCATTCAATGCTCCAGATACACTTGCCCCACGATACCCTTTGCATCGATGCTCCCCATTTCTGGATCAAGTTTGAGTAATCATGTGAGTGGAAATGCTAACACGAATAACGGATCAAGGAGGACGATTCCTTTGTCATTCTCGTCTCCTGGGTCTGGGCTGGGATTGGGGTCTGGTGCACACGGCCAACAAGGCCATGGTAATGAGAAAGATGGAAGTGGTGGTGGAGGTGATGGCTACTGAGGAGAAGGTACGTTCGCTTTCCGTTCTTTTTTCTCATCTCTCTCTTTGTTTTAAATCTGGTTTTTATGGGATATAAACACGTACTAACCAATGTCCTCTTTTCCTTCCTTTCTCCTTTTCGTACCCTTCTCTACCTTTGTCCAACCGCTTGACGTCGGACGTAAACTCCCGGTATCGTTCTCTTCTTCCAACTCTATATTTAGCCCATTCGCCATTATCACACCATGGTAACTTCTGTCTACCCGCTCCACTCAAACACCCAACCTAACGCCTCAAATGTTACTGTAGCCAGCTACATATCATAAAGGAGGATCTTGGCCAGGGATTACTGATGGTACGTTGACTTTTACTTTCCTTTCTCGCGCCGTATTTTCTCAAATTTCATTTCGTTTCGATCCGATATAAACTCGTATTAACCCCTTCTTTTTCTCACTTACTTCTTTAGCTTTTCGTCCAGAAAAACGCTCTCTCTCTGCGCTCGTTAGCTCCCCACATCCAGTCCATGTCTCTTTGCGTTCGTTTATTCCCTTGCTCCAAAGTAAAAATTTGGCTGACTACGATGCTGAGGTGGATCGTCTTCTATACCTTCAATTCAACTTGGGATGCTTGAACAGAGTTTGGATAAGAAGTCGGGGACAGGAAAGGGTGGGAATTTGATGGGAATGAGGAGATGGTTGAGTTGTGGTTGATGTTGATGACGACGACGACGATGACGAAGCGAAGATTTTGGGAGCGAAGAGGTTACAAAATAGATGGACGAAGCCACACTTATGTAGACCTATATACAGAAAGAAATAGTCAAATTCTTCCGTACACGCCAACTCATAAATACCCCGCGAGGACATGCACACCAAAAGTCCATCGCAAACCAACTAAGAGAGCACCTTGGATCAGAAAAAGCAATGGTGTTGAAGAGAGGGAGTTAAGCCGAAGGATCGGGCACAGTTCTCAGCTACCAGTACAAGATGGGTTTTGATGTGGGTGCTGGGGTAAGTTTGAGTGCGACAAGAAAGGTATCATCATTATCTTGTCAATGTTCGTCGATTTTTCTGGGTCTGGTTGCGGATCAATAGGAATGGAAGTGGAACTGGTGGTATGAGTGAGGATCTGGGCTGGTATGATCAAGTAAGTCTATTTTATTTCCGTTTTCTTTTTTCCTTCGCACTATCAACTTTTTTTCTTCTCTTTCTTTGCTTCTTTGCTTCCTCCAAGTCATTACTTCTCTCGTTCTTTTTCATTTTATCATCAGATATTTCTTTCTCCGATCTATTTGCTACAATAAAAACTCATACACTCCTTTCGCCCTCACCTCTTTCCCCCTTTGCTCTCCTCCTTTGTCCAAATGTGTCGCTTAATTACCTACAAATGTACGCTCCCTATGTCCCCACCTGGCAATGCGCACAATTTAATTCATTTGCTGGTGCTCACGTCGCTGGACGTCTTCACCTCGCTCCCGTATCTTCCACTTCAGCAGCAACCCTTCCATCTCCCTTGTCCCAAAATAGAATTTCATCGACAAAAGAGGACTTCAGATTCAATTATGATGCCGATGGGGGCAAGGCGAGCCTAGCCTTTTCTATGCCTTGGATGTCTACTTTGGCTATTGCGGCTTCAGAGGCAGAGATGGGCACAGTCTTGTTGGGCATGATTTCGATCACGATGAAGATCAGGATAAATACGATGACTTTTTGTGAGAGAAAACCCAGACTGCCGGTGATTGAAAATATATGCTTGACCTATTTGTCTTCGTCGTTTTCGGTATTTTGGCGCAGCGTGCACCTCGCTCAATCACTCACACGGGCTCAAACTCAGCCTGGAAGCTATTCCCAACATAGAGAATGGCAGTGGGGCTAAAGAAGATGGATGGATATGGTGGTGACAGATGTGGTTTTGATCTTAATTTTTAAATATTCTATTGCGTATGCCCTTCTCATGTGATGCCAGAATTGATTGAGGAAGGGTCATCATCATGGAATCTGGAAGGGGAAGAGTATTTTGACAAAAAACTGGTTGACTGGTGCCTGTCAAAGTTTGGCGGGCGCCAGTGGAAACCAGTCACCGTTCGTTAAGCGAGCTTAAGCGACCAGCCAAGTCCAAAATCCACCAGTAAAAATCTTAAATGGCAACGCGCACAACCTCTGCTAGCTTCTGTCCCTCTGTTTTATGGTAAAATAACTTCATTTCTATGTAAGATAATCTACCTACTAGGAATATTGGTGAAGGTACGAGGGGGCCGAGATGTAATCAGACATTTTTGGCTGAGCCTGTACCAGTCGAACCAGCGGAACCAGTCCGCCAAATATTTGTCAAAATACTGTTGCGAGAACAAGAGCAGGGTGAATAGGAGAAACAGAATATGCAGAAACGGTCACCAATGACTCCAAAACGCATCCCTTTTCCCTTTCCTGCCGATACATGAATTCACGCAAGTACGAACGCACAAATAAACCCTCTCCCACACCCTCACGAAGGAAATCAGCCATCAAGAAAGACTTCTTCAAAACCTTCTTCAAACCAACGGAACGAACACCTTGGATGAGGGGAAGAGATGGGTTTGGGAGTGGGAACACTGGGATGATGGTAATGAAAGAGGTGGTGGTGGGGATGGAAGTGGTGGTAGTGGATATAAATGTGGCTCAGAGCCAGGTATGATTAGGTATATTATTTTTGTTTGCTTTCTTTCAATTCTTCGCTGCATTGTCATGTGTGTTTTTCTCATTCTTTTCCTTTCTTTTTCCTTCGTATCATTCTCAATCTTTTTTCCCCCAATCTATTTGTGTTGATAAGAACTTATGCTAATCAAACTCTCTCTTCTTCTCCCCTCACCTCTTTCCCCCTTTTCACTCTTCTTTCGTCAAAAAGCATTATGTGTCACTACAAATGTACACTCCCTACATCCCCACCTGGTAATGCACCGGCACTCACATCACTGGATGCCTGTATTGTCCATTTCAGCAACCTAGCCTTCTCCCTTGTCTCAAAATAGAATTTCAGGGAAAACAGATGTCTTCAGATTCAATTATGACGCCGGTGGGGCTAGTGGGGAGAGGGGGAGCATGGCCTTTTCTATGCGTTGAATGTCTACTTTGGCTATTACAGCTTGAGAGGCAGAGAACTTGAAGGGGGCCAGTCTTGTTGGTGGTGGGTGTTGATCACAATGGAGATCAGGATCAATACGATGACTTTTGGGAGAGAAAGCCTGGACTGCCGGTGATTGAAATTATATGCTTGACCTATTTGTCTTTGTTGTTTTCGGTATTTTGGCACAGCGCGCACCTCACTCGATCACTTACATGGGCTCAAACTCAGCCTGGACACTATTCCTAGCATAGAGAATGGCAGTGGGGCTAAAGAAGGATGGCTTTGGTGGTGACAAAGGTGGTTTTGATCTTGTTTTTTTAATATTCTGTTGCATATGTTTTTTTGTTAGAGTTGTTGTCTGGATTTCGAGGACTTTGTTTTCTTCTTTTTGCCAATATCCTCAATAAACTGGTGCCACCTATCCTATGTATTTTTCTCTCTGATATTCAGTTTTGATTTTTTCATCTGGTTTGTTTTCTTTTCCCTTTTCATATTTGACTACACACGCACGTTCACTGACGTTGTCCACTCTTTCTACTTCACCCGTCTTATTTGTCCCACTCTCCTTCACCCCTGAGCATTTCCTCATTCTCCATCCAACCCCTTCCCCCCAATCACTTCAAAAAATAAAAAATCAGTAGTAAAGACGGCTTCATCTGCGCAAACTGATGCCTGGTGAAGAACCCTGCCCGCCCGCCCCTTTACACCATATCTAGGTCTGTTGCAAGGAGGTGGGTTAAGAGGATTTTGGGGGATGAATGGGAGCCATGGAGGAGAGGGGGGAGGGAGGGGGGGAGCAAATGAGAGAAGCTGTGAAGATATAAGGACAAGTGAGGAGGGGTGGGATAGAGTAATGTATCTTAATTTTTATAAAAATCAATGTACACATGTATATTGAACAAAGGGAAACTTGATGATATATAAAATACTAACAAGATAGATATCTATGTAAGTACCAGAACTTCTGAATTAATCCTACTCTGTTGCTCCATGCTCTTGCAGATATTTCATTATCCCTGGTTGAACTCCTTCCTGTGCAGCTTTGAGTACAGACCCAAATTCCCCTCCCTTTGCATTAACATCTGCCCCCTTCTCCACAAGATACTTGGGCAATATCCAAATGTTCCCAATATGCTGCTGCTTGCAGTGCAAACCCATATTCCCCTGCCTTTGCATTAACATCTACCCCCTTCTCCACAAAATACTTGACAACTTCCAGAAGTCCACCATATGCTGCTGCTTGCAATGCAAACCTATATCCCCCTCCCTCTGCATTAACATTTGCCCCCTTCTCTACAAGATACTTGACAATATCCAAATGCCACCAACATGCTGTTGCTTGCAATGCAACCCATGTTCCCCTCCCTTTGCATTAACATCTGCTCCCTTCTACACAAGATACTTGAAAATATCCAAATGCCTCCTATATAACACCCTCCCTCTGCATTAACATCTGCCCCCTTCTCCACAAGATACTTGACAATATACAAATCCCCCCCTTGTGCTGCTCCTTGCAATGCACACCCATAAAACCCTCATTTTTGGTATTTTTAGTGCAGCGTGCACCTCACTCAATCACTCACATAGGCTCAATCTCAGCCTGGAGGCTATTCCTAGCATAGGGAGTGGCAGTGGGGTTAAAGAAGAAGGATGGATTTGGCAGTTACAAAGGTGGTTTTGATCTTGTTTTTTAAATATTCTGTTGTGTATGTTTTTTGTTAAGTAGAGTTTTGTCTGTATGTCATATATTCTCACCAACATCTTCAATGAACTGATGTCATCTAGTATCCTACATATTTGTTTGTCTGGTATTTCTTTTTTTTTTGTCTGGATATTTGTACCACACACACATGTTCACCAACCACAGACCATGTCCATTTGTTCTGCACCACCCATCTTATTCCTCCCAACCTCCAGCCCCCCTCACTGTTTCTGCATACCCCATCCAGCTTCATTTCCCCAGCTACTTCAAAAAAATCATAAATAAAAAATAAAGATAGCTTCACCTATGCAAACTAGTGAGCAACCCCCCCCCCACTTTACACCATATCAGGGTCTGTCAAGAGGGGGTAGGTTAAGATAACTTCACAGGCTGCTAGGATGGATGGAACCTGTGGGGCCAGAGGGAGGTTGAGGGGGGGGGGGGGCAAATGAGTGAAGCTGTGAAGATATAAAGACAAGTGGGGAGGGGTGGGGCAAAATTATTAGGATAGAGTGATCTATCTAATTTTTTGTAAAAATCAATGTACACATGTGTATATTGAAGAAAGAGGAAGCCTGTATAAAACACTACCTAGATATCTATCTAGGTACCAGAACTTCTGAATTAAGCCTACTCAGTTGCTCCATGCTCTTGGAGATATTTCACTACCTCTGGTTCATTTCCCTTCTGTGCTGCTTTGAGTGCAGACCCATATTCCCCCCCCTTTGCATTAACATCTTCCCCCTTCTCCACAAGATACTTGACAGTATCCAAATGTCCCTGATATGCTGCTGCTTGCAATGCAAACCCATAATACCCTTCCTTTGCATTAACATCTGCCCCCTTCTCCACAAGATACTTGACAATATCCAATTTCCCCTTATATACTCATTGTCACGGAAAGTCACGATCCCGTGACATGGGTCACATTGACGCGACGTAGTGTACTCATTTTGTTTTTGTACACAATTACACTCTACACTCATGACTCGCATACAACACGACACTCCGAAGAAGAATAGGCTTGTTGGCGTCATACAAGCTGGAAAAACAATAGCTCAAGCTGCAGAACTCATTGATATGCCCTTGGGAACTGCCAAAGGGGTCTGGGCCCGATTCCGTAAAACTGGTTCAACGAAAAACCGACCACGTAGCGGGAGGCCATCAAAGGTGTCTGACAGCCTGCGACGGCAGGTTGTTCGGCTTGCTCAAAAGGATCGAAAGATGCCTTTCCGAGAGATAGGCAACCTTGTGGAACCACAGCTGAGTGCGACAACTGTGGGAGACCACCTTGCGCAGGAAAATTATCACAGGAGGGTAGCAAGGAAGGTTGTTCTGCTCAAAAAGACACAGAAGGTGAAGAGATTGGCTTGGGCAAGAACACACCGGGGTCAGGATTGGGAGAAGGTCATTTGGTCGGATGAGAGCTATGTGTACATTGGTGACCCGAAAGGTCGGGTCTGGGTGACGCGTCGTCCTGAAGAGGAATGGGAAGAGGATTGCCTCATTCCAACTTTCAAACAATCCTCCATTCGTGTCATGGTCTGGGGGTGCATAATGAAGGGAAAGAAAGGGCCATTGGTGGTGTTGGAGTACCCAGGAGGGAAGGGGGGTGGTATGAATGCCAAAAGGTACCAGGAGCAGGTGTTGGGAGGGAAACTTGTGGAGTTCTATCAAGAAATGGACTCAGAGAGGCAGAATATTGCATTCCAACAGGACGGCGCACCCAG
Source organism: Tetrapyrgos nigripes (assembly GCA_013368315.1). Taxonomy (NCBI): domain Eukaryota; kingdom Fungi; phylum Basidiomycota; class Agaricomycetes; order Agaricales; family Campanellaceae; genus Tetrapyrgos; species Tetrapyrgos nigripes. Next base: position 337,992 of record JAACJM010000061.1, read on the forward strand.
TCATACTGCCAAAACGACGCTCAAATGGCTCAAGGACCACAACATCAAGGTTTTCCCACACCCGCCATCTTCTCCTGACCTCAACCCAATTGAGGACGTCTGGCGCGAGCTGAAGAAGCATGTAAGGGCTAGGGCACACCCTCCCACATCTCTCACCGAACTTATTGCTGCTGTGAAGGAGGCCTGGGACCAAATAACGGTTGAGGACATTGACAAGTACATTAACAGGATGGATGATATTGTTGCAGATGTCTTGAAGGCGAAAGGGAGTCACACAAAGTACTGAACAGGGAATAGGCTTTATTAGGCTAGTAGAGTAGGAGTACAAAGTTTCATAGCAACACATGGTTTACTACATCGTAGAGACATGGATTTAGTCGACGAGGCAAGGTTTGAAAATTTATGTCGCATGTCACAGGATCATGACTTTCCGTGACAATGAGTACTGCTGCTCGCAATGCAAACCCATATTCCCCTCCCTCTGCATTAACATCTGCCCTGTTCTCCACAAGATACTTGACAATATCCAAATCTCCCCTAAATGCTGCTGCTTGCAATGCAAACCCAAAATGCCCTCCCTCTGCACTAACATCTGCCCCCTTCTCCAAAAGATATTCCCCAATATGCTGCTGCTTGCAATGCAAACCCATGTTCCCCTCCCTTTGCATTGACATCTGCCCCCTTCTCCACAAGATAGTGGACAATATCCAAATGTCCCTGAAATCCTGCTGCTTGCAATGCAAACCCAGATTCCCCTCCCTTTGCATTAACATCTGCCCCCTTCTCCACAAGATACTTGACAACATCCAACTTCCCCCTAAATGCTGCTGCTTGCAATGCAAACTCATATTCCCCTCCCTTTGCATTAACATCTGCCCCCTTCTCCACAAGATACTTGACAATATCCAAATGCCCCCCATATGCTGCTGCTTGCAATGCAAACCCATATCTCCCTCCCTCTGCATTAACATCTGCCCCCCTCTCCACAAGATACTTGACAATATCCAAATCTCCCCAAAGTGCTGCTGCTTGCAATGCAAACCCATAATGCCCTCCCTTTGCATTAACATCAGCCCCATTTTCAACCAAGACCTTGACTATATGGAAGTATCCATTTTTAGCTGCATCATGAAGTCTATATCTTGGTTCCAGGAGAGGAATGTAAGAAATCCCCTTAGCCTCTCTCCAGATGCTGTAGAGTGATGAACAGACTTTGTGATTATCTGTTTCATCCCTCCTCCTCAGTGTATCCCATATGAAGGCTTGAATGAAATTCCAGTCAAGAGCCACATAGCATTTCAAAGCCAGTTCAAAGCCAAAGATTTCCCCATCTGGTCCTTTATAAGCAGTATCATGGAAAACACAATGCACAGCCTGCTGAACCACCTCCTGGATGGAATCATTTGATTGCAGAGATTGTAGCCATTTGAGACAATAAGCCAACATAGTGTGATGTCGTTTAGATGAGAGTGATATTTCTTGATGAGTCACAAAGTTAAATGTGGGAGGAGTCTGCTTAAGAAGCATGGTCTCTGCATTTCTGAGAGATGTAATTGGAGCAGAGGGCAATTTAGGCTGAGGAAGATTTTGAAGGTGGTTGCTCTGAGAATGGTGGTAATATTTTTGCCCATGATAGGTGACTAGTTTCAAAGAATATTTGAAAATGCTGAGAGGAAACATAAGGAGTTGGAGAAGGGCAAAAAGTATTGGGACTCGATATGGGCATTGGATGTGAATGACAGGGATGATGATGCTCCCAAAATACATCAAAAAGGATATGCCAGTGACAGAGACCACGGTCCAACAAAGGGATTGGTGAAGCTCTGAAACGTAGACTGAAAGGCCAGCCATGAAGAGGCCAAGGGAGGCATGGAGTATAATAGGTAAGAGCCCAATGATCTCAGGAACTTTCCACATTTCAAATCCAAGGTAGCGGAAATGACGGATTTTGGCACGCTCCTGAGCATTACCAGTGGGAAGGGAGAGAGTATATGCTTGAAGCCATTGCTTAACAAGCACAGAGAGAAGAGCTGTAGCCAGTGAGAGGGACAGGGAGGCAAAGAACAGGCCGTTGATCCAAAGATCCTTGGTACTGACATCAGTGTTATCCAAATCAACTGATGTCTTTGGTACAGCATTGAGTGCAGTGGTGTCTCCAGCCGCACGAAGCAGCAGGTTCTGCTCACGCATAAGACTTGCTGTGATCTTGGTGTAATCTGGTTGAAGATTTACAACAGTGGAAATGACAAAAGATGTCACTACAGCAGAAAAGAGTGCTGCCTATTACTTAGGTCAATAAAGTATTATATATGAACCATATTTCACACTCACAAAGACAAGTAGAGCATCGAGAGTGTCCCTAAAACCCTTCAACATCTCATCATCAAAGGTTTCTGCCTCATCGAGGTAAACTTTCCACACTCGTGCATTCTCCCTTGCCTCTTTGCCAAACTCATCCTTAGGGTATTTCCGAGTATAGTCATAGTCTCGGGTTCCTAAAAAGACAGTTGATTGGTCAGAGAGTCATAGCATTATCATAAAGACTCACCAGTGTATGGACTCTGATATTCTGTGATGCCCAATAGCCGGTGAAGGTTTCCCTTCTTCTTCTCAGTCTCATTGACATGCTGCTGAGCATTTTCCGAGTTGTCAGCTATAGTCATAGTCAATGAAGACACTTCATCTGATATACTAGTGTTACTCACTGCCTTCAGTAATCAAAGAAAGAAGTACATCTAGGCCCTTTGCGATCCGCGCAATGGAATCAGACAGGTTATCTGGCACTGTGCCACCCTCCGATGCTAGAAAAAAAACCAATATTCATGACAGGACCACCAGGTGAAGACAGTGTGCTACTTACACTTGTCAGTCTCTTGAGAATTTGGTTCGCCTGATACACCGGGAGCAGCCTCATTCTTGGTGTCTGCGCACATGTGAGAGGTCATTTCTTTCAAAAGTAGGTAATTACTTACTATTGTTTGCCATAGATTCAGACTTGGAATTTTCTTCCATAATGTTATGGACTAACAGAGCAGTCAGTATCCAAGTCAGATGAAGGAATAACACCAGACTCACCTTCGGAATCTGTCCGAGCATCCTGAGCATTTGAGGAACACTGGGAAGCCATACTGTTTGAATAAATGGACAAGGGGGTCCGAACTGGGAAATCCCGTACTGGGGGTTGGTAGGTAGGTTCCTCTGGCGGAGGCAAAAATTTTTTTTTTGACCCCCCCGAAAATGCGCCTTAGAACAATTTTTCGCTCACTGTTGGCAGTAATACATGTTGTTCACAATGCATCTAAGGTCTGATAATACTGCTTTGACCATGTTGCAGTCAATTTTTCGTTGAAGGTTCCGCAAAGCTTCTGACTAGCACAGCAGTTCAAATAATTTATGTAATCATAAGTCACATGCTATTGCTATATTAAGCAGGTAACCTACTATATAAGGAAGGTAAGGTAGGTAGGTTCCCTTGATGGGGGCGCAAATTTTTTTTCCGACCCCCAGTATAATTTAATTCTTTTTGGACCCCCTTGTGAATGGAGTGCCCAACGGACTGAGGCAAGGCTGTAGTTCCGACATCTCCGCCAGTATGCTGAGCGGCAGATCCCGGCTTCACCGGAACACCCGCAGTGCTGGCGGGAACAGATTGGGACAGGCCAGATTTCGGCTCTGCAGTTGCATTCGAGTCAGCGGCGCCATTGGCAAATCTACCCAAAAGACAGACTCACCCTTCCCCTTTCCTTTCTCGTTTCCAACCCTATCTCCTGCCAGCGCAGAGGATTTCTCGGAGGATTGATGCCATCTGACGCCCGCCTGTCCCTTCTCTGTGTCACTTAGGATGTTTTGCACTTCTTCTGAGGGTTGTGGGATGTTTGGAACGGAGGGGGGGATTTTGCGCTGGGATTGTGAGTTGTTCATGGTGGGTGTGGTGGTGGTGGTAGTAGAAAGACTCAACATGTGTACTGACAGGAAGTATGATTCCACAGCAATTCTATATATAATACCTTTCCGCACCCTGGCAGGATGCATGCTCGAAACATGGCAGGAGTGCCACACGATGCCGCATGCCAAGCATGTGATCGCCAAATTTGGAACTCGCCACGAGCTTGGATTGATGGTTTGTCGCGACTGTCTGGACACTGACAGGAAGTATGATTCCAACATTAACAGCTTGAATGCGCATGCCAGGCATGTGTCCCTCCATTGCCTGACTTTTGAGACAACCCACTCATCACTCAAAATTTGATCATTTTGTACATCTCCACCTTCTACTCATTCTCTTCCTTACGTTGGCTGTTCGCTCACATGCCCGGTCACCTACTCCATCCCGTCAGTTCCCTCAGTGTTTCTTCTAAAACCCGTGCTCTGAACACCATTCCTTCCTTCCTCAGCCCATACCCCACGAAGGTCTTCCTCATTTTCCCCCCAAGGCCTTTCATCACTCCCAACGCCTCTCACCTACATAAACGCCAGTTCTGCGTTGACTTTGGGCTAGTCAATTGTCTTAAACCCGTCCAACCAAGTCACTTGAAGACCGAATCTATTCTCAAGCGCGACATACCAGGTATCAGGGAGGTTTGACGAATGGGGCCCAAGCCAGTAGTGTAAATGAGAGGGCTTCTGTGGGTGCGAGTGGAACCAAAAGTGATATGAGTTTCGGTTCTAATCAGCGTGGTGGTAAAGCTACCCTTGGAGGTGAGTTGTCTCATACATATTTTTTGACAACAGACGACTGATACTACTTCTTTTTTTTCGTTTTCTTTCTTCTTTTCTTTCTATGTATCTGGCCACTGAAGCAGCCTCCATACCCACGTCCACGTCCACATCAAGACTTACAAACATCGACTGTGAACTCTCCAAATCATTGTTTTTCTTGCCAGTCCCATCTCCACCCAACAAATCCGACACATCCAACGCATCCAATGACCTAGACACCCCCTCACCCGTTCACTCTCATACCGCCGTTACCATTTCATACGGCGTCGGAGTTGCTTGAGGATTCGCAAAAGCCTGGATGGTTCCAAAGGTGGTTTGGCCGCAGAAAGAGCAGCAGCCAGCGCTGCTGGACGAAGAGAATGACTTGAAATGTCTCTCCTCGTCTCCAAGACACACTTTCTTGCGTGCCCGTTGCCCTCCACTTCTTCCATCCTCGACCCAGATGCACAGCCACTCCAACGACTGTAAACCCAACCCCAACCCCCAACCTCCTGCCCTTCTCCTCCACCTTCACCAAAGAACTCACACTCACGAGAAGGGTTTTCTCCGAATCGCCGCCTAAACCGACCGAACCACTCGGAGCGTCTTTTGACGAGGGGAAAGGACAGGTTTGGGTGGTTGTAAAGGAGGTTTGGGATGATAATGTCAAGGCATTTTCATCGGTTTTTGGAAGTAGAGGTGGTGGTGAAGAAGGATGTGATGATGAGGGAGAACGTAGTGGTGATAGTGATAGTGGGTATGAGAGTTGATACTTCAAGTATGTTTCCGTTCATCTTTTTCGCGTTTTAGTTCTCTTCCGCCGGTCCTCTTCATTTTCGCTTTCGATTTCAGTGTCAGTTTTCTGCCTTTGAGTTCGCTCTTTTGTTTTTCTTCGAATTTTATTTCACGACATCTGCAACGACAAACACCTAGTAACTACTTCTTTTCTCCTTTTCTTTGTCCAGACGCATCGATCAACCCACACGCATGCACCCTACGTCCCCGCCAAACGTCCCCAACTCAATCCCTTTGCCTACACTCAGCTCAGCAGATGTCTTCATCTTGTTCGCATGTCGCCTGGTCCAGTAGCGATCAAACCTTCTCCCCAGGATGAAAAATTGATTGAGATGGAGAATTGAAGGGTCAATCAGAGTGCAGGTGCTGGGGATATGCGTTTCTTCCCATTCTACTTCAGTATCTGGAGGTTTGAAGATTTGGATCCGAGTCAACCGTCTCGGATCAAGTGTCTTCACTTCACCTTCGCCTTCCCAGGGCGATGCACCGGCATTGATGGGCAAATCATTTCTCCAGGGCTTCAGGCTCCGACAAAAGGCAATCCTTACACTCTCCTATGCATCTCTGAATCCACTATTCCTTATAATTGTCGTCGTCAAAATCTCGACGTTTTGACCGTCACACGTGTCACACCAGTCACACATACAAAATCCAAATGCCCAAACGACCTCAACATTGTAGCACGCCAACACTTTGTGCGCTCCTCACCAAACTCACGGTGGCGATTGATGGATACTACTGGATACTCTGGATGTAGCCGGATGGCACTTAAGCCACTAGGTCTCTAAATATCTCGATGATTTAGTTTTTGGATGGCAAAACCTACAATGGCAGCTAGCGCACTCAGTCCATCTGCGTTCGCTTTGAGGCTTTCGGTGAAGCATTCTACATGATGTATCTTGCTTTGTGTGTAGTTGAGTCAACTCTTTCTAGTGTCCCAGCCTTCAGAGATATCATAATTACCATGTTTGTTGATCTCAAAAGACTCTTTAAGAACTCGGGACAATGCAGAGTCCGTTATGATTTTTCTTTCATTAGGAATCGTTATTTCAGATGTGTTATGGATTTATATATGTGTTGTTAACACTAATGGTACACGCAAAAATGACGATGGGTATTGGCAACTACTGTTGAATATATGACAATTTGAAAATTTTCCTAAAAAGGTTGTCAAAATCAACAAATACAACGAATTGACAACGAGAGAAAGGTGTAAAGCATACTCGAACTCCTCTCCAATGTACCGGTACTCTTTGCCTCATACTAAGTCCATCATTTAATTTTGAGCGACTCTTTCGCATAAGTCATCCCAAAAACATCAATGCAGTCCCAGGCTGTACAAAAGTCCAGAGCCTCTTGAGTCCCTCATTCCACCAACCCAACCGTCAAAGGGAGTAGAGAAACTTGAGAAACAAAATGAAAGCATAAGTGATTTGATTGGGAAGAGGGGAAGTGACGGTACGCATCCAAGAAAACGCGCTGTCCAATGATGTAATCACGGCCCAACTTCCTCTCATCCTCAACTCATCCTCTCTCTGTTCATCCCACACGGTCAACCGTCTTTCTCACTGTAACCTCCTCACCACTTCAACATTGTGTTCGTATCAGCCTTCCCCACTACATTATCAAATGGATGCAGCAAACCTCCTGATTCTCCGTCCCAAATGACACTACCACTCAACCCTCCCTCTATGTGGTCCAGATGCCCTTGACGTAGATATCTCGTCCAAGGCCCTTTCTCATCTCTTTAAATCTCAGCTTCATCTACATCTGTATCAACTCTATTGACAACGTTGACAACCCGCCCTTCGGTATCCCTCACAGGCAGAATTTGCGACGCAGAGCTCGGAGAAGTCAAGTTATGGGAAAATTGGAATTGTGATTCACAGCTGGCAGCGAGTTTTGCTAGTGTGAACGCAAGTGCGATTGCGAGTACGGGTGATAAGGCTGGGACTGCTGCGAGTCTCATTGGGGCCAGTGAGTAAGTTTTTGTATGTGTTTTTTATGGCGATCCTGACAATGTATGTTCTTTTCCAATCAAACAGAGATCGTCCACCATTGTCCCAACATCCATGGTCCACATCGAGACTTTTTAACGTGGGCTGTAAACTCTCTGACCCATTCCCTCTCTCACCGTCGCTCGCACCATCACCCCATCCAAAAGCACGTTCAATCCATACAGGACGGCCTTAGACACATTAACCCTTTTTCCATCTCATAAATACCACTGTTACCTTCTGATGTGATACCGGATCAACATGTTGTCTTTGTGGGATTCAAGAAGAGATCGAGAGCTGCAAAGAGAGCAGCAACCAGCGCAGCCAAAGGAAGAGAAGGAACAGAAACGTCAGTCTCTATCATGAAAACTCACCACTTGGACCACCGTCATCTCTTCACAGCCCTGCAAATCCCCTCACAAATCCCTCTCACCCACCCCCCAGGCCTCCCTCACCAAAGGAACGCAAGCGTCTGAACGGGTTTCTGTTAAGCAGGCATGGTACGGCTTGTACAATACTAAACACAGTGGCAACTACGCTACTTACCTGGGGATAAGAGATAGCTTGTTAGGCTTGTTAGAGGCTTGTTAGAGCGATGTGGGTTAAGTAATAACTTGTTATTTGGAGGACTATCTACGAGTCCTTATATACCTTTGAGGAGGTACAAATACATGTAAACTAATACTAGAGTAACAATAAGATTCTATTGTACTTGATAGTACAATGCTGGTTTCGTACACTATTGTCGTACTACATCTATTGTCTATATAATCTTATTGTTCTATTTATAACTACTACTATTGTTCTACATAGATGATGTTGATGGCTGCAACTGAATGTGCCAATTCAACACTCCCCCTTGCTAAGCAGCACGGTAGTGCACGTAAGCATAGGTAGGTGCTGTAAGCAGCCATGAAAGGAAAGGATCAAGTGCCTCAACATTTTCGATGCGATTTATAGGACTTTCTTCAATTATAAAACTGAAGCCCTAATTGTTTCCTGAACTTCTCAAACTTTACTCGATCTAGAGCTTTAGTGGGTAGATCTGCAGGGTTATTACTTCCTTCAATGAAGAATAACTTGACTGTCTCGTCAATGACTTTTTCTCGAACAAAATGATATCAAATATCAATGTGCTTGGTTCACTTATCTGTGACAGGGTTTGATGCAATAAAAATTGATCCCTGATTGTCACCGTAGATTGGAATAGCGTGAATAGGATATTCAATTTCACTGAGAAGAGTCTTGAACCAGCAGACTTGTCGACTGCAGTCACTAAGTGCCATGTATTCAGCTTCAGTTGAAGATAGAGCAACTGTCTTTTGTTGTCTAGATGTCCAGCCAAATGGTGCTTGAGCTAATTGTAGAAAGAAGCCAGTTTGAGATTTGCGAGATCCAGGATCTGATCCCCAATCGGAGTCTGTATAGGCTGATAAGCCTTCTCCCCCTCGACCGTTGTACACAAGAGCATATTTTCTAGTGCCAATGAGGTAACGGCAAATGTCTTTCGCCTTATTGTAGTGTTCTTGTGAGGGATTTGCAGCAAATTGCGCAAGTTTTGTGACGGCAAAGGAGATATCAGGACGTGTTCCTAACATTAAGTAGAGTAAGGATCCGATTATCTCCTGATAACTTTGACGAAGAGTATAGTTGACAGGAGTGTCTTCTGGAAGAGGAAGGGGGTGATAATTGCCAGGTAATGGGGTAGCAGAAGCTTTCGCGTTTTGCATTCCATAAGTTTCTAGGATTTTATCCAGATAAGCGCACTGGTCTAAAGAGACTTTGCTGCCTTTCCTGGTAATTCTCATCCTAAGGAATTCTTTGGCATCGCCTAGATCCCTACATTCCCATCTCTTCATAAAGTTTCCTTTGAGTCGTAAGACTAAGGTTTTGTTCGCTCCACAGAATAGAGCGTCATCCACATAGACTACGGCAATAACGATAGAATTTTCAATAAGATTATTGTTGGCGTCATAGCATTTGTGAATGAAGATTCCGGCGTCGGAAATGATTCGTTTAAAACCAAGTTCCGCCATGGACTTATCAAGACTTTTCCACCACGCAAGTCCTGCTTGTTTGAGTCCGTAAAGAGCACAAAGAAGCCGGACGACTTTATGCTCTTGTCCTTTGACTTTAAAGGCTTCCGGTTGTTCCATATAGATTTCTTCATCGAGTAAGCCATATAAGTAGGCTGATCAGACATCGACACCGGACACGTGCCAGCCCTTAAGTGCTGCTAAAGCGAAGATTAAGCGCACAGTCTCAAATCGAACAACAGGCGAATATACTTGATCAAAGTCTATGCCTTCGATCTGTGAAAAACCTTTTGCAACGAGTCAGATTTGATGTCGAAGACCCATCGGTTTTTGATAATTTTCCTATCTTTAGGTCTTTCGACCAATTCATAGGTGTCGCGCTTGTGAAGAGCCTCTAGTTCTTCGTGGCAAGCGACTTTCCATTCCTCTTGCTCAGCTATAGGTAAGCGAGCAATATCTTTGAATGTCCATTCGCGAATATTACGAACATTCGGTTGATTCCCATCATTCTTCGAAGTAACTTTCTGAATAAGCAAGTGGGAATCGATTTCTCCAGGAGCAATTGCCTGCATAAGCAAGAAATTTATAGATACTCCCCCTTCCCGGCATGGCTCTGCCATTTCTTCTGATTCAGGGCGTGCAGAGTCATCACTCTCGGCTTGCTGCTCCCCTGGGTGCGCTTCCAGATGCAGAACTAGGTCTGGGAACCTGTTGCTCTGCAGCTTGCTGACGTCGGTTTTCTCTCCGAGCGTCTCTCTCTGCTTTAGCTTTTGCTTCCGCTCTTTTATCAGCCGTGATTTGAGGTTTAAGATCGCGTGTAACTTGTACGGGGTGTTTATCTCCGTAGCATTTGTTTGGTTCACTAACACGCTCGCTTCGACGTGTTGGTTCTCCGTAATTCCGTCTTGGTCTAGTGACTTTTCGAGGTGCCGCAGGAGGTGGTGTCTCCGTTGGAGGTGGCGTTATAGGCCTCCTTGGTTCTAAGTCACTATCCGGGGACGAAGGCAGCGGATCCTGTTCAGGCTCGTCGTCATGAGGCTGATTAGGTCTCCTTATGGAAGGGATGCGAGGAGGACAATGATTAAAATCTTCATCATCATCGTCAGGGATTGTTTGTGGTAGAGGAGTGTCATCACTTTGTGACGACTCGATAGGAAGTTGTTTTGAACTACGAGATTGTGTTTTACATCGAGGAAAGAAGTCTTCCTCAAACACGGCTTGCGGGGATGTAAATTCCACATTGTTTGTACGCATGAAAAGATTTCCACATTCTCCTGGTGCTACACCAAGATACGTCATGAGTTCTGACTTGGAAGCGAGTTTGTTCTTTCGAGTTTCCTCGGGTTTAAAGACATAAGCTCCACATCCAAAAACTCGTAAATGATCGATACGCGGTTTTTCCTTTTCAAGCATTTCAAATGGAGTTATCCATTTGTGTCGTTGTAAGGGAGTACGTCGATAGACATATAATCCACGATGGACAGCATATTCCCACCAAGATTCAGGTAGACACGCTAGCTTCATCATTGCCAGTGCTTTATCCATTAGTGTGCGTATGAAGTGTTCCGCTTGACCATTCTGTTGATGAATATACGGTGCACTGTTAAGGATTCTAATACCCTTCTCGAGTAACATTTCTCGATAGGTACCTTTGATGAATTCACCACCCATATCAGACATCCACTGTTCGACTTTCGTCTTATATTGAGTTTCTACCATCGCAAGGAACTGGCGAGTGGCAGTTAGTGGTTGTTTCTTGTCTTTAAGAAATCGTATCCAAGCATCTGAAGTGTAATCATCAAAGAAGACGATTATATACTTGTACTTGTGGTAGGATATTGTGGGGTATTCATGCAAATCCGTATGGATAATTTGGAAAGGACGAGTAGCACGTCGTTCATTAGGAGGGTAAGCCTGTCTGGGAGTTTTTCCTTCAAGACAGCCTTTGCACAAAGGAAGTTCTTTCGGAATAATGAATTCAGGAGTGCCAAGGGTGTGTTGTCGGATATGTTTTAGAACATCACAAGAGGGATGTCCTATACGACGATGTAAGACCTTGTAGTTGATAAGATAAATCAATGGATTGGCTTTAGAAGCGACAATTTTCGATTTGTGTAGAAGATAGTATAGCATTTCTTCCGGTATATGCTTTGAGAAAGTCAAGAATGTTGTATTTCTCGAAATGGTGATATGATCGGAGTTACCGCGCATAAACATGTTGTCATTTAAAAATTGACCGACAGATAAGAGTCGTTGATTTAGATCGGGAATATAATAGACCGGATATAATTTGATAACTCTTTTACGTTGAGAGATCAGGACTGTTCCGGATGCACGAATGTTCGTGAATCCATTGGCAGTTTTCACTGGAATTGGTTTCATATAACTCAATTCAACAAAGTCATTAATGTCGAACGTAAAATGCGCTGATGCTCCAGAATCAAGTAACCATCTATCACCGAAGTGAATTTTGACAGTATCAGATCTCTTCTTCTTACACTTCTGGCATAATGAGAACAAAGTGCCACAGGCACATAAATATTTATTGTTGCCACCAGGGCTAGTGTACATGTCATTATAAATAAAAGGGGTTGTTAAACCCAGAGGAGCGGTATGTAATAAATATATACATGAAGAACCTGCTTCCATATTACGAGCTGCTGGAAAAAGCGCATCAGTACTTTTATTCATAAGATCTGAAGTGAGATCTGACCTGAGATACCCATTGCCCATGCCAGAGACTTCAGAGTCTAAGGACCAACCATAATTATTTGCGGCATTGACGGTAACCATGGCAGGGGTAGAAGGTCGTGGACTTGGAAGTCCGTCTGACCATGTGTCCTCTATGGGTGATGTAGGGAGGCTCATCCTGCTGAGCGATGGCGGAGTTGACATGTACTCGAGATCACTGGTTTCGGATAGGCTTGGAGACATGCTCCGGAGTTCTGGCATTGAACTTGGAGTCGGGACCCGGAATGGTAATTCCTCTGTCATTTCCATTCCTCCTAGTCCGATTGTTGCATCTCTCTGCCAATCGATCAGCTCGTTGTACCTTCCATCCTCGTTTTGGAGATGAGGAGTTAGCCATTCTCATCCCGTTGAAGTCGTTCCAGGTGTTGGGCTTGCAACACGGCTGGACGGTAAGGATTGAGTGGTCATGCCACTGGGATGTGCAGGAAGTGAGCCACTTGGCATCTCGCTGCGGACTGCAGCAATGTGTTGGACCAGAGAAAGAGTGCCCATTGGGGCAACAGTGTTCAGTGCTGCTTGGAGTGGTTCCCCATAGATGTGTAGGGAATCCTCGGGATTCTGGAATCTCTCCCCAAGGTGAATTCCACACTGGAGTATATCGGCAGCAGGATCCTGGGCAAGACGGTCGATAAGTGGAACAGGGGTCCTGGTGTCCTGCGATTCCTTTACACCTGACTCCATCATTGTGGAGCCAAACACACTTCCGAGTTCTGAAGTGTTCACCAGAGTGTCCTCGTTCCAACTGGCATCTTCTCCTTGAGCGATGCCATATCGGCATCTGAACCGGTCTGGGTTCTGGGATATTCACTGTTCCAACCATTCCAGTTACCATCATCACCCCAACCATCAGAAGATGATTTAAGGTTATTCCAATAGATGCATTCCGTGAGAGTGCATTTGGGACGAGGAGCAGGAGTAAGGGATGTGAAAGAGGAAAGATCAGGGTGAGACATGACAACATCCTCAAGAGTAGTGACAGTCTCACCAGATGGTCTAGCGCCAATGTTGCGTGCAAGATTGATAGCTCTTTTGGTACCTGTGAAAAAGGCGTCAAAAGGCTTTTCCGTTTCCATAAAGAATGGCTTACGGGTATCAACTGCAGCGGGCGTGTCGACGACGGTGACTGTATGCATCATGGGAGACATATCCCCATGAACGAGATGTGCTTGGCCCTGTCTCTTGGCCTGTTCATTCTTCCCAGCTCGTCCTCCTCGACGGAAATGAGCTTTTCCTTTGCCCTTTCCCTTGTTATTTCCATTAGAGCCGCTGGCTCTGTTAGCACCGCTGCTGCTGCCACTAAGGCGCTGCTGCTGCTGCTGTTGGAAACTAGGGTTACCATCCTTTTGCTTGACAGCTGAAAGACGGTTGGCATGTGCTTTCCCCTTGAAAGCCCCTTGGTGAGATTCCCAGATATTGACAATCTCGCTTTGTAGTTCATCAAGATTTTGTTCATCAATTTGTGTGATAGAACATTGAGTATATTGATTGATAAGATACTCATATCTGGGAGGGAGTCTCGAAATGATGAACATGACGATGAGGAAATTGGGGATTTTTGTAAGGGAAATGTTTGGAGACGTAGAGTTGGGATCAGTAGGGATACCAGCGGTACTAACCCTATCGAAGTGCATGCGAATAAGCTCAACCGCAGCACTAGGATTAGCGTCGTTAGGAATGATGATGGAAGTGGCATGTTTAAAGTCTGTGTAGACTGCGGAAACTCCAGGTTTCCCGTAGGTGGTTTTGAGAAAAATCCAAATTGCTTTGGCAGTTGTCATTCTGAGTGTCTTCTGACGAACGGGAGGAGAAAGACGAAGTTTGATAGATCCAATGGCCTTATCGTTCTTCTCATCCCAATCAGCCTGTTTCTTTCGAGCCACCGTGATAGCCTCAGCTTGAGCTGCTGTGTCTTCAGCAGATAAAGGGGAAGCGGTACTCACTTCAGCATCACTGGGGCGATCAGAGCTAAGGACAGAACTAAGTCCAGTAGCCTGCAACCAGGCGAGAAGGATGTCAGCCCAGATGTTGAAATCAACACCAGCGAAGACGGGTACAGTGGTCATCAGGATGTTGGAAGACATCTTTGATAATTTCTGGGGAAGTCAACTGTCAGCATTTATCCATATGCAGAATTAGAAGGCAGCATTAAATGCGCCATGCGAAAGTGAAGAAAGGCAGCGATGAACGTGCCATGACAGTGACTACTCCCCTAGACTGTCAACAACTGCAGCTGGACATAAGTCCTGCACTGTTGGACGTATCGTCAAGCCATTAAAGGCGACGCAGGCTGCCACAAAGGGCGCCACAGGCTGCCATGAAGGCACCTATCCAGGTAGTATGTGAAGTCTATGGTTTGCAGCCATTGAAGGCGCTCCCAAGGGCCTTCGGGGCCCATAACCTGTTAAGCAGGCATGGTACGGCTTGTACACTACTAAACACAGTGGCAACTACGCTACTTACCTGGGGATAAGAGATAGCTTGTTAGGCTTGTTAGAGGCTTGTTAGAGAGATGTGGGTTAAGTAATAACTTGTTATTTGGAGGACTATCTACGAGTCCTTATATACCTTTGAGGAGGTACAAATACATGTAAACTAATACTAGAGTAACAATAAGATTCTATTGTACTTGATAGTACAATGCTGGTTTCGTACACTATTGTCATACTACATCTATTGTCTATATAATCTTATTGTTCTATTTATAACTACTACTATTGTTCTACATAGATGATGTTGATGGCTGCAACTGAATGCGCCAATTCAACAGTTTCTTCAAAATACAACTCACGACTCAATGAGTACCGTGGACGAAGGGGAAGTTTGGGTTGTGGTTGAGTTTGAGTATTGTGAGGAAGGAAAGGGGAGGAGAAGGACTAGGAGATTGTTCGTCGTTTTCACCGATGTTCCTGCGGTATGGTATGGATGGTTCTGGGACAAAGGATGGCCATGGGCAGGTACGTTCATTTTCCTTGCTCTTGTGTTTCCTTTCCATTTTACTTCTCGCTCTTTTACTACTGGCTCTTGTCTCCATTTTTGTTTTTGTTTTTGTTTTTGTTCTTTCTCTTCTTACATGACCAACCCATGCTATAGGTTCATTTGTACAAGCTGTACACAAGCTGTCACTCCCAAAATCCTCGAGTCAAGCTCTCCGCTCATCACTCTCACTAGGCAAGCCTAAAGCTCCAAGTTGTAGCTATGCTGATTCATGTGCACGAAATGGAAAAAACAGTCCAGATGGTTCTTTCAACTTTGATGGCGGATATTGCCATTATGCCCAAATTACGCAGCAGCCCAAATTATACAAACCCATCCACCTGCCAGAAGTCGTCATACCTTTGTTTCCTTCATCCAACCCTAGCTTCGTTCTACTGTCAAGTTCCTGTCGTACTATACTCAAGCAGTCGCCAGAGGCAAAGAAGCGGCGAGTCCCAAGAAAAACAGCTCAACACCTCTTCACTCTGGCGTCGGTGGGCTACAGACTTCGATGCAAGGTGTTCCTTATGCCCTCTTATCTATCTCTGACCGCCACTCATCACAATCCTCATTCCCATTGTCAACGTTTCTCGTTTTCTGATTCTCTACTGTCATGCTGTCACACAGGTCACACTTTCAAACTCGAATGTCCAAAACAACAAAACATCGCAGCACGTCAAGACTCTGTGCAGTCCTCTTCAAATTCACGGTAGCAAATGCGGAATACTACTCGGTGCTCTGAAAGGAGCCGGATGGTCCTAACACTGCTAGTTCTTGAGTTATCTCAAGGGCTCAGTTTTTAGATGACGAAATCTCCGAAGACTTTCAGTGTGTGTGCATTTTCTGTCTATTCATGATTCCATCGTTGTTGTTGTCATCTTCCGACGCCAAGGTGGTGACTACTGAGGCGTCCAGGACAATAAGGTATGTTCGCTTTCATTGTTTCCATTGTTTTCATTCCTTGTTCTCTCGTTGCTCTCTCTCTTTTTGTTTTAAATCTGGGTTTTATGCGATGATATAAACACATACTAACCACTGTCCTCTTTCCCTTCCCTTCCTCCCTTTCATACCCTTCTCTGCACCTTTCTTGTCCAACCGTGTCGCCCATTCCTCAAGCCTGATGTCAGATGTAAACTCTCAGGATCGTTCTCTTCTTCCAGCTCTATATTTCGCCCAGGCTCACCCCACTTGTTCCCTGTGACACTTCTAAACCATCAAACACATCAAAGCCCTAGAAACTTGCTCCTCTGCTTCTATTCGCCATATTACTATTGCTCCCTCCCCATCCAATGCCAGATTTAGTGCAACACACTTGGCAGTGGCGGCTACCTTATACCCGCTCCACTCAAAACACCTAGTCCAACGCCTCAAATGCTACTCGGTAAACAGCCATCAGGAACTTGAAGGAGGGTCTTGTCCGGGGATGATTGATGACAAGGTATGTACGTTCGCTTTTACTTTCATTTCGTTCTGCCTTTCCTTTCTCGCGCTGTCTTTTCTCAAATTTTATTTTGTTTCAATCTGATATAAACATGTATTAACCCCTTCTTTTTCTTACTTCTGTAGCTTTTTGTCCCCTACCCAACGCTTGTATTCGTCCAAAAAATGCTCTCTCCACGCTCGTTAGCTCTCCACATCCAATCCTACTCTCTGGCTCCAAGAAGATGAAAATTTATCAAGCCGACTCAATTTGGGACGTTTGAACAGAGTAGAGATTAGAAGTTGGGGAAAGAAAATGAAGGGGATGGGGAGATGGTTGAGAGTCGCATTGGGGTTGATGTTGATGTCGACAAAGATGCTGACTAAGCGAAGATTTTGGGAGCAAAGAGGTTACAGAGTAGATGAAGCCAGACCTAGGTAGACCTAGATACAGAAAGAAATAGTTAAATATTGACAGCTAGATCATGACTAGTTGGACACATACCTCAAATAGTATATTTTCTGAATCTCGAGACTCGCACACATAGCCCTCTGATGAATTTGAAGCAAGGCAAATCCTCAAAACCTCTTTTCTTGATATCGTCAGAGTCAGAGCAACAAGGAAGGAGTCATGGAATCTGGAAGATGAAGAACGACTCAAACAAGAGCAGGGTGAACAGGAGAAACAGAATATGCAGAAACAGCCCTTTCCTGCCAATACATGAAATCACAGCAAATACGAATGCACAAATAAACCCTCCTCCCACACCCTCATGAAAGAAATCAGCCATCAGGAAAGACTTCTTCAAAACCCTCTTCAAACCAAGAAAACAAACACCTTGGATGAAGAAAAGAGATGGGTTTGGGAGTGGGAACACTAGGAAGAGGGTAATGAAAGAAAGAGATGGTGGTGGGGATGGAAGCGGTGGTAGTGGATATAAATGTGGCTCAGAGCCAGGTAAGGTAGCCGACATCCATTGACATCGATGGTGACATAAGCGTGACATGTCACGCGTCACACGGCACAATTTTTGTTCGAGTCAGAATTTTTTTTTTTCAAGCTGCCAAGGCCTCCAACCGGTCCCCCTACCTTACATCTATGTAGCTACTACCTGCGTATGAGCCTCGTCAAACTCCTGGAGGATTGTATCAGGTACTACTCTATGTCCCCTGTATCTTTTCGCTGCCCATGCAGCCTGTTTTCCACTCAAACCCTTTCTGTATGCATCCATAAATCTATCTGCTCGTCTCGCAAACTTTCGCATTGTTTTGAGGGGTATTGCCTGCAGTGCCCGGACCATGTTCCTTTCCAAATCAGCCTCTTTTGTAGACTCGGGGAATTCTCTATAGACTCGCTTCGCAAATCCCCAGCATTGTTCAATAAAGTTTAGCTCACAGTGATACTTTGGAAAGTAGATCACTGTGTAGCCTCGCTTTTCACAATGTTCCTCCAACTGGGTCTTTTGAGCCTGGAAATCTGACTGATTATAGAGTATACGACGATAACAGCACGTAGTCGAGTTTTCGGGACACTTGAAACCTTTGCATTCTCTGAGGAGGGTGGCCGGGTCCGGTAAATCTGCACCTTTTTCACGTCTCTCTTCAATGATCTTCCGCATTCCTTTGAACCATCCAGGGTGTGTACAATCATTTGATGGATAATAAAAGGACTGAGGACTGCCATCAGCAAATTTTCCATCGCGCATTTGCTTCTTTTGACCAGTTAATTTGCCATCAAGGTCCTTCTCGTCAAAATAGCCCCAGTTCTTGTTCATCTTGATTGGCATTTTGAGTGCTGTGAGTGCGTCTGGTGCCCAAGCAGTGTGTGTCTTTGCATTGTCATATGCAAAGACATGTGTCTCTTCGGAGTAATCTTCGTCGAGAATATCCATTGCGATTGTGGCCTGTTTCAGAATGTCCTCGTTACAGAAATAACCATCCCAATTTTTTCCTGCTTTGAAGACAACAGCAGCAGTCTTCTGAGGTGTTCCATTGTTGTGATCTTTTCCGACCAGCCAGCCATAATCTGGAGATATGAATTGAGCATACATTGCAGAACAGCCTTCACCCTTAGGTTTTGGTGTTGCTTCCTCATCATTAGACACCCATCGCAAGGTTCGACAATCATTTGTATAGAACGTCGACTCATTGTGTCTCCAAATCACTGTAATCCTCCCATCAGGAGAAACTGACAGTGCTTGGGAATTTTTGTTGCCGTCCTTGTCATATTGACGCATGTGCGTGGCCAGCTTTTTCCATGTGGGAAGAAACTTGTCCTGTCTGTATTCCACCACATCATCCCTCTCATGACCGTCTGAGAACTGTCCCTTTGGTTCCTTTCTCCATCTGAATCGCATCTTCTCCATCCAGCGCTCAGCAGTTCGTTCAGTAATCCCCTTCTTTAGCTTTAGCCGTGTCCATATTTCAGGAGAGTTCACAAACTCAACGACATGACAGGAAGAGACATATTTCCCTATGCCCTGCAAGTGAAGGTGAAGTTCCTGTCCCAGATCTTCGTCTTCAAGCATAGACTTATTGCCTTTGCCATATTTAGCCACGGGTAACACGCTGGTGTCAGAAAACTCGATAGTCCAGACCCTCAGCATGCATGACAACCAAGGTCCTTTTCCAGTGGATGCAGCAATCAAATCAGCACACACCGTCCATCCAGAATAGCTCTTAGATGGATAGAGCCAAAGAAACGACAACATAAGCTCCAAACGAACCCGTAGGACATTGTTCATCACAGGAGGCTTTTTGTGTCCAGGTCCTGTGTTTCGTCTGGGTTGCAGCATCTGGTCAAGTTTGTCAATGCATTCATCAACTTTCTTGGCATTCGGAACTGATGTTTTTGTTTTCAGCTCCTTGAGGGCTTCGGGTTCACGTTCACATTCAGTTTCGATTTCGAGTTCAGGTACGGGTTCGAGTTCAGGTACGGGTTCGAGTTCGAGTTCGGGTATGGGTTCGAGTTCAGGTGCGGGTATGGGTATGTGTTCATGTTTGAGTTCAGGTTCGGGATCTAGATGCATAAAGACCGAGTCTGGTATGTCCTCTAGTCCATCCTCCTCGAGTAGATGCTGAACTGATGGATCCAGAGTCCTTTGAGGGAGGAACATGTCTTCATTGTCTACCTCTTCAATTGTCACAGCTATCCTATGGCTCTCCGCGTTCTCCTGAGGTTCCTCCAAGGGTATGGCAGCTTGTGCAACGTCCACCGAGTCCTCATCAGATTCTTTGTTGAAATATTTCAGGATCCCACCTCCGTGCTGCTGTCAGTTCTTCTGGTCCTGGGCTTGATATTTACGTTGAGTGCGTTTGGCTGGTTTTGTGCCAATGGGCTTCGTTGTGAAGTAGGGACCCTTGGCCTTGGTTGGCATGCTTGAGACATCACTGTGGGTCTTTGACTTGGTGAGGAATGCTTTTAGCCGGTTTGATCCATCGTTTAACCACTGAAGCAGACTGTTCTCCTCCTTGAATACAGGAACATCACCATCATTGCGAGAGAATAGTGAGTCGTTGTCAGCCTGGTTCACATGATCAAGAAACTCAACCTCCAGTTGGTCAAGAGAATCTGTGTCCGAGTCCAAAGCACCAGGTTCGTCGTCATCTTCGTCACTTGCTGCATCACTAAGCTCTGTTTCAGTCTTGAGAGGAGTGAGTTTTGGCTTTTTCTGGCCAAAAGGTCAGTGTTATTCATCATACACCTGATCTGACTGTGAACTTACCTTTGCTCGCTCACCTAGGTTCTTGAGATTTCTATTTCTTTTCAGAGCAGGCATGGTTGGGGTGTAGGAGGCAAGATTTCATGTCAAAACCGGGGATGTTAACTAGAAGAATTGCTTAATTTGGTAATCACATGACTGGCATAATTGAAAACGTCATTTTTCTAATATGGGTGTCAATAAGATCAGAAACTGTTTTTGAGCGTTTTGAGGAAAGTCAACTTTTTTCTGACAAAACTCAAGAACAAAAGCATATATTGAGAAACGGAGACGACAGCTCTTCTACAAAATGAGGATAGACTATGTCTATGGTTTTACTTTGACTACACTCCTCGTTGTCATCGAGCCTTGTTAGTCATCATAGATGTCACCTGATAGTCGATGTCAATGGATGTCGGCTACCTTATGATCAGGTATATTCTTTTCATTTGCTTTGTTTCAATTCTTCGTTGTGTTGTCATGTGTTTTTTTCTCTGAGTCATTCTTTTCCTTTCTTTTTCCTTCGTATTGTTCTCAACCTCTTTTCCCCCAATCTATTTGTGTTGATAAGAGCTTACGCTAATCAAACACTCTCTTCTTTCCCCCTCACAATCACGGCAAATACGAACGCACAAATAAACCCTCTCCCACACCCTCACAAAAGGAATCAGCCATCAAGAAAGACTTCTTCAAAACCCTCTTCAAACCAACGAAATGAACACCTTGGATGAAGGGAAGAGATGGGTTTGGGAGTGGAAACACTGGGAAGATGGTAATGAAAGAAAGAGATGGTGGTGGGGATGGAAGTAGTGGTAGTGGATATAAATGTGGCTCGCAGCCAGGTATGATTAGGTATATTCTTTTTGTTTGCTTTCTTTCAATTCTTCGTTGCGTTGTCATATGTTTTTTTCTCATTCTTTTCCTTCGTCACTACAAATGTACACTCCCTATGTCCCCACCTGGCAATGCACCAGCACTCACATTGCTGGATGCCTTCACCTTGTTCCTGTATTGTCCCCTGTCTCAAAATGGAATTTCATCGAAAACAGATGTCTTCAGATTTGATTATGATGCTGGTGGGGGTAGTGGGAGGAAGGGGAGCATGGCCTTTTCTATGCGATGAATGTCTACTTTGGCTATTGCGACTTGAGAGGCAGAGAAAGGCCAGTCTTGTTGGGCGTGGTGTTGATCACAATGAAGATCGGGATCAATACAATGGCTTTTGGGAGAGAAAGCCCAGACTGTCAGTGACTGAAAATATATGCTTGACCTATTTGTCTTCATCGTTTTTGGTATTTTGGCACAGTGTGCACCGGCTCAATCTCAGCCTTGATGCTATATTCCTAGCATAGAGAATGGCAGTGGGGCTAAAGAAGGATGGCTTTGGTGGTGACAAAGATGGTGTTGACCTTGCTTTTTTAATATTCTGTTGCGTATGTTTTTTGTTAGAGTTTTGTCTGTATTCCAATATTTCAAGGATTTTCATTTGTTTTCACCAACATCCTCAATGAACTGATGCAAAACTGATGTCACCTATCTCGCATATTTTTTCTCTGATATTTGATTTTTTTTCTGGTTTGTTTTCTTTTTCATATTTGTACTACACATGCACATTCACTGACCACGTCCACTCTTTCTGCCCCACTCGTCTTATTCCTCCCAACCTCCCAAACCCCCACACCCCCTCACCATTTCCCCTTGCCCTCAACAACTTACAAATCATAAATCAAAAGTAAAGACGGCTTCATCTACGCAAATTGATGCCTGGCGCACAACCCCCCCTTGACCCCCCCTTCCCCCTTTACACCATATCTGGATGAATGGGACCCGAGGGGGAGGGGGTAGGAGGCAAATGGTGAAGATATAAGGACAAGTGAGGTGTGGGGCAAAATTATTAGGACAAAGTAATATATCTTAATTTTTTGGTATACTGAACAGGGAATAAACTTTTTATAAAATACTAACAAGATAGATACCTATGTAAGCAGCAGAAATTTTGAATTAATCCTACTCAGTGGCTCCATGTTCTCGCAGATATCTCACTACCTCTGGTTCATCTCCTTCCTGTGCTGCTTTGAGTACAGACCCATATTTCTGTCCCTTTCCATTAACATCCACACTCTTCTCCTCCACAAAATACTTGACAACATCCAACCTGCCCATATATGCTGCTGCTTGCAGTGGAAACCCATACTCCCCTCCTTTTGCATTCACATATGCCCCCTTCTCCACAAGATATTTGACAATATCCAAATGTCTCTCTATCTTAATTTTTATGAAAATCAATGTATTACATGTGTATATTGAACAAAGAGGAAATTTTTGATAAAATACTAACAAGATGGATATCTATGTAAGTACCAGAACTTCTGAATGAGCCCTACTGAGTTGCCCCATGGTCTTGCAGATATTTCACTACCTCTGGTCGATGTGCAATCTGTGCTGCTTTGAGTGCAGACCCATATCTCCCTCCCTCTGTATTAACATCTGCCCCCTTCTCCACAAGATACTTGACAATATCCAAATGTCCCCATGGTGCTGCTGCTTGCAATGCAAACCCATATGTCCCTCCTTCTGCATTAACATCTGCCCCCTTCTCCACAAGATACTTGACAATATCCAAATGTCCCCAATATGCTGCTGCGTGCAATGCAGACCCAAATTCCCCTCCCTCTGCATTAACATCTGCCCCCTTCTCCACAAGATACTTGACAATATCCAAATGTCCCTCTCCTCCTGCTGCTTGCAATGCAAACCCATAATGCCCTCCCTTTGCATTAACATCAGCTCCATTTTCAACCAACACCTTGACTATATGGAAGTATCCATTTTCAGCTGCATCATAAAGTGCATATCCTGGTTCTTGAGGAGGAAAGTGAGAAATATCCTTAGCCTTTCTCCAGAGGCTGTAGAGCGATGAACAGACTTTGTGATTATCTGTTTCATCCCTCCTCCTCAGTGTACCCCATATGAAGGCCTGAATGGAATTCCAGTTGAGATCCACATAGCAGTTCAAAGCTGGAAAGTCTTTGGTTCCCCCCCATAGATCTTTATAAGCAGTATCATGGAAAACACCATGCACAGCCTGATGAACCACCTCCTGGATGGAATCATTTGATTGCAGAGATTGTAGCCATTTAAGGCAATAAGCCAACATAGTGTGATGTCGAGTAGATGAGGATGATAATTGGTAATTGTCTTCCCATGTGAGAGGGATAAGGTGAAGAAACACGGTCTCTGCATGCCTGAGAGACGTGTTTGGAGCAGAGGGCCATTCAGGTGGGGCAAGATTTGAAAGGTGGCTGCTCCAAGAATCATGGTAGTTATTTTGCCCATGATAGGTGACTAGTTTCCAAAAATATTGAAAAATGCTGAGAGGAAACATAAGAAGATGGAGGAGGGCAAAAAGTATTGGGACTCTATATGGGCATTGGATGTGAATGACAGGGATGATGATGCTCCCAAAATACATCAAAAAGGATATCCCAGTGACAGAGACCACAATCCAGCAAAGGGATTGATGAAGCTCTGAAACATAGACTGAAAGGCCAACCATGAAGAGGCCAAGGGATGCATGGAGTATAATAGGTAAGAGCCCAATGATCTCAGGAACTCTCCACTTTTCAAATCCAAGGTAGCGGAATTGACGGATTTTGGCACGCTCCTGAGCATTACCAGTGGGAAGGGAGAAATTATATGCTTGAAGCCATTGCTTAACAAGCACAGAGAGAAGAGCTGTAGCCAGGGAGAGGGACAGGGAGGCAAAGAACAGTCCGTTGATCCAAAGATCCTTGGTACTGACATCAGTGTTATCCAAATTAACTGATGCCTGTGGAACAGATTGCAGAGTTGTTGTGTTCCCAGCAGCACGAAGCAGCTGGTTCTGCTCAAGCATAAGACTTGCTGTGATCTTGGCGTAATCTGGTTGAAGATTTACAACAGTGGAAATGACAAAAGATGTCACTACAGCAGAAAAGAGTGCCGCCTATTACTTAGGTGAACAAAGCATTCAATATGAACCATTTTTTGCACTTACAAAGACAAGTAGAGCATCAAGAGTGTCCCTAAAACCCTTCAACATCTCATCATCAAAAGTTTCTGCCTCATCAAGGTAAACTTTCCACACTCGGGCATTCTCCCTTGCCTCTTTGCCAAACTTGTCTGCTGGGTATTTACGAGTATAGTCATAGTCTCGGGTTCCTAAGAGAACAGTTGATTAATCAGAGAGTTGTAGGATTATCATAAAGACTCACCAGTGTATGAACTCTGGTATTCCGGGATACCCAGCAGCTGGCAAAGATTCCCTTGCTTCTTCTCAGTGTCAAGCTGACAAGTTGGGTTACTTGGCTTTGCATTTTTGGAGTCCGTGTCTATAGTACAGTCATCATGTAGTCAATGAAAACAGGCATTCTATCCAATATACTATGATTACTCACTGGTTTCCTGAAGTGAGGAAAGAAGTGCACCCTCCAAGATTTGTACAATGGTATTATCTGGTGACTTGCCACCTTCTAATTCTAAATATTCAGTATGGGACCAACAGAATGAGACAGTGTGTTACCTACCCTTGTTGGTATCTTGAGAATTTGGTTTACCCAGTACACTGGGAGCAGCCTCATCCTTGGTGTCTGCATACATGTGAGAGGACATTTCTTTCAAAAGTAGGTAATTACTTACTATTGTTCGCTGTAGGTTCAGACTTGGATTTTTCTTCCATAACATTAATATTACGGACTAACAGAATAGTCAGTATCTCAGTATCCAAATCAGACGAAGAAACAACAGCAGACTCACCTTCGGAATCTGTCCGAGCATCCTGAGCATTTGAGGAATGCTGGGAAGCCATACTGTTTGAACGAACGGAGTGTCCAGTAGACTGAGGCAGGGCTGCAGGAGTTTCGTTTTTTTCGCCTGCATCGTGCGCGACAGATCCCGGCTTCACCGGAACACTCGTAGTGCTGGCGGCAACAGATTGGGACGGGTCAGATTTCGGCTCTGCAGTTGCATTCGAGTCAGCGGTGTCGTTGGTAAATCTAGCGAAAAACAGACTCACCCTTCCCCTTTCTTTTCTCGTTTCCAGCCCTATCTGCTGCCGGCGCAGAGGATTTCTCGGAGGATTGACGCCGTCTGACACCCGCCTGTCCCTTCACTGCGCTACTTAGGCTATTTCGAGCTTCTTCCGATGGTTGTGGGATGTTTGGAACAGAGGGGGGGATTTTGTGCTGGGATTGTGGGTCGTTCATGGTGCGTGTGGTGGTGGCGGTGGTAGTGGAAAGAGTCAACGTGTGTACTGACAGGAAGTATGATTCCACAACACAGTGTTCGCCATAAGGGTTAAGCCTTACTTATGCTAAGGGCTTAACTTCTTAAGAGACGTAAGCCGTAACAATACTGGCAACCCTTAAGCACCCTTAAGTACGGCTTAAGATGTAGTAGTCACATGAAATTAGCTGAGAACAATTTTTTTTACTGTAGCTTAGTAGGCTACGCGTCGATGCTGGTCTACTGTGACATGACCGCCGCAACGGTCCTATGGGAGTACTTCTATAAAGGTACCACGCAAAATACAAGCCACTGGAATAGGGCTGTCCACCGTATCCGTATATACGGGGGACACGGGCGGTATATACAGTTACGACGCCGTACCGTACGAGGGTCGAGGATGAGTTTTGATGGCACGGTAGCGGCACGGCTTACCCCTGTAGACGGGATTTGCCATACGGCAATACGGCCGTGTTGACGGGTCACCACGTAGCCAAGGTGTCCCTCTACAAAGCCCAGAACCACCCTCTTTCACTAACCTGAACTCTCTATCAGGTTTTCCTCAAAAGCGCAGCTTTTACTTTTGTATCTCAATACAAAAAGGTTCAGGTTACCGGTCATGAACTGGATGAATATTTCAAACTCTCTCCGGAAGACATAGACCGTTGCGATCTGATTCGCTGGTGGTATGCTCGTCAGGCTCAATTTCTAAATCTGTACAGGCTTGCAAGAGATTTGCTACATCAGTATTTTGACAAATCTCTGGTCCGCTGGTGCCTGCCAAAATTTGGCGGGCGCCAGTGGAAACCAGTTACCAGATGCTAAGCGAGCTTAAGCGACCAGCCAAGTCAAAACTCCCACCAGTAGAAATCTTAAATTGCGATGTGTGAAGCTTCCTCCCTGCTGATGCCCTCTGTAAGATGTTAGAATACGTTGATTTGTGTGTAAGACAATGTGTATGATAGGAATATAGGGCAGGATACAAGGGGAGGAAGATACATGCATGCAAAATTATGGGTACCAGCCGAACCAGTGGGAAAGTCCGCCAGAACTTTGTCAAAACACTGATGTAGCAATCCCTGGTGAGTCTCTTTGTTGTTTCTTATACCTTGCTGTACGTATACTGACTTGTTGTTAAGGCTCTGCAGTTGCTGTTGAACGGGTGTTCTATGGAGGGAGATACAATCTCACTTCGTCGGGGCAGCTTGCAGCCAGAGATCATCAGGGCACTGATGATTTGAAGAATTATATCAAACTTCATCACAAAGCAATCCTGGACGTGACAGGGAACGAGTAGACAGACATTTTAGCCTCTTTTTATTTACACACTGCCTCTGATAGAACTATAGGTATCATGAAGTCCATCTATTCGTTAAAAGTGATTTACAGAAAAAATACGTCTGTATAGCCATAACACGGCCGTTAACTAGGGTAGCTGTCCCGTCTCAAGTTGAGAAGGACTTTATACGATACGGCTCCGGCGTTTCCGTGGCCGTCTGACAGCCCTACACTGGAAGGCCCACTGCCTTGGGTGCATCAAACAACACGCTCCTCAGCTCCACACATCAAGAACCAGACTTCGGTTGACATCAAAACCCTTGACGGTGAAAGCTGGTTTCAGAAAGGTGAGTTTATTGATGATAGAAGTATAAGGACTCACACTAATGCTGCACTTGCAAGCCTGCGAAGATGCTGGACACATCCGATGAGTATGACGGGTAACTACAAATTTTTATACTAAGGCCTTAAGTACCCTTAACACCACAAAAACTGACAAAAGTATATATGCAGAAACGATGAATATGAACCCATATATTCCTCGTTTTAAAAATGGGAAAATATTTGGTGCAAGTTTACTGTATGCATACCCCTGTTTTCGCATATTTTCAAAACGGTAGTATATATTCACATATATTCTGCTGTTTTTGAATGTAATGAAAATGAGGGTATGTATCAGTGATATATACGGCTTACTTTAGGGATAATTGGGTCCTACTTAGGGCGCTTTCGCAGGTATTGAAAAACAGGGAATATTCTGTACATATGTTGGAGTATATTCATTAGTAGCTTTCCGGATACCGAAGTACAAAATGTGCTTACTGTACATATCAGAGGCACATCTCGGGTCCACACCGAGACATTATTGAGGTCCTGGAATCAAGATACGATACCGTTAGAGTGAGGTGCTACTTATGCCGAGGACTCAACCGGATCCCAGGATGGAAAGACAAGCAAGTCGCGACGCGGGTCGCGCGTGAGTCATTCCAAACTCCGACTGAAACGCCGCTTATAAAGACGCGTCAAAAATCGTATCGACATCATAGACTTTCTTCATCCCTTACCACCACCACCATTACTTCTTCTCTCCTCTCTTCCCAACGCTCTACTCCATGATCACAGCAGTGAATTCGCTGTCACGATGTAAACGCCTCGCTGGATAAATATGTATCTGCGCACACGCCAAACCCGCTCAGACATTGCAAAAGCAACCCTGGTTGCCTGACTCGACGAAGGACTATACGGTAGACAAGACGACTGGAAGATGAGGTGGGGTCATGGCAAGGGCATGTGTGATCAAGCAAAAGTACGTGTATTCGCTTTCTTCGCCCTCGCTGTTTTCACTGACAAGCTTGTACATATGACAGTGCGACATCGCTGTTGATGCGTTGACGCGTAATCCTGCCCTGCTTCCGTAAAACGTTCTTAGTGAGTCTCACACCTTGTTTTTCAGCATAATCTCATCTTTTTTGTATAGGTTACGCGCATATACTCAGTACTTTGAATTAATCTAACCCCTTACGATCTTCGGAGCCTTCACTCATGGTCCGTCCTTCTTCGTAGTCTTCAAACTGGTGCTCGAGTGTCGTTTTCTCCTCACCGCGTGTGTCAATGTCATCCCTGCCGCCGTTTGAGCGAAGGTGCGCGTGTTTTCTTTCTTTACCCTTAGCGTTCTCACTGACAGGTTGATGCATACACAATGATAGGACTCAGAGCCTCATCCAGCGCTTGTACTTAGTACCTTTGTATGTACCATTTATGTAGATACTCATAATTGAAGTCAAATCTTTATCCAGGCCGAATGCAAGTCTGCAATATATGTCTCGCTCTTTCAGATGTGCTTCCTTATATGCCTCGAGTTCGCATATATTCCTTGTCTTTGAATATATGCCTCATTTTCGCATATATTCCTCGTCTTCGCATATATCCCTCACCTTCGCATATATGCTTCGTTTTTGCATATATTCCTCATCTTCGCATATATCCCTCATCTAAAAAACGGCGGAATGTATACCGTCTACATACCGTCTACATACCGTCTATAAACCACGCGATAGTCATAAATACTTATATATCACTGGATGCAAACACTTGTAATTCCTTGGATATACAGAGGAATTACATAAGACTTACACTGGTACACTCAATATGTAAGTTCACTTGACTTACTGAAGTATTACCAGAGACCAAAAAAAATGAAACCCATTGTAAGGCATAAAGTCTCACAGTGGTCCCTGATAATACTTCAGTAAGTCAAGTGGACTTACATATTGAGTGTACCAGTGTAAGTCTTATGTAATTCCTTGGTATATCCAAGGAATTACAAGTGTTTGCACCCAGTGTATTCTGGCATTATTTATACGAGGAATATATCCGAAAACAGACCGTATAAGGGTATGTTTACTTCTGTACATTTTTGTGGTGAAGTACGTACTTAACTTACAGCTGTTCGCAAAAAGAATGACAGTAGGAATTTTTGAAAGTATATATCTCGATTCGGGTGACGCGTCAGCCTACTGTACCTACTGTACCGTACTCGAAGCCCTTCCTCAACTGGTGCTGGGCAATTGCGCATCAGTACTTTAGCAAGCCCCGTTTGTCGCGACTCTCTCGACGTCGTCTTCCACCGAGACAACCCACTGCAAGCCATTCAAAATTTGATCAGCTTGTACATCTCCACCTTCTACTCATTCTCTTCCTTACGCGTCTGTGTACTATCTTCACTTTGACGCCAAGTCACTTTGGCTCTTCGCTCGCATGCCCGGTCACCCACTCCAACCCGTCAGTTCCTTCGGTGTTTCTTCTTCTAAAACCCGCATCCTGAACACCGTTCCTTCCTTCCTCAGCCCATACCATCAAAAAGCCCTTCTCATTTAGCCCAAGACCATTCGTCACTCCCAACGCCTCTCTCCCCCGAGTCCCCACATAAACGACAACCCTGCATATGGACTATCGTTGACTTTGGGGCTATTCAGTCATCTGAAACCCCTCCGCACCTCGTCTCTCGACCTAGTCACTTGAAGACCGAAACTATTCCGCAATGCAGAGGTTCGCAAGATCGAGTTGTCGGAACGAGACGTGAAATTTACAAATGGGGTCCAAGCGGGTACTGCGAATGAGAGGGCTTCTGTGGGTGCGAATGGAAATAAGAGCGATGTGCTTTTGGGTTCTAATTAGCTTGGTGGTAAAACTACAAGAGGTGAGTTGGCTGATGCGTATTTTCCAACAATCAGCGAATGGTACTAATGATTTGTTCTTTTCTTTTCTTTTCTTTCTACCTATCTAAACGCTAAGCAGCCTCCCTACCATACCCGCCTCTACGTCTACCTCAAGACTTCCAAACGTCGGCCGTAAACTCTTCAAACTTCTTTTTCTCGCCAACGCATCCAACGACCTAGACACTCTAACCCCCTCACCCGTTCGCTCCCATACCGCCGTTACGATCTCTTCATACAGTGTCGGAGTTGATTGAGGGCCCACGAGAGTCTGGACAGTTCCGAAGCTAATTTGGAGAGAGCAAAAAAGCCGCAGAAAGAGTTCTGGCGGGTGCTACTAAAGAGAATGGATGAGAACGCCTTTCCTCGTCCCCGAAATGCACATGTACACTTTCGTGCCGGCCCGTTCCTCTTTTGTCCTCAACGCAGCGGGACCCCAACGACCATAAATCCAGCTACCAACCATCAACCCCCCGCCGTTCTCCCTCGCCTTCAGCAAAGAACTCATTCTCATGAAAAGGGTTTCTCTGAATCGCAGCCCAAACGAAACCAACTGAACGATTCGGAGCGTCTGTTGACGAGGAGAAAGGTCGGGTTTGGGTCGGCGTAGAGAATTGGGTCCGGGGACGATAATGTTAAGGTGTTTTCGTTGGTTTTTGGAAGTAAAAGTGATGATGAAGGACTTGGTGATGAGGGAGAACGTGGTGGTAGTTGTAGTGGGTATGAGGGCGGATGGGGCAAGGGATGATACGTCAGGTACATTTTCGTTCGTCTTTTTCGCGTTTTGATCCTCTTCCGCCGGTTCTCTTCATTTTCGGTCTCTGTGTCGGTTTCATTCTGACTCCCGCTGAACACTTCACTCTGGCGTTAGGACTCAGTAGACGAATCTTTGTTTCAGGGTTACAGACTTCCACGCAGGGCACTCCTTATGCTTTCAATCCATCTCTCTCCGCCATTTATCACAATTCTCGTCGTCGTCAACGTTCTTTTTCTGACTCTCAACTGTCACGCCATCACACGGGTCACGCTCCAAACCTGTGAACGTCCAAAACAACAAAACTGGGGTAAAGTGCCATCGCTTCGCGTGGCAAACTACGAGGCCCTCAGGATCGGGGGAGGAAGCGAGGAGGAAGACAAGGCGCACCCTGATGCTGCCTACGCTGCCTTGGTTATGTGTTTATCCGAGGAAGCCATGAACGACGTCATGATGGTCTCGACCGTGATTGCAGAGAGCGCTTGCCGAGCGCCAACGAACAGGGGTGGGAGTTTGAACCCGTGGAAAAGTTTTCGAGGTCGACCTAAGTTAACTCAGCCTAAAGGCCTCGTAACAGCGCAGCTCACCGACTCTCTATGCAATCCTCGGCAAATTCACGGTGGCGAATATGGGATACCACTAGATGCTCTGAAAGGAGCTGGATGGTCCTAATACTGCTGGTTCTGGAACTATGTCAAGGGCTCGGTTTTTAAATAACGAAGTCTACGAAGGCTAGTAACGTATGTACATTTGCCTTGAGGTGACATTTTCTCCTCTTATTTGTTCTTTCTGTTTATCCCAGATCTCTCTCTCTCAGGATCCCAGCGCTGTCGTCTTCGTCTTCCGATGTCAAGGTTTCTCGATGTCAGCCATAAACTCTCTGGATCATTCTATTCCGCACTACGGCCACCACCACCCCCATTCAACGCTCTAGATACACTTGCCCCACAATACCCGTCACATCAATGCTCCCCATTTCTGGACCAAGTTTGAGTAATCACGCGAGTGGAAATGCTAACACGAATAACGGATCAAGGAGGACGATTCCTTTGTCATTCTCGTCTCCTGGGTCTGGGCTAGGATCGGGGTCTGGTGTGGATGGCCAACAAGGCCATGGTAATGAGAAAGATGGAAGTGGTGGTGGTGGAGGTGGTGGCTACTGAGGAGTCCAGGACGATAAGGTACGTTCGCTTTCCGTTCTTTTTCTCATCTCTCTGTTTTTGTTTTAGTTTTTATGGGATATAAACACGTACCAACCAATGTCCTCTTTTCCTTCCTTTCTCCTTTTCGTACCCTTCTCTACCTTTGTCCAACTGCGTCGCCAAAAACTGCTTGATGTCGGACGTAAACTCCCGGTATCGTTCTCTTCTTCCAACTCTATTCGCCATTATCACACCATGGTGACTTCTGTCTACCCGCTCCACTCAAAGACCCAACCTAACGTCTTAAATATTACCGTAACCAGCTACATATCATAAAGGAGGATTTTGGCCAGGATTACTGATGGTACGTTGGCTTTTACTTTCCTTTCTCGTGCCGTATTTTCTCAAATTTCATTTAGTTTCGATCTGATATAAACTCGTATTAACCCCTTCTTTTTCTTACTTCTCTAGCTTTTCGTCCAGAAAAACGCTCTCTCTCTGCACTCGTTAGCTCCCCACATCCCGTCCACGTCTCTTTGCGTTTGTTTATTCCCTTGCTCCCAGGTAAAAATTTGGTGAGATGGAGGATTCGAGGCTGAGGTGGATCGTCTTCTATGCCTTCAATTCAACTTGGGATGCTTGAACAGAGTTTGGATGAGAAGTCGGGGACAGGAAAGAATGGGAATGGGGAGATGATTACGAGGCCTTTAGGCTGAGTTAATTTATGTTGTAGCGACCTCCTGGATCTTTTCCACGGGTTCAAACTCCCACCCCTGTGCATTGGCGCTCATCAAGCGCTCATCTGGAATCACGGTCGAGACCCATGACATCGTTCACAGCTTTCTCAGAACAACGCGAGGCCTTTAAGTTGGGTCATTCCGATTTCTATTGCCGGTCTCTGAGATGCCGACAACCGATCAGTCTAGGCACAACCCACAACGTCATGCAAATGTCAGCACGTCGTTTTCACTGCCAGCATTGACAACCTCCACCACCCTATTCCTCCACTCCTCAAG
Organism: Tetrapyrgos nigripes; assembly: GCA_013368315.1. NCBI lineage: Eukaryota > Fungi > Basidiomycota > Agaricomycetes > Agaricales > Campanellaceae > Tetrapyrgos > Tetrapyrgos nigripes. The sequence goes on from JAACJM010000061.1 coordinate 371,029, forward strand.
CTTGCATTCGCCTCGAGTTGTAATTCCTGCCTCTCTTTCGTCAAGTCCTCCTTTTCCCAAGGATTTGTCGACAAACTGCAACGTCAGCGTTCTCTCAGGACTCTTGTTCTGCAGCAACCCTTGATTCTACCTGACTCCAAGCAGTGTTCGCATACCCCAAATCGCAAATAATACACACTTGTGACATGGCTCCTCCCTTTGGATGCCTACTCCTACCAATTGATCAGTCCTGTTTCTCTTTCCCATCTTCTTAAGCTCTCTTTCTCTTTCTGTCTGCTGGTCCCAATCGCTGGAATATCTGTGCTGAAACCCACAGAAACCTATCCTAGACTTGCTCTGATAAAATTGTGGTTGAAGGAGCATGTTTGAACTAAACTTCTACAATAGCAGTGGCACATTTCTTTGATTTTTTCGTCTCCATCTCTATGTACTGAGTGTTTGTTTTTTGCATGACAGGAAGCTTTACATCTGCAAATTTATTATTCACTGCTATTCCAGAAGTAGCCTCCCGTTGTTCTTTTGTCCAATGTCTGATGCTCATTTCAAGACTGTCGCTTTGGATTTGTTAATTCTGTGTTTCTTAAAAGGCACCCCTTTTTCCACCTTTCTTTTGTGTTTGTGCAGGACGTCACTGGCTTCAAGCTCTCTTCGTTACACATCCCCGGCTCAGTGAGTGAGCCAATCGGCCCAGAAGCTTGGGAATGGTATAGCGGCTTTCCCAAATTGCCCTCGGAACCTCATTGCTCAGAGGCCCATCTGTGCCAATGCTTCTCCGCTGGGCTCAACAGGTCCATACTCGGACGAATGCATATGGCAATGAATATGATTCTAACGCCTGACGACGATGGACCCAGGAGGAGTGATTCACTTTTTGGCAGTGATTGCATGAGTGATGAAGATGGTGAGGTACACTTCATGCTTCAATGTTGGTATTGTGTTGGGATTTTTCTTGCAACATGGGTAGGTATGATTTTTGAACACTGATTTTTCACGTATCACTGTTTGTCTTCAAATCCTCTTTTGCTGTTTTAGCTCTCCTTCTCTCAGTGGCTGCAGCATAGTCAATATAAGAGTAAATTTTTGACTTTATTGGACAGGCCTCGTAGCTTGCCACGTGAAGCGATGGCTCTTTACCCCAGTTGAGTTGTGGTTGAGAGTCCTTACGAGGCCTCTTAAAGGCCGAGTTAACTTAGGTCGACTTTTGCAATCTTCCCACACCTGCAGATTTATATTGCGGTCTCTACGACAACTGAATTGCGGTCTGGACCAGGTCCAAGGACTATGTAATGATGTCGACAACCACGACATCATGCCAGCGTCATGCTTCATGGGATATACACAGCGGGGTGCAAAGCATATTTGCCAGCCATTTTTGTGCACTCTTAAATGACAGATAGTTCACATGATTTTGGGTGAGATAAAATTGATTGTATTAGCTGCCAAAAAAGGGGTCACAAAAGCTCAAATTATGTGCTACAGTTTTTCCATGGAAGCAAATAGTATTCGACTTCTGATTTGTGAGAAAATGCGAAAAAGGTATGATCACTATTTGTGTGCCGGATTCCAGCGAGTAAAAGGAAAAGCACTGCGGATGGGAAAACTCTAAACTTAAATGACGGATTTTTGCTCAGCACCAGACCTACTCCATATAGTACCAATTTGAGGCTGATATTCCATATGGAGTATGCCCGGCTGTTGAGAAAAATTGGTAATTTAAGTTCATGTTTTTCACTGCCCCAGTGAATTCATTTTACTCGCCGGAATCCGGCACACAAATATTGATCATACCTTTTGCGTATTTTTCTTACAAATCAAAACTCGAATACTATTTACTTCCCTTTTTTGGTCATGAATGAATAAAAAGTTTATCACGGAAAAGCTTAAGCGCATAATTTGAGCTTTTGCGACCCGGTTTTTTAGCAGTAAATACGACGGATTTTATCTCACCCAAAATCATGTGAACTATCTGTCATTTAAGAATGCACAAAAATGGCTGACAAATATGCTCCGTGCCCCGCTGTGATACAGTGCATCCACGGCCTTCTCTCCGGAAGTATAGTCATACTATCCGCTGTTTGCCTGCACTCACTGCCCTACTTCTTCAGCCTCAGTGCCCTCGTAATTCTTGCCTCTCCACTGTCCATTTAATTTACCTTAGAAATCATTTTTATGGTTTCAAACTGGGAGTCCCATCCCTATTAGCTGGCACTTGTCAAGCGCTCATTCAGAGTCATCTGGCATGATGGTCGAGAATCTCATGATGTCGTAAATGGTTTTCTTGGACCAGCTGTAACCAACGCATCCTTGTCTTCTCCCCGTTCCTCACTGTGCCCAGGTCCCTTCACCAGTGTTCTGCTCATGATTCCTGCACTTTTCAACCTACACAATACCAGGGTTGGTCATAGACTAACTAATACCCATCAGTTCAAACCAAAGTCTGGACTCTGTCAATGCTGGTCTATACTGCGGTCGACAGATAACCAAGGAAAGATTCCTACAGGGTGCTTGCTGCCCAGAATTGCAAGGCTGGAAACAGCCAACTGCAGCCAGATGCCATCAGGCAACAGCATGTTCCAGCAAGGCCTGATCTACTTACTGATTGACCGGTGTCAATCGGCTAAACCCAAAATATATAGTCCAGACTGTAGTCAATAGTTGAGCATTGACTCTCTCTCTTTGCTTTGCCCTCCTTCTCCCCATCTCGTATGCATGTTGCTGGAGCCAGACCCAGTTTTACCAACGTTCCGTCCAGTTGGTTGCCAGTGGGTAATCGTAGACTATATACCTGAGGGAAGCCAAAATGTGTCTCGAAAAATATTACCACACAATGATTGTGCAAGATAAGTGCAGTCTGTTTAAACTGCAATCAGTGTTCACTGCTCTTCATCCACTGTTATGCTTAATACCATACTTATTTTTCTGATAATACTCTGACAGTAGCAATTACATACTCAATGTAAGAATATTGTGATATTAGTAGACTTTATTGAGGGAAAGAGGCCTCGTAATTTGCCATGCAAAGCAGTGGCCCCTTTCCCCAGTATTGGGCTTGATGTTGATGACGACGACGATGATGATGATGGCAAAGAAAAGATTTTGGGAGTGAAGAGGTTACAAAATAGATGGATGAAGCCCCACTTATGTAGACCTATATACAGAAAGAAATGGTCAAATTCGTCCATACACACCAACTCATAAATACCATGCGAGCACATGCACACCAAAAATCCATCGCAAACCAACCAAGAGAGCACCTTGGAGCAGAAAAAGCAATGGTGTTGGAGAGAGGGAGTTAAGTTGAAGGATCGGGCACAGTTCTCAGTCACCAGTACGAGATGGGTTTTGACGTGGGTGCTGGGGTAAGTTTGAGTGCGACAAGAAGGGTATCGTCATTATCTTGTCAATGTTCATCGATTTTTTTGGGACTGGGTGCAGATCAATAGGAATGGAAGTGGAACTGGTGGTATGAGTGAGGATCTGGGCTGGTATGATAAAGTAAGTCTATTTATTTCTGTTTTCTTTTTCCCTTCGCACTATTAACTTTTTTTCTTCTCTTTCTTTGCTTCCTCCGAGTCGTTACTTCTCTCGTTCTTTTTCATTTTATCGGCGGTGACGGAGGTGGTTTTGATCTTAATTTTTAAATATTCTGTTGCGTATGCCCTTCTCATGCAATGCCAGCATTAATTGAGGAAGCGTCATCATCATGGAATCTGGAAGGGGAAGAGTATTTTGACAAAAAACTGGTTGACCGGTGCCTGCCAAGATTTGGCAGGTGCCAGTGGAAACCGGTCACCATTTGTTAAGCGACCAGCCAAGTCCAAAATCCACCAGTAAAAATCTTAAATGGCAACGCGCACAACCTCTGCTAGCTTCTGTCCCTCTGTTTTACAGTAAAATAACTTCATTTCTATGTAAGATAATCTACCTACTAGGAATATTGGTGAAGAGATGTGATCAGGCATTTTTGGCGGAACCAGTCCACCAAATATTTGTCAAAATACTGATGCGAGAACAAGAGCGTGAACAGGAGAAACAGAATATGCAGAAATGGTCACCAATGACTCCAAAACACATCCCTTTTCCCTTTCCTGCCGACACATGAAATCACGCAAATACGAACGCACAAGTAAACCCTCGCCACACCCTCACGAAAGAAATCAGCCATCAAGAAAGACTTCTTCAAAACCCTCTTCAAACCAACGGAATGAACACCTTGGATGAGGGGAAGAGATGGGTTTGGGAGTGGGAACACTGGGAAGATGGTGGTGGGGATGGAAGTGGTGGTAGTGGATATAAATGTGGCTTGGAGCCAGGTATGATTAGGTATATTCTTGTTGTTTGCTTTCTTTCAATTCTTCGTTGCGTTGTCATATGTTTTTTTCTCATTCTTTTCCTTCCTTTTTCCTTTGTATTGTTCTCAATCTTTTCCCCCCAATCTATTTATGTTGACAAGAACTTACGCTAATCAAACTCTCTCTTCTTCCCCCCTCACCTCTTCCCCCCTTCTTGCTCTTCTTTCATCAAAATGCATTATGCGTCACTACAAATGTACCCCCACCTGGCAATGCACTGGCACCCACATCGCTGGATGCCTTCACCTCATTCCTGTATCGTCTATTTCAGCAATCTAGCCTTCTCTCTTGTCTCAAAATGGAATTTCATCGAAAACAGATGTCTTCAGATTCAATTATGATGCCAGTGGGGCTAGTGGGAGGAAGGGGGGCATGGCCTTTTCTATATGTTGAATGTCTACTTTGGCTATTGTGACTTGAGAAGCAGAGAAAGGGGCCAGTCTTGTTGGGCATGGTGTTGATCACAATGAAGATCAGGATCAATACAATGGCTTTGGGAGAGAGAGCCTGGACTGTCAGTGACTGAAAATATATGCTTGACCTATTTGTCTTCATCATTTTTGGTATTTTTGGCCCAGCATGCACCTCACTCAATCACTCACATAGGCTCAAACTCAGCCTGGATGCTATTCCTAGCATAGAGAGTGGCAGTGGGGTTAAAGAAGAAGGATGAATTTGGCAGTTACAAAGGTGGTTTTGATCTTGTTTTTTAAATATTCTGTTGCGTATGTTTTTGTTAAGTAGAGTTTTGTCTGTATTTCAATATTTCAAGGATTCTCATTTGTTTTCGCCAACATCTTCAATGAATTGATGTCATCTAGTATCCCACATATTTATTTCTCTGATATTCCTTTCTTTAAAATCTGGTTTGTTTTCTTTTCCCTTTTCATATTTGTACTACACACACACATTCACATTCATTCTGCCCCACCTGTCTTATTCCTCCCAACCTCCAGCCCCCCTCGCTGTTTCCATGTCCCCCATCCAGCTCCATTCCCCCAGCTACTTCAAAAGAATTATAAATTATAAATTATAAATAAAGACAGCTTAACCTATGCAAACTAGTGAGCAACCCCCCACTCCACTTTACACCATATTTGGGTCTGTCAAGAGGGGTGGCTGCCAGGATAGAGGGAACCTATGGGGCCAGAGGGAGGTTGAGGTGGGGGGGGGGGCAAGTGAGTGACAAGTGGGGGGGGGGTGGGGTGAAGTTATTAGGATAGAGTGATCTATCTAATTTTTTTAATAAAAATCAATGTACACATGTGTATATTGAAGAAAGAGGAAGCCTGTATAAAACACTACCTAGATATCTATGTAGGTACCAGAACTTCTGAATTAATCCTACTCAGTCGCTCCATGCTCTTGAAGATATTTCACTACCTCTAGTTCATTTCCCCACTGTGCTGCTTCGAGTGCAGACCCATATCTCCCTCCCTTTGTATTAACATCCACACCCTTCTCCTCCACAAAATACTTGATGACATCCAACTTTCCCCAATGTGCTGCTGCTTGCAATGCAAACCCATATCTCCCTCCCTTTGCATTAACATCTGCCCCCTTCTCCACAAGATAGTGGACAATATCCACCCTATCTGCTGCTGCTTGCAATGCAAACCCATATTCACCTCCCTTTGCATTAACATCTGCCCCCTTCTCCACAAGATACTTGACAATATCCAAATGTCCCCAAATGCTGCTGCTTGCAATGCAAACCCATATTGCCCTCCCTCTGCATTAACATCTGCCCCCTTCTCCACAAGATACTTGACAATATCCAAATCTCCCCTAAATGCTGCTGCTTGCATTGCAAACCCATAAAACCCTCCCTCTGCATTAACATCTGCCCCCTTCTCCACAAGATACTTGACAATATCCAACTCTCCCTGGTATGCAGCTGCTTGCAATGCAAACCCATAAAACCCTCCGTCTGCATTAACATCAGCCTCATTTTCAACCAAGACCTTGACTATATGGAAGTATCCATCTTTAGCTGCATCATGAAGTGCATACCCTGGTTCTTGAGGAGGAAAGTGAGAAATCTCCTTAGCCTTTCTCCAGAGGCTGTAGAGTGATGAACAGACTTTGTGATTATCTGTTTCATCCCTCCTCCTCAGTGTATCCCATATGAAGGCTTGAATGGAGTTCCAGTCTAGATCCACATAGCATTTCAAAGCTGGTTGAAAGTCATAGATCTCTCCTGATAAATATTTAAGAGCAGTATCTTGGAAAACACAATGCACAGTCTGCTGAACCACCTCCTGGATGGAATCATTTGATTGCAGAGATTGTAGCCATTTAAGACAATAAGCCAACATAGTGTGATGTTGAGCAGATGAGGATGATAGTTCGTCATTCCATATAGGAGGGATAAGGTGAAGAAACATGGTCTCTGCATGCCTGAGAGACGTGTTTGGAGCAGAGGGCCATTTAGGCTCAAGATTTGAAGGATGCCTGGTCTGAAAATGGTAATAATATCTTTGCCCATGATAGGTGACTAGTTTCCAAAAATATTGAAAAATGCTGAGAGGGAATGGAAGGAGGTGGAGAAGGGAAAATAGTATTGGGACTCGATATGGGCATTGGATGTGAATGACAGGGATGATGATGCTCCCGAAATACATCAAAAAGGATATCCAGTGACAGAGACCACAATCCAACAAAGGGATTCATGAAGCTCTGAAACGTAGACTGAAAGGCCAACCATGAAGAGGCCAAGGGATGCATGGAGTATAATAGGTAAGAGCCCAATGATCTCAGGAACTTTCCACATTTCAAATCCAAGGTAGCGGAATTGACGAATTTTGGCACGCTCCTGAGCATTACCAGTGGGAAGGGAGAGAGTATATGCTTGAAGCCATTGCTTAACAAGCACAGAGAGAAGAGCTGTAGCCAGGGAGAGGGACAGGCTGGCAAAGAACAGGCCATTGATCCAAAGGTCCTTGGTACTGACATCAGCATTATCCAAATCAACTGATGCATGTGAAACAGATTGCTGAGCAGTTATGTTGCCAGCAGCACGAAGCAGCAGGTTCTGCTCAAGCATAAGACTTGCTGTGATCTTGGTGTAATCTGGTTGAAGATTGACAACTGTGGAAATGACAAAGATGTCACTACAGCAGAAAAGAGTGCTGCCTATTACTTAGGTGAACAAAGTATTCAATATGAACCATTTTTTTGCACTTACAAAGACAAGTAGAGCATCGAGAGTGTCCCTGAAACCCTTCAACATCTCGTCATCAAAAGTTTCTGCCTCATCAAGGTAAACTTTCCACACTCGGGCATTCTCGCTTGCCTCTTTGCCAAACTCATCCTTAGGGTATTTCCGAGTATAGTCGTAGTCTCGGGTTCCTAAAAAGACAGTTGATTGGTCAGAGAGTCATAGCATTATCGTAAAGACTAACCAGTGTATGGACTCTGATATTCTGTGATGCCCAATAGCCGGTGAAGGTTTCCCTTCTCCTTCTTGGTCTCATTGACATGCTGCTGAGCATTTTCCGAGTTGTCAGCTATAGTCATAGTCAATGAAGGCACTCTATCTGATATACTAGTGTTACTCACTGCCTTCAGTAATCAAAGAAAGAAGTACGTCTAGGCCCTTTGCGATCCGCGCAATGGAATCAGACAGGTTATCTGGCACTGTGCCACCCTCCGATACTAGAAAAAAAACCAATATTCATGACAGGACCACCAGGTGAAGACAGTGTGCTACTTACACTTGTCGGTCTCTTGAGAATTTGGTTTACCCAGTACACCAGGAGCAGCATCATTCTTGGTGTCTGTGTACATGTGAGAGGTCATTTATTTCAAAAGTAGGTAATTACTTACTATTGTTTGCCATAGGTTCAGACTTGAAATTTTCTTCCATAATGTTACAGACTAACGGAACAGTCAGTATCCAAGTCAGACAAAGAAACAACAGCAGACTCACCTTCCGAATCTGTCCGAGCATCCTGAGCATTTGAGGAACGCCGGGAAGCCATACTGTTTGAATGAATGGAGTGCCCAACGGACTGAGGCAAGGCTGTAGTTCCGACATCTCCGCCAGTATGCTGAACGGCAGATCCCGGCTTCACCGGATCACTCGCAGTGCTGGCGGGAACAGATTGGGACGGGTCAGATTTCGGCTCTACAGTTGCAATTCGAGTCAGCGGCATTATTGGTAAATCTAGCCAAAAGACAGACTCACCCTTCCCCTTTCCTTTCTCGTTTCCAGCATTATCTCCTGCCGGCGCAGAGGATTTCTCGGAGGATTGACGCCGTCCGATGCCTGCCTGTCCCTTCTCTGCGTCACTTAGGCTGTTTTGCGCTTCTTCCGATGATTGTGGGATGTTTGGAACGGAGGGGGGGATTTTGCGCTGGGATTGTGGGTCGTTCATGGTGGGTGTGGTGGTGGTGTTAGTAGTAGAAAGAGTCAATGTGTGTACTGGAAGTATCATACCACAACAGCAATGCGGTGCCAAGCATGTGAACGCCAAATTTGGAACTCGCCGTTTGTCGCGACTTTCTCGACGTCGTCTTCCACCGAGACAACCCACTCATCACTCAAAATTTGATCAGCTTGGACATCTCCACCTTCTACTCATTCTCTTCTTTACTCGTCTGGTCAGGCTGTTCGTTCGCATGCCCGGTCACCCACTCCATCCCATCAGTTCCCTCAGTGTTTCTTCTAAAACCCGTGCTCTGAACACCATTCCTTCCTTCCTCAGCCCATACCCTGCGAAAGTCTTCCTCATTTTCCCCAAGGCCGTTCATCACACGACTGATAGAGCAGCAGCCAGCGCTTCTGAAGGAAGAGAATGACTCAAGATGTCTTTCCTCGTATCCAAGACACACACTTTCTTGCGTGCCCGTTGCCCTCCACTTCTTCCATCCTCGACCCAGATGCACAGCCACTCCAGCGACCGTAAACCCAACCCCAACCCCCAACCTCCTGCCCTTCTCCTCCACCTTCACCAAAGAACTCACACTCACGAGAAGGGTTTTCTCCGAATCGCCGCCTAAACCAACCGGACCACTCGGAGGGTCTTTTGACGAGGGGAAAGGACAGGTTTGGGTGGTTGTAAAGGAGGTTTGGGATGATAATGTCAAGGCGTTTTCATCGGTTTTTGGAAGTAGAGGTGGTGGTGAAGAAGGATGTGATGATGAGGGAAAAATATAGTAGTGGTAGTTATAGTGGGTGGGTATGAGGGATGATATTGATGATACTCAAGGTACATTTCCTTTCATCGTTTTGGTTTCGTTTTCAGTGTCGGTTTCATTTTTTCGAGTTCATCCTTTTTTGCCTCAAATTTTTTTCATATCGAGGACAAACGTTTAATAACCACTTCTTTCTCCTCTTCTTCGTCCAGACGTCTCGCCGAACCCACACGGATGCTCCCTGACTCCCTCCCCCTATGTCCCTGCCCAACGCTCCCAACTTGATTCCTTTGCCCGCTCCCAAGTCAATAGATGTCTTCACCTCGCTCCTATGTTGCCCACTCCAGTACCACCAGAGTGCAGGTGCTGGTACTTCACTGCCTGGACATTTCGAGATTTAGGTCTGGATTGGAGTCAAGTCCAGGCAACGATCAAGTGTCTTGGGCAAATCTTTACTCCAAGGCTTCAGGCCCTGACGAAGGGCAATCCTTACACTCTTCTACGTACCTCTGGATTCACCATTCCTTATAATCGTCGTCGTCATCGTCGTCAAAATCTCGACGTTTTGACTATCACGCATGTCACATCAGTCACACCTGTCACATACAAATCCAAAGGCTCAACATCATAGCACGCCAGCACTCTGCGCAATTCTCGCCAAACTCACGGTGGTGATTGCTGGATACTACTGGATACTCTGGATGGAGCCGGATGGCCTTGAAGCTGCTGGTTTTGAAAATATTTCGATGATTTGGTTTTTTTGGATGACGAACCTACGATGGCTGCTAGCGTACTCAGTCCATCTGCGTTCGCTTTGAGGCTTTCCGTGAAGCTTCCTACATGATGTATCTTGCTTTGTGTGCAGTTGGGTCTTTCTAGTGCCCTGGTGTTCGGAGATATCACGATTACTACTAGTATGTTTGTTGACTCGGATATCGATCCCAAAAGACTCTTTAAGTACTTGGGACAATGCAGAGTCCGTTATGGCTTTTCTTTCGTTAGGAGTTGTTACTTCAGATGTGTTATAGTGTTATGAATTTATACATGTGTCCTTGGCACAGCGTGCGCTGTGCTAATGGTCTAAGTTTTCTACAGCGAAAATGACGACAATTATCAACTATATACTATATGCTATGTGACTAGGAGACACAACCCATCCATCTCTACCACTCCCAACTCCTCTCTGTTTCCTGATGGGTGAAGACTAACCTACTATGACACAGTCACGAAACTTGGATTCAGATGGAGGTGGTTCTGATATTGAAAATGAGGTGACAGAGTCTTGATGGAAATTGAATGGGGCCAAAGCTGGGGTAGCATCGTGGTACTGGCGATAATAGCAACAACGTTGTTCGTCTTTGTCTTGAAAAGGAGAAGAGGGTTGCAAAGTTAGATAGAGTCTAGAGATGCGTGAATTCAAATGGGTCAGTATAAACAGAGAGGAAACGTACGCATACAGTAGGCAAGCTAATCAAGCATAACACGCACTCTAGAACATCTGCTCTGGCCAATTCTAGCTTCGAAAGCCGGCTCTCAGTCTCCAAAACTTCAAGATGTCGATTCGTGTGCAGCATATATGCGTTGAAACATTTCCGCTGAGCGATGAATGAGAGTCAGATACAATGAGCAAATGGATCACACAATGATACAGAAAGAAATAAGAAGAAAAGTTGAAGAAAAGCGAATGAGGAAGAAAGGAGATAAATATGATTATGTACCAATTCCATCGATGTCCCGCCTCAATAGGAGCCTCGCCATTTAATTTGCATTCCGCAATAGCCTTTTCAACTGTCCTTGGCCTCCCTTTCAAACTTTCATGATTTGTTGTTCCCCCTCGCCATAGCCATTGGAATTTGAGCTGAACTTTCCCATAATCCTCGTCCCAATTTTCCGTCCCTTCTCCGGTCCAATAACCACTCAGAACTCTCTGACCACTCAATCGTCCTCGAGGTGTCTGATAGTTCTAGCATGAGTCTCAGACCTCACCCACAGCTCAGATTTCGTTGGGTTTGCATTTGAAAGTCCTCGATTTCAAAAGTGGATTCTAAAAGAGGGTTTGAGCTGAGATTGGGGTAGCGTCGTCGTCGGAATCCGAGTACCCGGTATGGATGACAGCGACCATGACAAAGTGATGGCAAAGATGACGATGAGGCTTTAATTACCATCTTTGTCTCGGGAAAGGGGAGAGGTTGAGGGGAGAGGTTTGGTAAGGTGGGTAATCTAGATAGAGGTGCATAAGTACAATTTACAAACTTGAATATGTATTGGATCCAAAAGAGACATACGATACTAGTAGAGCGAGTGTCAGCATCACACATGAGTCCTACATCTGCTCTGGTCAATCCCAATTTCTATACCCGACTTCAAGTGTGTGTCTCTGATACCCTCAAAACATCTTTCTCGTGTGCGCTGGGCCATACTGCAGTTGCGTCCGATCTAGAATGAAAGTCAGATACGGAAAAAACAATGTGAAATGGGAGCATACAGAAAGAAAGAAAATGGGAGGAAAATCAAATAGATAGTATGCACCAATACTATCAACGTCTCAACATCACCGCCTGAACACCTCAATAGTTCTGATGTACTTGTGGGCGGGCTCGAGCCAATCTTCAACGGCCCTCAACCTCTTCTTGGCAACTCAAGTCCGAGTAGACGTCCTCAACCAACCCTTATAACACTTGTGCAACCTGTTCTTTGTCGTGACTTCCTGCTTCTGTTCCCTTGCTTCCATCTTTCTACTAGCCGAAATCCATCCAGTTGTTCCCAAATCCTATGTGATCGTACTATCGAGGCCTTAGGGAATCCTTGATTTCGAGAGGGTTCCGAGAGCGTCAACAATCAAAGAGGACATGAACGTCGAAAGTGACACCGTTGATGTCCAGGGTACTGGTGACGAAGCAGCTTTGGTATCGATTTAGACTATGTCCATGGATTCAGAAGAGCCTAGGGAAATGAGAAGAGACTGGGTAGTGCATGGTGCCGTCGACGTTGGTGAGTGAGTAATTTGGATAACAGAGATGCATGAATACGCGTTGTTGGATTTGAGAGAGTAGACGTACATGACAGGATCCTACTTGGGGTCGGTCATGGATTCCATTCCTACGCCGACCGTTTAGGATTGAGAAGACGGAATGCGAATTGCTCAGCAGACCAGTCACCAGTGTGAGACTTGAAGCTTTTGTGCCAGCTACATGCAGAAAATAAGAAAACGATGCTATAGTTGCGATTGTCGTTCTCTTGGGTGACTGGGCAGTATAACTATATAAGTATCTATGTGCCAATAAATCAAACAGAGTAGAAAAACTTGAGAAAACGAACTGGACACACACCTACTAGCTTAAGTATAAGCATACTGTTTCTGAGTGACTAGGTCGGGAGGAAGCGGGGTCTGACTGTGACGGTACGCGCCCATCATGTCATCATCGACGTCCTCGACAAAAAGCGTACAAGAGCCGCTTCAAATTACCATAACAAAGTTTCGTCGAATGTTTTTGGGTTTTACTTTGGCTTCAAGTCCGTGTAGAGCACCCGACTACTGCTCTTCTTTGCACACTGACTTTCTCGACGTTGTCTTCCACCGAAACAAACGTCCCCCATCTTCACCTACTCATTCTCTTCCTTTCTCTGCCCACCCTTACGCATCTGGTCACTTTCCTCGGTGTACTATCTTCACCGCCAAGTCACTTTGGCTCTTTGCTCGCATTATGATGCCTGGCCACTCACTCCATCCCTCACATTGACCTTGTCAGTTCCCTCGGCGTTTCTTCTTATTTTCCGACAATCAACGAATGGTACTAACGATTTGTTCTTTTATTTTCTTTTCTTTCTACCTATCTAGACGCTAAGCAGCCTCCCTATCATCCATACCCGCCTCTACATCTACGTCAAGACTTCCAAACGTCGGCCGTAAACTCTCCAAACTTCTTTTTCTTGCCAACGCATCCAACGACCTAGACACTTTAACTCCCTCACCCGTTCGCTCCCATACCGCCGTTACGATCTCTTCATACACTATCGGAGTTGATTGAGGGCGGCGCCACGAGAGTCTGGACGGTTCCGAAGCTAGTTTGGAGAGAGCAAAAAAAGCCGCAGAAAGAGTTCTGGTGGGTGCTATTAAAGAGAATGGATGAGAACGCCTTTCCTCGTCCCCGAAATGCACATGTACACTTCCGTGCCCACCCGTTCCTCTTTTGTCCTCAACGCAGCGGGACCCCAACGACCATAAATCCAGCCACCAACCATCAACCCCCGCCGTTCTCCCCCGCCTTCAGCAAAGAACTCATGCTCACGAAAAGGGTTTCTCCGAGTCGCAGCCCAAACGAAACCAAATGAACGATTCGGAGCGTCTGTTGACGAGGGGAAAGGACGGGTTTGGGTCGGCGTAGAGAATTGGGTCCGGGGACGATAATGTTAAGGCGTTTTCATTGGTTTTTGGAAGTAAAAGTGATGATGAAGGACTTGGTGATGAGGGAGAACGTGGTGGTAGTGGTAGTGAGTATGAGGGTATGAGGGCGGATGGGGCAAGGGATGATACATCAGGTACATTTTCGTTCGTCTTTTTCGCGTTTGATTCTCTTCTGCCGGTTCTCTTCATTTTCGGTCTGTGTCGGTTTCATTCTGACTCCCAACAAAAACCGCTAAACACTTCACTCTGGCATTAGGACTCAGTAGACGAATCTTTGTTTCAGGGTTACAGACTTCCACGCAGGGCACTCCTTATGCTTTCAATCCATCTCTCTCCGCCATTTATCACAATTCTCGTCGTCGTCAACGTTCTTTTTCTGACTCTCAACTGTCACGCCATCACACGGGTCACGCTCCAAACCTGTGAACGTCCAAAACAACAAAACATCGCAGCTCACCGACTCTATGCAATCCTCGGCATATTCACGTTGGCGAATATGGGATACCACTAGATGCTCTGAAAGGAGCTGGATGGTCCTAATACTGCTGGTTCTGGAACTATGTCAAGGGCTCGGTTTTTAAATAACGAAGTCTACGGAGGCTAGTAGCGTATGTACATTTGCCTTGAGGTGACATTTTCTCCTCTTATTTGTTCTTTCTGTTTATCCCAGATCTCTCTCTCTCAGGATCCCGGCGCTGTCGTCTTCGTCTTCCGATGTCAAGGTTTCTCGATGACAGCCATAAACTCTCTGGATCATTCTATTCCGCACTACGGCCACCACCACCCCCATTCAACGCTCCAGATACACTTGCCCCACGATACCCTTCGCATCGATGCTCCCCATTTCTGGATCAAGTTTGAGTAATCACGCGAGTGGAAATGCTAACACGAATAACGGATTAAGGAGGACGATTCCGTTGTCATTCTCGTCTCCTGGGTCTGGGCTGGGATCGGGGTCTGGTGCAGACGGCCAACAAGGCCATGGTAATGAGAAAGATGGAAGTGGTGGTGGTGTTGTTGGTGGTGGTGGTGGCTACTGAGGAGTTCAGGACGATAAGGTACGTTTGCTTTTCGTTCTTTTTTCTCATCTCTCTCTCTTTTTGTTTTAAATCTGGTTTTTATTGGATATAAACACGTACTAACCAATGTCCTCTTTTCCTTCCTTTCTCCTTTTCGTACCCTTCTCTACCTTTGTCCAACCGCTTGACGTCGGACGTAAACTCCCGGTATCGTTCTCTTCTTCCAACTCTATATTTAGCCCATTCGCCATTATCACACCATGGTAACTTCTGTCTACCCGCTCCACTCAAACACCCAACCTAACGCCTCAAATGTTACTGTAACCAGCCACATATCATAAAGGAGGATTTTGGCCAGGGTTTACTGATGGTACATTGGCTTTTACTTTCCTTTCTTACGCCATATTTTCTCAAATTTCATTTCGTTTCGATTCGATATAAACTCGTATTAACCCCTTCTTTTTCTTACTTACTTCTTTAGCTTTTCGTCCGGAAAAACGCTCTCTCTCTGCGCTCGTTAGCTCTCCACATCCAGTCCACGTCTCTTTGCGTTCGTTTATTCGCTTGCTCCAAGGTAAAAATTTGGCGAGATGGAGGATTGGAGGCTGAGGTGGATCATCTTCTTTACCTTCAATTCAACTTGGGATGCTTGAACAGAGTTTGGATGAGAAGTCGGGACAGGAAAGGGTGAGAATTTGATGGGAATGAGGAGATGGTTAAGTTGTGGTTGATGTTGATGACGACGACGACGATGACGAAGCGAAGATTTTGGGAGCGAAGAGGTTACAAAATAGATGGACGAAGCCACACTTATGTAGACCTATATACAGAAAGAAATGGTCAAATTCTTCTGTACACGCCAACTCATAAATACCCCGCGAGCACATGCACACCAAAAATCCATCGCAAACCAACTAAGAGAGCATCTTGGATCAGAAAAAGCAATGGCGTTGAAGAGAGAGAGTTAAGTTGAAGGATCGGGCACAGTTCTCAGCCGCCAGTACGAGATGGGTTTGACCTGGGTGCTGGGGTAAGTTTGAGTGCGACAAGAAGGGTATCATCATTATCTTGTCAATGTTCGTCGATTTTTCTGTGTCTGGATACGGATCAATAGGAATGGAAGTGGAACTGGTGGCATGAGTGAGGATCTGGGCTGGTATGATAAAGTAAGTCTATTTTATTTCCGTTTTCTTTTTCCCTTCGCACTATCAACTTTTTTTCTTCTCTTTCTTTGCTTCCTCCGAGTTGTTACTTCTCTCGTTCTTTTTCATTTCATCATCAGATATTTCTTTCTCCGATCTATTTGCTACAATAAAAACTCATACACTCCTTTCCCCCTTTGCTCTCTTCCTTCGTCCAAATGCGTCGCCTAATTACCTACAAATGTACGCTTCCTATGTCCCCATCTAGCAATGCGGACAATTTATCTCATTTGCTGGTGCTCACGTCGCTAGACGTATTCGCCTCGCTCCCGTATCTTCCACTTCAGCGGCAACTCTTCCATCTCCCTCGTCCCAAAATAGAATTTCATCGAAAAAAGAGGACTTCAGATTCAATTATGATGCCGATGCCAGGGGGCAAGGCGAGCCTAGCCTTTTCTAGGCCTTGGACGTCTACTTTGGCTATTGCGGCTTCAGAGGCAGAGATGGGCACAGTCTTGTTGGGCATGATTTCGATCACGATGAAGATCAGGATAAATACGATGGCTTTTTGTGAGAGAAAACCCAGACTGCCGGTGATTGAAAATATATGCTTGACCTATTTGTCTTCGTCGTTTTCGGTATTTTGGCGCACCTCACTCAATCACTCACATGGGCTCAAACTCAGCCTGGATGCTATTCCCAGCATAGAGTGTGGCAGTGGGGCTAAAGACGATGGATGGATGTGGCGGTGACGGAGGTGGTTTTGATCTTAATTTTTAAATATTCTGTTGCGTATGCCCTTCTCATGCGATGCCAGAATTGATTGAGGAAGCGTCATCATCATGGAATCTGGAAGGGGAAGAGTATTTTGACAAGAAACTGGTTGACTGGTGCCTGTCAAAGTTTGGCGGGCGCCAGTGGAAACAAGTCACCATTCGTTAAGCGAGCTTAAGCGACCAGCCAAGTCCAAAATCCACCAGTAAAAATCTTAAATGGCAACGCGCACAACCTCTGCTAGCTTCTGTCCCTCTGTTTTATGGTAAAATAACTTCATTTCTATGTAAGATAATCTACCTACTAGGAATATTGGTGAAGGTACGAGGGGCCGAGATGTAATCAGACATTTTTGGCTGTACCAGTCGAACCAGCGGAACCAGTCCACCAAATATTTGTCAAAATACTGTTGCGAGAACAAGAGCAGGGTGAACAGGAGAAACAGAAGATGCAGAAACAGTCACCAATGACTCCAAAACGCATCCCTTTTCCCTTTCCTGCCGATACATGAATTCACGCAAGTACGAACGCACAAATAAACCCTCTACCACACCCTCACGAAGGAAATCAGCCATCAAGAAAGACTTCTTCAAAACCTTCCTCAAACCAACAGAACGAACACCTTGGATGAGGGGAAGAGATGGGTTTGGGAGTGGGAACACTGGGATGATGGTAATGAAAGAGGTGGTGGTGGGGATGGAAGTGGTGGTAGTGGATATAAATGTGGCTCAGAGCCAGGTATGATTAGGTATATTCTTTTTGTTTGCTTTCTTTCAATTCTTCGCTGCATTGTCATGTGTGTTTTTCTCATTCTTTTCCTTTCTTTTTCCTTCGTATCATTCTCAATCTTTGTTCCCCCAATCTATTTGTGTTGATAAGAACTTACGCTAATCAAACTCTCTCTTCTTCTCCCCTCACCTCTTTCCCCCTTTTCACTCTTCTTTCATCAAAAAGCATTATGCGTCACTACAAATGTACACTCCCTACATCCCCACCTGGTAATGCACCGGCACTCACATCACTGGATGCCTGCATTGTGCATTTCAGCAACCTAGCCTTCTCCCTTGTCTCAAAATGGAATTTCAGGGAAAACAGATGTCTTCAGATTCAATTATGATGCCGGTGGGGCTAGTGGGGAGAGGGGGAGCATGGCCTTTTCTATGCGTTGAACGTCTACTTTGGCTATTACAGCTTGAGAGGCAGAGAACTTGAAGGGGGGGCCAGTCTTGTTGGTGGTGGGTGTTGATCACGATGGAGATCAGGATCAATACAATGACTTTTGGGAGAGAAAGCCTGGACTGCAGTATAAAATACTAACAAGATAGATATCTATGTAAGTACCAGAACTTCTGAATTAATCCTACTCTGTTGCTCCATGCTCTTGCAGATATTTCATTATCCCTGGTTGAACTCCTTCCTGTGCAGCTTTGAGTACAGACCCAAATTCCCCTCCCTTTGCATTAACATCTGCCCCCTTCTCCACAAGATACTTGGGCAATATCCAAATGTTCCCAATATGCTGCTGCTTGCAGTGCAAACCCATATTCCCTGCCTTTGCATTAACATCTACCCCCTTCTCCACAAAATACTTGACAACTTCCAGTAGTCCACCATATGCTGCTGCTTGCAATGCAAACCTATATCCCCCTCCCTCTGCATTAATATTTGCCCCCTTCTCTACAAGATACTTGACAATATCCAAATGTCACCAACATGCTGTTGCTTGCAATGCAACCCATGTTCCCCTCCCTTTGCATTAACATCTGCTCCCTTCTACACAAGATACTTGAAAATATCCAAATGCCTCCTATATAATACCCTCCCTCTGCATTAACATCTGCCCCCTTCTCCACAAGATACTTGACAATATACAAATCCCCCCCTTGTGCTGCTCCTTGCAATGCACACCCATAAAACCCTCATTTTTGGTATTTTTAGTGCAGCATGCACCTCACTCAATCACTCACATAGGCTCAATCTCAGCCTGGAGGCTATTCCTAGCATAGGGAGTGGCAGTGGGGTTAAAGAAGAAGGATGGATTTGGCAGTTACAAAGGTGATTTTGATCTTGTTTTTTAAATATTCTGTTGTGTATGTTTTTTGTTAAGTAGAGTTTTGTCTGTATTTCATTTATTCTCGCCAACATCTTCAATGAACTGATGTCATCTAGTATCCTACGTATTTGTTTGTCTGGTATTTCTTTTTTTTTGTCTGGATATTTGTACTACACACACATGTTCACCAACCACAGACCATGTCCATTTGTTCTGCCCCACCCATCTTATTCCTCCCAACCTCCAGCCCCCCTCACTGTTTCTGCATACCCCATCCAGCTCCATTTCCCCAGCTACTTCAAAAAAATCATAAATAAAAAATAAAGATAGCTTCACCTATGCAAACTAGTGAGCAACCCCCCCCCCCCCACTTTACACCATATCAGGGTCTGTCAAGAGGGGGTAGGTTAAGATAACTTCACAGGCTGCTAGGATGGATGGAACCTGTGGGGCCAGAGGGAGGTTGAGGGGGGGGGGCAAATGAGTGAAGCTGTGAAGATATAAAGACAAGTGGGGAGGGGTGGGGCAAAATTATTAGGATAGAGTGATCTATCTAATTTTTTGTAAAAATCAATGTACACATGTGTATATTGAAGAAAGAGGAAGCCTGTATAAAACACTACCTAGATATCTATGTAGGTACCAGGACTTCTGAATTAATCCTACTCAGTTGCTCCATGCTCTTGGAGATATTTCACTACCTCTGGTTCATTTCCCCCCTGTGCTGCTTTGAGTGCAGACCCATATCTCCCTCCCTTTGTATTAACATCCACACCCTTCTCCTCCACAAAATACTTGACAACATCCAACTTTCCCCAATATGCTGCTGCTTGCAATGCAAACCCATGTTCCCCTCCCTTTGCATTGACATCTGCCCCCTTCTCCACAAGATAGTGGACAATATCCACCCTATCTGCTGCTGCTTGCAATGCAAACCCAGATTCCCTCCCTTTGCATTAACATCTGCCCCCTTCTCCACAAGATACTTGACAATATCCAAATGTCCCTGAAATGCTGCTGCTTGCAATGCAAACCCATATTCCCCCCCTTTGCGTTAACATCTGCCCCCTTCTCCACAAGATACTTGACAACATCCAACTTCCACCTATCTGCTGCTGCTTGCAATGCAAACCCATATGTCCCTCCCTTTGCATTAACATCTGCCCCCTTCTCCACAAGATACTTGACAATATCCATCCTATCGCATGCTGCTGCTTGCAATGCAAACCCATATTCCCCTCCCTTTGCATTAACATCTGCCCCCTTCTCCACAAGATACTTGACAATAACCAAATGTCCCCTAAATGCTGCTGCTTGCAATGCAAACCCATAATACCCTTCCCCTGCATTAACATCAGCTCCATTGTCAACCAAGACCTTGACTATATGGAAGTATCCATTTCTAGCTGCATCATGAAGTGTATATCTTGGTTCTTAAGAAAGAAATTTAGAAATCTCTGGTATAGCCTTTCTCCAGAGGCTGTAGAGTGATGAACAGACTTTGTGATTATCTGTTTCATCCCTCCTCCTCAGTGTATCCCATATGAAGGCTTGAATGGAATTCCAGTCAAGATCCACATAGCATTTCAAAGCTGGTTGAAAGTAGATTTCCTCCCATGGATGTTTGAGAGTGGTATCATGGAAGACACCATGCACAGCCTGGTGAACCACCTCCTGGATGGAATCATTTGACTGCAGATTTTGTAGCCATTTAAGACAATAAGCCAACATAGTGTGATGTTGAGTACATGAGGGTGATATTTCAAATTGACCATTCCTGAAGTTGAATGTGGGAGGAGTCTGCTCAAGAAACATGGTCTCTGCATGCCTGAGAGATGTGTTTGGAGCAGAGGGCCATTCAGGTGAGGCAAGATTTGAAAGGTGGCTGCCCTGAAAGTGGTAATAATATCTTTGCCCATGATAGGTGACTAGTTTCCAAAGATATTGAAAAATGCTGAGAGGGAACAGAAGGAGTTGGAGAAGGTAAAATAGTATTGGGACTCGATATGGGCATTGGATGTGAATGACAGGGATGATGATGCTCCCAAAATACATCAAAAAGGATATCCCAGTGACAGAGACCACAATCCAACAAAGGGATTCATGAAGCTCTGAAACATAGACTGAGAGGCCAACCATGAAGAGGCCAAGGGATGCATGGAGTATAATAGGTAAGAGCCCAATGATCTCAGGAACTTTCCACATTTCAAATCCAAGGTAGCGGAATTGACGAATTTTGGCACGCTCCTGAGCATTACCAGTGGGAAGGGAGAGAGTATATGCTTGAAGCCATTGCTTAACAAGCACAGAGAGAAGAGCTGTAGCCAGGGAGAGGGACAGGGAGGCAAAGAACAGCCCGTTGATCCAAAGATCCTTGGTACTGACATCAGTGTTATCCAAATCAACTGATGTCTTTGGTACAGCATTGAGTGCAGTGGTGTCTCCAGCTGCACGAAGCAGCAGGTTCTGCTCACGCATAAGACTTGCTGTGATCTTGGTGTAATCTGGTTGAAGATTTACAACAGTGGAAATGACAAAAGATGTCACTACAGCAGAAAAGAGTGCTGCCTATTACTTAGGTCAATAAAGTATTATATATGAACCATATTTCACACTCACAAAGACAAGTAGAGCATCGAGAGTGTCCCTAAAACCCTTCAACATCTCGTCATCAAAAGTTTCTGCCTCATCGAGGTAAACTTTCCACACTCGTGCATTCTCCCTTGCCTCTTTGCCAAACTCATCCTTAGGATATTTCCGATTATAGTCGTAGTCTCGGGTTCCTAAAATGACAGTTGATTGGTCAGAGAGTCATAGCATTATTGTAAAGACTCACCAGTGTATGGACTCTGATATTCTGTGATGCCCAATAGCTGGCGAAGGTTTCCCTTCTTCTTGGTCTCATTGACATGCTGCTGAGCATTTTCCGAGTTGTCAGCTATAGTCATAGTCAATGAAGACACTTCATCTGATATACTAGTGTTACTCACCACTTTCAGTAATCAAAGAAAGAAGTAAATCTAGGCCCTTTGCGACCCGCGCAATGGAATCAGACAGGTTATCTGGCACTGTGCTGCCCTCCAATGCTAGAAAGAAAAACCAATATTCATGACAGGACCACCAGGTGAAGACAGTGTGCTACTTACACTTGTCGGTCTCTTGAGAATTTGGTTCACCTGATACACCAGGAGGAGCATCATCCTTGGTGTCTGCATACATGTGAGAGGTCATTTCTTTCAAAAGTAGGTCATTACTTACTATTGTTTGCCATAGGTTCAGACTTGGATTTTTCTTCCATAACGTTACGGACTAACGGAACAGTCAGTATGCAAGTCAGACAAAGAAACAACAGCAGACTCACCTTCAGAATCTGTCCGAGCATCCTGAGCATTTGAGGAACGCTGGGAAGACGTGCTATTTGAACGAACGGAGTGCCCAACGGACTGAGGCAAGGCTGTAGTTCCGACATCTCCGCCAGTATGCTGAACGGCAGATCCCGGCTTCACCGGATCACTCGCAGTGCTGGCGGGAACAGATTGGGACGGGTCAGATTTCGGCTCTACAGTTGCAATTCGAGTCAGCGGCATTATTGGTAAATCTAGCCAAAAGACAGACTCACCCTTCCCCTTTCCTTTCTCGTTTCCAACCCTGTCTGCTGCCGGCGCAGAGGATTTCTCGGAGGATTGACGCCGTCCGATGCCTGCCTGTCCCTTCTCTGCGTCACTTAGGCTGTTTTGCGCTTCTTCTGATGATTGTGGGATGTTTGGAACGGAGGGGGGGATTTTGCGCTGGGATTGTGGGTCGTTCATGGTACGTGTGGTAGTGGTGGCAGTAGTGGAAAGAGTCAACGTGTGTACTGGGAGGATGCATGCTCGCAACATGGCAGGAGTGCCACACGACGCCGCATGCCAAGCATGTGATCGCCAAATTTGGAACTCGCCACGAGCTTGGATTGATGGTTTGTCGCGACTGTCTGGACACTGACAGGAAGTATGATTCCAACATTAACAGCTTGAATGCGCATGCCAGGCATGTGTCCCTCCATTGCCTGACTTTCGAGACAACCCACTCATCACTCAAAATTTGATCATTTTGTACATCTCCACCTTCTACTCATTCTCTTCTTTACTCGTCTGGTCACTTTCCTCAGTGTACTATCTTCACCGCCAAGTCAATTTGGCTGTTCGCTCCCATGCCCGGTCACCCACTCCATCTCGTCAGTTCCCTCGGTGTTTCTTCCAAAACCCGTGCTCTGAACACCATTCCTTCCTCCTTCAGCCCATACCCCGCGAAGGTCTTCCTCATTTTCCCCAAGGCCTTTCATCACACCCAAGGGCTCTCACCCACATAAACACCAGTCTTGCGCTGACTTTGGGCTAGTCAGTCGCCTGAAATCCCTCCTCACCTTCGGCTTGAAGACCGAATCTATTCTCAAACGCGACGTACCAGGCAGGTTTGACAAAAGGGGTCCAAGCGGCTAGTGCGAATAAGAGGACTTCTGTGGGGGCGAGTGATATGGGTTTGGGTTCTAATCTGTGTGGTGGTAAAGCTACCCTTGGAGATGAGTGCTCTCATTCGTTTTTTTTCGACAACAGACGACTGATACTACTTTTTTTTTCGTTTTCTTTCTTCTTTTCTTTCTATGTATCTAGACACTGAAGCAACCTCCCTACATCCATACCCGCCTCCACGTCCACCTCAAGAGTTACAAACGTCGACCGTGACCTCTCGGAATCATTGTTTTTCTCCCCACTCCCATCTCCACACAACGAATCCGACACATCCAACGCGTCCAATGACCTAGACACCCCCTCACCCGTTCGCTCTCATACCGCCGTTACCATCTCTTCATACGGTGTCAGAGTTGATTGAGGATTCGCAAAAGCCTGAACGGTTCCAAAGGTGGTTTGGCCGCAGAAAGAGCAGCAGCCGGCGCTGCTGAAGGAAGAGAATGTCTCAAAATTCCTCTCCTCGTCTCCAAGACACACACTTTCTTGCGTGCCCATTGCCTTCCACTTCTTCCATCCTCGAACGCAGATGCATAGCCACTCCAATGACCGTAAACCTAACCCCAACCCCCAACCTCCTGCCCTTCTCCACCTTCAACAAAGAACTCACACTCACGAGAAGGGTTTTCTTCAAATCGCTGCCTAAACCAACCGAACGACTCGGAGCGTCTTTTGACGGACGAGAGGAAAGGACAGGTTTGGGTGGGTGTAAAGGAGGTTTGGGTTGATAATGTCAAGGCGTTTTCATCGGTTTTTGGAAGTAGAGGTGGTGGTGAAGAAGGATGTGATGATGAGGGAAAATATAGTAGTGGTAGTTATAGTGGGTGGGTATGAGGGATGATATTGATGATACTCAAGGTACATTTCCTTTCATCGTTTTGGTTTCGTTTTCAGTGTCGGTGTCATTTTTTCGAGTTCATCCTTTTTTGCCTCAAATTTTATTTCATATCGAGGACAAACGTTTAATAACCACTTCTTTCTCCTCTTCTTCGTCCAGACGTCTCGCCCAACCACACGGATGCTCCCTGACTCCCTCTCCCTATGTCCCTGCCCAACGCTCCCAACTTGATTCTTTTGCCCGCTCCCAAGTCAATAGATGTCTTCACCTCGTTCCTATGTTGCCCACTCCAGCACCACTAGAGTGCAGGTGCTGGTACTTCACTGCCTGGACATTTCGAGATTTAGGTCTGGATTGGTCAAGTCCAGGCAACGATCAAGTGTCTTGGGCAAATCTTTACGCCAAGGCTTCAGGCCCTGAGGAAGGGCAATCCTTACACTCTTCTACGTACCTCTGGATTCACCATTCCTTATAATCGTCGTCGTCATCGTCGTTAAAATCTCGACGTTTTGACTATCACGCATGTCACATCAGTCACACCTGTCACATACAAATCCAAATGCTCAACATCATAGCACGCCAGCACTCTGCGCAATTCTCGCCAAACTCACAGTGGTGATTGCTGGATACTATTGAATACTCTGGATGGAGCCGGATGGCCTTGAAGCTGCTGGTTTTGAAAGTATTTCGATGATTTGGTTTTTTGGATGATGAACCTACTATGGCTGCTAGCGTACTCGGTCCATCTGCGTTCGCTTTGAGGCTTTCGGTGAAGCATCCTACATGATGTATTTTGCTTTTTGTGGAGTTGGGTCTTTCTAGTGCCCTGGTGTTCAGAGATAGCACGATTACTACTAGTATGTTTGTTGACTCGGATATCAATCCCAAAAGACTCTTTAAGTACTTGGGACAATGCAGAGTCCGTTATGGCTTTTCTTTCGTTAGGAATTGTTACTTCATATGTGTTATAGTGTTATGAATTTATACATGTGTCATTAGCACAGCGTGCTAATGGTCTAAGTTTTCTACAGCAAAAATGACGACAATTATCAACTATATACTATATGCTACGTGACTAGGAGACATAGCCCATCCTTCCTCATCACCCGCATTGACTAGCATCTCTACCACTCCCAACTCCTCTCTGTTTCCTGGTGGGCAAAGACTAACCTACTATTACACAGTCACAAAACTTGGATTCAGATGGAGGTGGTTCTGATATCGAAAATGAGGTGACAGAGTCTTGATGGAAATTGAACAGGGCCAAAGCTGGGGTAGCATCCGAGTACCCGGTACTGGTGATAATAGCAAAGACGTTGTTCATCTTTGTCTTGAAAAGGAGAAAAGGGTTGCAAAGTTAGATAGAGTCTAGAGATGCGTGAATTCAAATGGGTCAGTATAAACAGAGAGGAAACGTACGCATACAGTAGGCAAGCTAATCAAGCATAACACGCACTCTAGAACATCTGCTCTGGCCAATTCTAGCTTCGAAAGCCGGCTCTCAGTCTCCAAAGCTTCAAGATGTCGGTTCAGTCTCATGTCCAGCATATATGCGCTGAAGCATTTCCACTGAGTGATGAACGAGAGTCAGATACAATGAGCAAATGGATCACACAATGATACAGAAAGAAATAAGAAGAAAAGTTGAAGAAAAGCGAACGAGGAAGAAAGGAGATAAATATGATTACTACGTACCAATTCCATCGATGTCCCGCCTCAATAGGGGCCTCGCCATTTAATTTGCATTCCGCAATAGCCTTTTCAACTGTCCTTGGCCTCCCTTTTAAACTTTCATGATTTATTGTTCCCCCTCGCCATAGCCATTGGAATTTGAGCTGAACTTTTCGATAATCCTCGTCCCAATTTTCTGTCCCTTCTCCGGTCCACTATCCAATCTCTGACCACTGAATCGTCCACGAAGTGTTCGACAATTCTAGCATGAGTCTCAGTCCTCACCCACAGCTCAGACTTCGTTGGGTTTGCATTTGAAAGTCCTCGATTTCAAAAGTGGATTCTAAAAGAGGGTTTGAGCTGAGATTGGGGTAGTGTCGTTGTCGGAATCCGAGTCCAGTATGGATGACAGTGACCATGACAAATTGATGGCAAAGATGACAGTGAGGCTTTAATTACCATCTTTGTCTCAGGAAAGGGGAGAGGTTGAGGGGAGAGGTTTGGTATGGTAGTCAAAGTTGAATGGTGGGTAATCTAGATAGAGGTGCATAAGTACAAATACGTATTGGATCCAAAAGAGACATATGATACTAGTAGAGCGGCTGTCAGCATCACACATAAGTCCTACATGATCTGCTCTGGTCAATCCCAATTTCTATACCCGACTTCAAGTGTGTGTCTCTGATACCCTCAAGACATCTTTCTCGTGTGCACTGGGCCATACTGCGGTTGCGTATTGATATAGAATGAAAGTTAGATACGGAAAAAACAATGCGAAATGAGACCATAAAGAAAGAGAGAAAATGAGAAGAAAATCAAATAGATAGTACGTACCGATACTACTTATCAACGTCTCGATGTCACCACCTGAACACCTCAATAATTCAGACGTACTTGTAGGTAGGCTCAAAACCAACCTTCAACTACCCTTAACCTCTTCTTCTCGGCCAATGACGACTCAAATCCGAGTAGACATCCTCAACCAACCCAGGCTATAACACTTGCGCAACCTGTTCTTTGTTATGACTTCCCGCTGCTGTTCCCTTGCTTCCACCTTTCAACTAGCCGAAATCCATCCAGTCGTTCCCAAATCCTATGTGACAGTGCTCTCGAGGCCTCAGAAAATCCTTGATTTCGAGACGGTTCCAAGTGTGTCAACAGTCAAAGAGGACAAGGTGACACCGTCCAAGGTACTGGTGACGAAGCAGCTTCGATTTAGTCTGTGTCTATGGATTAAGAAATGGATAGGACAATGAGAAGAGACTGGGTAATCTAAATAACAGAGACGCATGAGTACGCGTTGTTACGATTTGTGAGAGTAGACATACGTGACAAGATCCTACTTGGGTCGGTCACGGACTCCATTCCTACACCAACCGTTTGGGATCCAGGGATTGAGAGGAGACAGAATGTGAATAGTTCAGCAGACCAGTCACTAATGTGAGAATTGAAGCTTTTGTGGCAGCTACATGCAGGAAATGAGAAAACGACGCTGCAGTTGCAATCGTCGTTCTCTTGGATGACTGGGCAGTATATAAGTATTATATGTGTGTCAATAAATCAAACAGAGTAGAAAAACTTGAGAAAACGAACGGGACGGGCACCTACTAGCTTAAGTATAAGCATACTGTTTCTGAGTGACTAGATCGGGAGGAAGCGGGATCTGACTGTGACGGTACGCGTCCAAGACACGCGCCCATCATGTCATCATCCACCTCGACAAAAAGCGTACAAGAGCCGCTTCAAATTACCATAACAAAGTTTCGGAATGTAGAGCACCCGACTACTGCTCTTCTTTGCGCACTGGCTTTCTCGACGTCGTCTTCCACCAAAACAAACGTCCCCCATCGCCACCTACTCATTATCTTCCTTACGCATCTGGTCACTTTCCTCGGTGTACTATCTTCACCGCCAAGTCGCTTTGGCTCTTCGCTCGCATATGATGCCTGGCCACTCACTCCATCCCTCGCATTGACTTTGTCAGTTCCTTCGGTGTTTCTTCTAAAACCCGTGCCCTGAACACCGTTCCATCCTTCCTCAGCCCATTCCACGCAAAAGCCCTTCCCATTTTGCCCAACACTGTTCGTCACTCCCAATGCCTCTCTCCCTGAGTCCTCACATAAACGGCAACCCTGCATATGGACTATCGTTGGCTAGTCAGTCATCTAGAATCCCTCCCCACCTCGTCTCTCAACCTAGTTGCTTGGAGACTGAAGCTATTCTGGAATGCAGAGGTTCGCAAGGTCGAGTTGTCGGAACGAGACGTGGCAGTGAGGTCCATGCGGGTAGTGTGCATGAGAGGGCTTCTGTGGGTGCAAGTGGAACGAAAAGTGATGCGAGTTTAGCTTTGTGGTAAAGCTGCAGGAGGTGAGTGTTCTTATACTTTTTCTCGACAATCAACGAATGGTACTAACCATTTGTTCTTGTTTTCGTTCTACCTATCTAGACACTAAAGCAACCTCCCTACTATCCATACCTACCTCCACGTTTACCTCAAGACCTGCAAATGTCGCCTGTAAACTCTCCAAATCATTCTTTTTCGCTCCCACCCTATCTCCACGCACAACGAATCCAGCACATAGAACGCATCCAATGATCTAGACACTCTGACCCTCACCCGTTCGCTCTAATACCGCTGCTACCATCCCATACGGTGTCAGGATTGATTGAGGGCTTACGAGAGCCTGGATGATTCTGAAGCTGGTTCGGAGAGAGAGCAGAAAAAGCCACAGGAGGAGCAGCAGCCGGCGCTGTTGAAGGAGGAGAATGGATAAAAACGCCGTTCCTTGTCTCCAAGATGCACACTTTCTCGCATTGCCATCACTTGTTCTTCCATCCTCAACGCAGCTGCACTCTAACGACCATAAATCCAACCCCCTACCCCCAACCCCCTGCTGTTCTCCTCCGCCTTCATCAAAGAACTCACGCTCACGAAAAGGGGTTGTCCGAATTGCAGCCCAAACCAACCAAACGACAAACGAGCGCCTTCGCACAAAGGGAAAGGACGGGTCTGGGTGGGTGTAAAAGAGGATTGAGACCGGGGATAATGTTAAAGCATTTTTGTTGGTTTTTGGAAATAGAGGCGATGGTGAAGGTGATGATGAGGGAGAACGGAGTGGTGGTAGTGGTAGTGGGTATGAGGGTATGAGGTTAGGTGGTCCAAGGGATGATATCTAAGGTACATTTGCTTTCATCTTTTCTCGTTTCCGTTTTCTTTTGCCGGTTCTCTTCATTTTCAGTTTCGGTTTCAGTGTCGGTTTCATTCTGACTCCCAACAAAAACAGCTCAACGCTTCGCTCTGGCGTCAGGACTCAGTAGACAAATCTTTGTTTCAGGGTTTCAGGCTTCCACGCAGGGTATTGCTTACACTTTCTGTCTCTGTCCCCCACTGATCACAATTCTCGTCGTAGTCGTCGTCAACGTCCTTTTTCTGACTCTCAACCGTCACGCTGTCACGCTCGTCACGCCTCCAAACCTCTGAACGTCCAAAACAACAAAACATCGCAGCTCACCAACTCTCCGCGTAATCCTCGGCAAATTTACTGTGACGAATACAGGATACCACTAGATGCTCTGAAAGGAGCTGGATGGTCCTAACACTGCTGGTTCTGGAACTATGTCAAGGGCTCGGGAGCCTCGGTTTTTAAATAACGAAATCTACGAAAACCAGCAGCATGTGTACATTTGCCCGGAGGTGTCATTTTCTCCTTTTTTCTCTCTTTCTGTCCATCTAGATCTCTCTTTTATGATCCCGTCATCGTCATCTTCCGATGCCAAGGTTTCTCGACGTCAGCCGTAAACTCTCTGGATCATTCTCTTCCCCACTACGGCCGCCACCACCGCCATTCAACGCTCCAGATACACTTGCCCCACGATACCCTTCGCATCGATGCTCCCCATTTCTGGATCAAGTTTGAGTAATCACGCGAGTGGAAATGCTAACACGAATAACGGATCAAGGAGGACGATTCTGTTGTCATTCTCGTCTCCTGGGTCTGGGCTGGGATCGGGGTCTGGTGCAGACGGCCAACAAGGCCATGGTAATGAGAAAGATGGAAGTGGTGGTGGAGGTGGTGGCTACTGAGGAGTCCAGGACGATAAGGTACGTTCGCTTTCCATTCTTTTTTCTCATCTCTCTTTTTGTTTTAAATCTGGTTTTTATGGGATATAAACACGTACTAACCAATGTCCTCTTTTCCTTCCTTTCTCCTTTTCATACCCTTCTCTACCTTTGTCCAACCGTGTCGCCAAAAACTGCTTGACGTCGTAGGTAAACTCCCAGCATCCTTCTCTTCTTCCAACTCTATATTAGCCCATTCGCCATTATCACACCATGGCGACTTCTGTCTACCCGCTCCACTCAAACACCCAACCTAACGCCTCAAATGTTACTGTAACCAGCTACATATCATAGAGGAGGATTTTGGCGAGGGATTACTGATGGTACGTTGGCTTTTACTTTCCTTTCTCGCGCCGTATTTTCTCAAATTTCATTTCGTTTCGATCCGATATAAACTCGTATTAACCCCTTCTTTTTCTCACTTCTTTAGCTTTTCGTCCAGAAAAACGCTCTCTCTCTGCGCTCGTTAGCTCCCCACATCCAGTCCACGTCTCTTTGCGTTCGTTTATTCCCTTGCTCCAAGGTAAAAATTTGGCTAGATGGAGGATTTGAGGGTGACTATGATGCCGAGGTGGATCGTCTTCTATGCCTTCAATTCAACTTGGGATGCTTGAACAGAGTTTGGATGCGAAGTCGGGGACAGGAAAGAATGGGAATGGGGAGATGGTTGGGTTGTGGTTGAGAGCCATATTGGGCTTGATGTCGATGACGACGACGATGATGACGAGGCGAAGTTTTTGGGAGTGAAGAGGTTACAAAATAGATGGACGAAGCCACACTTATGTAGACCTACCTATATACAGAAAGAAATGGTCAAATTCTTCCATACACGCCAACTCATAAATACCCCGTGAGCACATGCACACCAAAAAATCCATCGCAAACCAACTAAGAGAGCACCTTGGATCAGAAAAAGCAACGGTGTTGAAGAGAGGGAGTTAAGTCAAAGGATTGGGCACAGTTCTCAGCCGCCAGTACGAGATGGGTTTTGACGTGAGTGCTGCAGTAAGTTTGAGTGCGACGAGAAGGGTATCATCATTATCTTGTCAATGTTTGTCGATCTTTCTGGGTCTGGGTGCGGATCAATAGGAATGGAAGTGGAACTGGTGGTATGAGTGAGGATCTGGGCTGGTATGATAAAGTTAAGTCTATTTTATTTCCGTTTTCTTTTTCCCTTCGTACTATCAACTTTTTTTCTTCTCTTTCTTTGCTTCCTCCGAGTCATTACTTCTCTCGTTCTTTTTCATTTTATCATCAGATATTTCTTTCTCCGATCTATTTGCTACAATAAAAACTCATACACTCCTTTCCCCCTCACCTCTTTCCCCCTTTGCTCTCTCCTTCATCCAAATGCGTCGCCTAATTACCTACAAATGTACGCTCCCTATGTCCCCATCTGGCAATGCGCACAATTTAATTCATTTGCTGGTGCTCACGTCGCTAGACGTCTTCGCCTCGCTCCCGTATCTTCCACTTCAGCGGCAACCCTTCCATCTCCCTTGTCCCAAAATAGAATTTCATCAAAAAAAGAGGACTTCAGATTCGATTATTGATGCCGATGGGGGCAAGGCGAGCCTAGCCTTTTCTATGCCTTGGACGTCTACTTTGGCTATTGCGGCTTCAGAGGCAGAGATGGGCACGTCTTGTTGGGCATGATTTCGATCACGATGAAGATCAGGATAAATACGATGGCTTTTTGTGAGAGAAAACCCAGACTGCCGGTGATTGAAAATATATGCTTGACCTATTTGTCTTCGTCGTTTTCGGTATTTTGGCGCAGCGTGCACCTCGCTCAATCACTCACACGGGCTCAAACTCAGCCTGGAAGCTATTCCCAAACATAGAGAATGGCAGTGGGCTAAAGAAGATGGATGGATATGGCGGTGACGGATGTGTTTTGATCTTAATTTTTTAAATATTCTGTTGCGTATGCCCTTTCATGCGATACCAGAATTGATTGAGGAAGGGTCATCATCATGGAATCTGGAAGGGGAAGAGTATTTTGACAAAAAACTGGTTGACTGGTGCCTGTCAAAGTTTGGCGGGCGCCAGTGGAAACCAGTCACCATTCGTTAAGCGAGCTTAAGCGACCAGCCAAGTCCAAAATCCACCAGTAAAAATCTTAAATGGCAACGCGCACAACCTCTGCTAGCTTCTGTCCCTCTGTTTTATGGTAAAATAACTTCATTTCTATGTAAGATAATCTACCTACTCAAGGGGGTTTGGATACTGTGGACCGGTACCTCCGGGTCGGTCGGTTGGAGGTCCGCAGGCCACTAAAATTTTTGATGCGTAATATTTTTGGGGCTTCGTAGACGTTGAGAAGAGCAGGATAGTGTGTTATAAATAATTTTACATCCTTTCTGACAGTTTGAGCAACAAAGATGAAGTAAAGTAAGCTATCATAGGCAGCGGCAGCGAGGATAGGTCATGTAAGACGGAAAATCAAATATCCTCATTGCCTGGCCGTCCACTCCATCAGTGTACTCAGAAAAAAAAAAACAGTAATGATTGACTCGGATGAGAAATCCCCAGCGTACCAAAAGGCCCAGAGTGATGGAAGGTAGCGATATCTTTGTGTGTGTGTGCGGGTGGTTGTCCAAGATGGAGAGAAGTCGACCAACGTTGCAGCTGGTTGCAGCAACCGAGCAAAATGGGTGAGTACTATACTCGCCATTTTTGCGTCAGGAAACTCACCTTTGCATTTCCCAAATCATAGTACCATTGTATATGTGTGCAGCTGGATGAGTTTGTGCTGTCTGGCTGCTGTGCGAGG